>VZTA01015067.1:43520-82354 GCA_013398855.1 Mohoua ochrocephala | reverse complement strand
TATTTCTTCTTTATTTTATGTTGAGAATAGGAAGTCAGCAAAAACCTCAATATAGACAGCACCTTCCTTGATCCTGATGCGCATGCTAAATTTCTTAAAAAGTCTTAGGTCAAACGTGTGTGGCATACGGAGTGTCTGCATGAATGAGATGAATTTCCTTTCTAAAAGGCATCTGAAACACTTCCGTTTGGAACATGCTTTAGTCATGGATGGTATCATTAATTCTCAGACTGATTTCTCACTGAATATTCATCTTCCAGAACCTGTCTTAGTCGTGACGAAAAATCTAGTTAGTTTTTTTATTCAAAGCACTTTTTTAGTTCAAAATATATGGACCTTTGCACATCAAAGCAAGGAGAGTTCAGCAACCCCAATACTGAACAAGAGATATTTTTAAGTGGGCTGAAGAAAATAATGTGGGAGCGTCGGGTTTTATTCCCTCTTTGATCAACAAGAAACACACTGTTCTTCGTGCAGTTCTAATTGCAGTCAATTTGAGGTCTTACTTGTGGTCTTAAACACAAAGCAGAAAGACCCAAAATAATAAAACCACACTTCCAGTGCGTACTAAAACTATATTGTTGCAGTGACAAACTGCAAAGGGAAGTTGGAAAAGTCACAGAGATGGAGTTATCCTGGCAACCTCAGAGCAGCGACACCCTATGTCTGAATGTATTCACTCTTCTCCCGGCAACTGAGATACAGGAAACACACACTAAGACTAGAAAAATGAGAATTTTTAGCATATCCATAATTGATAAAATAATCGTCGATTGGTTTTGATGGTTTTCAACTGTCTGCTCAACTCTTTTCTTTTTAAATGAATAATCCTAATGCCACTCTGACAGCCTTGGTGTCTTAATCTTGTAAATCCTATTAACCTCTCTAAATCAATATTCAAAGGCTAAATTTTATCATAGATCCATTTTAAATGTTAAAATCTCTGATTCTCCCAATTGAATCTGTTACACAGTACTGTCACTCCACTGACTCGAAAGGAATGACTTCTTACATTGATGTACAATGCTGAAAAAAAACCCCAACGCCTTAATGCAGTGGAGAGCTCTACATAAAGGTTAAATGGGTACCATGGCTAAAATGGACCAGTGGATAAGTAAAAAGAGAAAAAGTTAATAAATATACAGTAGTGAGAAGAACGGCACAAAGAACAGAGGAGGGAAATGAGAAGGAAAGGAATCAGAAATTGTCGATTTGTAATTGTTTTAAAGGGATGATGAAGTACAAAAGGTGAGAAGAAGAATTTGGTTTTAGGAGCTGTCTCTTCGTTACCACCATCTTGGGGATTGCTTTTATTCTGCTTTTATGGTCCCTGTAAATCAGCACTAATGTTGCTCAGGCAGCACTATGCAGGCTGCCAACAAGACATACAATCAACAGCTCTCGGATTAGAAGTCTGGAACAGTAGACAGAAGTGTTTTACTGGAATGGATTATCCAGGCAAACCCTGCCACCTCACAACTGCACCTTGGCTGGCATTGCCCAGTTGAGTGGCCACTCTCCTCTGTGGTGAAAAAGGATAGTTCCTCTCCATCAATGTCACAGCTGACTCTTCACCTCTTAAACTGCCACTAATCCAGGTCATGCCTTCCAGGATGCAGTTTAACCATTTACCTTGTACTCCAGTTACGCTTTTAACACTGTCTCCCATAAGATCTGCATATAGATGCTGTATGGACTGGAAGAATCAGTGAGGTGGATTGAAAACTGACTGGGTCCAGATGGTGATGATCAGTGGCATGAAGCCTAGTTGGAGACCAGCGACTAATTGTTTAACACATTCATTAATGATCTAATGATTGAGCAGAGACTTTCCTGATTACACTGAATTGTGAGGAGTGGCTGATACAGCAGGGGAATTCCAGAGGATTCCAAGAGTTCCAAGATTCCAGAGGAATCTTGACAGAAAATGGGCTGACAGGAACCTCATGAAATCCAGCAAGTGGAAGTGCAAAGTCTGCATCTGAGAAAGAAAAACCCCAGGCTGTGCAGCTGGAAGGCTGCTGGGGGCTGTCCAGCTGGAAGACAGCTCTGTGGACAAGGACCTGGAGGTCCTGCTGGATACAAAATTGAGTATGAGTCAACAGTGTGCCCTTGTCACCAGAAAGACTCATGGTATCCCCACCTGCGTTAAGAGTTCTGCCAGATACTTGATGAAGGCAATCTATTGCCTCTAATCAGCACTGCTAAGGCCATATCTTGGGTGCTCTGCTCAGTTCTGGGCTTGTCAGAATAAGAGGGGCATAGATATATTGAGGACAATCCAGTAAAGGGCCATGGAAGTGATTGTAGGCTCTCACACAAGGAGAGGCTGAACGCTGTGCCTGTTCAGCCTGGAGAAGAGCAGGTTTGAGGGGCTCTCATCGGTATCTATAAATATCTGAAGTGAGGGTGTAAAAGAACATGAATTTTTTCAGTGGTGTCCACTGACAGAACCAGAGATGATGGGCACAACTAGGTAGACAGAAAGTCCTCTCAGAATACCAGGAAGCACTTTTTTTACTGTAAGGTTGACCAAGCACTGACACGGGTTGCTCAGAGATTGTAGGGACTCCCCCTTTGGCAATATTCAAAAGCCATCTGGACATAGTTCTGAGCAGTCAGTTCTAGATGACCCTACCTGAGCAGGCAGATTAGACCTGATGACTTTCAGAGATCATTTCCATCCTCAATTATTCCGTGATTCTGTGATCCCCAAGACAATCTCAATAGTTTCTCAATAAAATATTTTTGCAACTTGGAAGGGTAACATATGCACTAAGCTCACACATTCAAAAAATATTCCTTGAAACACCCTATCTTTTGGCCTTTATTTCCTACTCATCCATCTAAGAAAGGATTATTGTAACATTTGCTATGCAACATATACTTTGAAAAAAATAATATTCACTTGCCAAATAGTATGGGATTACCAGGTCTGAGAAAACAAACTAATCTATCCCACACTTACTCTCTCCTCCCTAAAATTCTCCTGCCTGCCAAGGAAATTTAACCCTGTGCCGGAGAAAGCACAAAAGCCACATACCATTTTTTTCTATTCACATCTAATTTCCAGATTGTAAATTAGTCATAATTGTGAACTGCTTTTTGCATAGTCCTCTGCTATACATCACCTTATGTGCATGTCTGTGCTGTCTGGAGCTGATCAGACGCAGGAAATACAGGCAATATTCTTTTTATTGTATTGACAGAAAATCAGTTTGTTGTTGCCAACTTTAGCAACATCTTTCTAACTCTCAGAATGCTTAAAAACTTAAGTGCCTCTGCAACAAACATTAATGTACCCAGTCAATTATGTTACATACATTACAAAGCAGCAATTTTGCTTTCTGGCAATGGTATAATGATTTGAAAATAAAAAAGGGAAATTGAACAAGTGGTTTGTGAACATGATAATGAATAAAATCAACTGAATACATTGAGCAGCGTTTTTAGAGTGCTATAAGTATTTTCCCACCCTGTTTTTCTTCGTCATGTAAGATCCTCTTTTTCTTCGTATACGTGTAACTTATTTGTAAGAAAAGCAGGCAGTATTCTTAGGCTGTTAAAGACACCATCAATCATTGTCTTGCTTGGTAATGCTTCAATTACTCTGGAAAAATACTGTCATTTTCATGGCTACAATCTGATGTATGGAAAATCCCACCCACTCCCTCCCCAAATGGTAATGTTTGCATATGAGAAACGTAGGCAGTGTTGGCAAGATGATGAACCGTTAATAAAGCTTTCTCTGTGCCTCTCAAGAATTTGGAAAGTGTACTGTGTCTTTGCAAGATTAGCTTAATGCTTTGTCACTTTATACTTTTCTGCCTTGTTTTTTTTTCTTTTACAGCTTTTGTATATTGAATATTATACTTGACACTACAGTAAGTGTCTTTGTAGCTGTTCCACAGAAGTTATATAAGGCATGAGCGGTGGAGCCATTTGGTAAGACATGGGACTGATACTGAACATCAGCCTATGTGCAAATTATTTCCAGCATATTTTGCCAAGGATTGTCAGGACCTTCAACACTACTGAGGGTTTTGCATAATGTAAAATTACTTTCATACACAAGAGGAGAAAAGGGAGCATTTTAACGTAAAGGAAAAAAAAAATTATTTCTTGCAAAGAACAATGGAGCCAACAAATCTTCCAGTCTTTTCAGGAGCAGAATGGAGATGTGGAAAGGGAAGGGGAGCAGCAGAGGTAAAGGGTAAAGGGAAAGAAGGAGGAGTAGGAGAACAGGAAAAAAGGGAAAGAGAGAGGAAGGGGAAAAGAAAAGATAAAATATTGCAATAGGTAACAACTTCATGAGATATTGGTAGAACAAAGCCAGTTGTGGATAATGTTACAGAGTTATGTTCTGTATGTTCCATCTTTAAATGTTGCTTTTTACAGGCTGTGTAGTTTCATGCTGTTTTTATCTTCTATCTCTGTGTTCCATACTGCTCTCTGTTAGATCCTGATTTCAAGCAAAACCCTTGCAGCAATAGCCATTGCGTAATAGCGCATCACGTAATCGAACACAGTTTTGCTCCTCAGTGAGAACCTTGGATGCCCAGTATATAATCTGATATTTTCAGATGTTAGTCTGAATCTTTGGCATCTTCCTGTGCCCCCAAGAAACACCAGAACATACAAATTGCTCAATTTCTTCTTGCCATGGATAACAAACACCTTGTTTTCCATCAGCAGGTTTATTCAATTAACTTCTTGCAGCCCCCTATGATTTCCTGGAACTACAGACTCTCTTCTCCCACTTCTCTATGGCGTGTATCATGTAGCTGTCTACAACAGCATAACTCCATTCAGCACAATTACTTGAACTCGGCTTCTTTGAAGGCTTTGCATGCAGCAAGAAGGGGCACGGGGAAGCATATCACACATAAGCCAGACAAAAGTCGTATGTTAAGAATCATACTCTCCAATTACCAGAGAACAAATTATAAGCAGAACAATCAAAGATTTGGACATTATGATGTAATTATATCAAATATATTTTAGAAGACCACCCTATTGTGAAGAAATTCTAAAAACAATTGCAAAATTGGTCTCATTGTTACCCTTTGCTGTCTTCACATCCTTGTAACATGCTTACCTGTATTCTGACACATTCACACTGGTATAGACACAGTCTGCCTCTGGTTTATACCTCTCATTTGAATTCAGGAATAATAACCACCTTGACAACATTATGCATGTTGTTCTTCATCTCCATTGGACTTTAAAAAAATTAAAAATAGGACAGAGCATATTTGTTTCTACCTGAAAATTATGAGGCTTAATTCTCATGATTATTTGAACAGCCACCTTAAAGTCACATTGTGAATATCTCAACAAAGGCAGTAGAAGAGATTATTACTGTTGATGTAATAGCCGACTTCATATAAGATTTCGCAGTTAATTTTACATAGATATTACGGGTATATCTACATGCAAAATTCAGTACTACATCTTTTTTACTTAAAGCATTTTATCATATGCAAATATCATCATGAACAACAAAAACTGGAATCCATTTCTTAATAGAAGCAATCCATCAATACATATGGTTTATATGCTTCTGAAGGCTGAGCAAGTTGTCTTTGACTCATCTGTATCTAAATCAGCCTAAGTAATTTAGAAAATCTAAACAGCCTAGGCAAATCTAAATTCAAATTCAATTTCTAAGTGAGTTTTTTGACTGAGTCATATATTCTCACTTGACCAGATTCATGGCGGACAGAATTAGCTTATTACTTCCTGAATATGCTCTATTGAAAACAACAGGAATATTTAGAGAAAAGAGCCTTTTCCTTTATTTGCATGGCTGGCCAATGGTCACCCCCTAGAAGAGCTGCTTTGTGTCCTGTGCTGATGTGAACCAAGATTTAAACCACCACTTATTCTTGGAAGTAGCTCCAGTCAAATACATGATATCTATTCATTTCCAGGAGTGCTGAGTGAGCATTGCCATCACTGCTTTACCTTCCCAGTTTTTTCCTCGCCAGTAAGACCACTCATCCATACCCATGAAGCTTTTCTAGGTTTCTAGAGCTTTAGCTATAACAAGGATATTAAAAACAGCCACACAGACAGGGAACACAGCAGTATTTATGATTTTTTTTTTTCTTCTGAAGATGCACACACTGTACAAGACTAAAAAGAGCACAGATAAGGAACTTGACAGATTGCTCATTTATGCTCTTTTATAGTAAGATGAGGCAGTGATGGTGCCAATATACTGTCATTTTGTTTAAATGCAAGATGGAAATAGGGGGAATTTGTTTCAGTATTTAAATCACTGCAAATCGAGTTAGCCTAAGTAAAGACATTTTACAGAAAAGGTTTCATGGTTGTTATTGTCATTTGGGCATGACAAAACAGTGTAATGATTTCACGTTCAAGTTTTTATAGGCTTCCCTTAGGGTGTAGACAATATATTTAAAAGTCACAGTTAGTCTTACTGACAAAACTTGCATGGCTCCTGATCCTTTGCATCTCCCACACTGCAAAGGGAGTGACAGGAGTGGAAATGAAAAGTTTAGTTGCAGATCTTCATTGCACTCCAATAATATTTCAGTTCATTAAATATTTACTAATCATTCTGGTCCGAAATGTCTTTTATAAAAAAGCTCTACGAGGGACTGGCAGCTTCGAGGAGCTGACTAGAGCTCATCAATTCAACATCTTTTAGCCCAAGAACACAGTTTCTTAAATCAGTGTCAAACCTGTGTGCTGGGCAGGCTTCTACCCACCTCCATGTGTGCAGTTCCTAAAAAACACTCTGCTCCAAAATGAAGAATACCCCTCCAAAAGCTCTACCCTTCCCCCCACCTCTGTGCAGTTTTTGCAAGTCTCTAAATGTATATCCGTATGCCAGTTAGTGGTGTCCAGGCTTAGATGTTGGAGGTACTGTGGTGTGCAGTGTGGTGTGAAAATAATGGCTGCATTAGTCACACACAGGGAGTCACCAATGAGTTGTGCAGGACCTCTAACCCAACACCGGGTTTATTAACTTGGCCACAGTACCATGCTTAAGCTGCTGGCCTGCCCCTAGGACTGGGGCTCCCCTGACATCTTGCAGCTCTGCCAGCAGGTCCAGTTCTGTGGCATGGGCATGCATGTAGAGGAGAAGCTCTCTTGTAAAGAAAACTTCTTTACGCTGCTTCCCACGCAAAAGAAAGATGCACAATTTGCACCCAAACACAAACACCCTCCCTTCAACTCAGCCAGACATGTCACCTTACAGTGGCGCATGACAACTTTATGGGAATGAACTGAGAACATCCAGTGCTAAACATACAGGATACAAGATACTGCAAAAAACGGCCTTGAATTTTAGTTGTTTTAGCCATATCTCACACAGACTGGTCACGGTAGAAAATCTCATGTGTATTTTCCAGCGAAATACAATGACTTAAAAAGCAATTAAAGGAATAGACCAAACAGCACCTCTTTGGCCGTGACCAGAGGTTTAGACTATTAAAGATATGAAGAATACCTAATAAATTACACTTAGTGCATAGTCCACAGGTTTGCCAGACAAGGATAGTAATTATCGGGAGAGCATTTGGCATACATATAATAGTTGCAAACAATAAATGTAACTGAAAACACAGTTACAAAGACAGAAAGACAGACAGACAGACAGAAAGAAAGAAAGAAAGGAAAGAAAGAAAGAATGAAAGAAAGAAAGAAAAAGACAGAGAAAAAGAAGTGTTAAAGAGTGTTCGAGGTACCTGTAACTACATAAGATAGGACTTTGAAGATAAAGCACTTCTAATGCCACCTAAAAAATCCTCCATTCTTTAATAAATCACAAACACATTCATGACCATATCTGAGAGATTCAGCCACTCCTCGGCTAGGCAAAAAAATTATTCTTTTGTTTTTTTAAGATCATAACACAGTCCAGAGTTTTTTGAAGTAATTCAACCTGCAAATGACTTGGACTTCAATAATATTGAAAGAGAAAGATCACAGCTTTCTTACCAGGAAAAACTTGTCAAAATTATTGAAGAACGCTTCTGCCCAGTCAGCACATCTGGACACTCAATACGATTCCCAGATTAATAAATGGTGTGTCTTCTCATTGAATTACAGTCGTATTCCATTATCATCCAATCTAGGTCTCAGAATGTGTGCTTCTTCTTCCAAATCCTCTTTATGTAAGTCTGAGTTGTTCAGAGACAGACAAAAGAAGTCAGACAAGATGGAATACAAGCATGCAAGTGCCAGGAAATATTCAAAAAATACAAAGTGTGCTATTCTTATGCATCTCAACTTCTGATTGATTGAGTATGGTCTCCTGCATTGGTAGCCAAATGTAGCTGGAACATTTTCTGTGTTCAAGGAGAACAGCAGAACTGAACTCACAGCACCTGTTTGACCACACAGTACATGGTTCTTGCTTATGCAGGACAGTCCCCTCAAACACGTCATCAGCCATGCTCATGGCAGATGTCACGTGGACCAGTCTGGGTTGCAAATCATATGAGCAGCAAATTCACCTTTCACCCAGCATGGTCAGCACAGGCTACTGTATATCAGCTGGAGGAGTCTTGTCAAACCGAGGGGCTCTGCCTTGCTCGCTCACTTTGCACTGCTCACCCATCTGTCAGTAGAGGCTGTGCCTTTAAACACCTTTAATCACTTCTGGCTGGCAGCACTAAAGAGAAGCCTCAGCTGTTTTGTTATGATCTTGTCAATCATACTATAGAAATAAGAATTCTGAGCTGGATGCCAACTACTGATTAACCAAGCACTTCACTTTCAGCAAGGGTATTATGATGGGCATGAAGAGACTCTTTCTTCCATGCTCTGGATCAACTACAAGATGAGTTTACTGCTTTACCTGACTTCAAACGAAAATGTTATTCTTTGAGTCATTTCCTCGTCTAAGTCCACTTTACATATTGGTGGCTTGAAAGAGAGGCTAAAGAAACTGGCCCAGGATAAACGTTGTATACAACACCTTGTAAAATCATAGACATTCTGTTAAGTACTGGCATATTGGTATGCCAGTATTTTTCCACATAGCCCAATGTCTCCCAACAGCTTCTATAGGTAACTTTTAAATACTTGTCTTTTAACATGGCAGCTGTAAATTACTACAGCATACTACAGGGAGACTTTTTACCTTAAATGCATCACCGAATATTTATACGTCAAATAAATAATAGAGAAATCTCAGTACTGCCTGATGATTCATTTTTCAAATGCATTCCTTAGTAAACCACATTTAGAAAAATATGATTTCTTAAAGACAGTTGAGTGGAAAATGCAGCTTATATAATAAGAACATTAAACAGTAAAAAATGAGTCATTTAAAATAATCCATTGTGTTATGAAATATGATATGCTTTAGTATGAAAAAGTCATATTCATTGAATGAAGTTCTAAATAGGCTACATTCATTGTATTTTACCTTCAGGGACTCTGGGAGTTTATTCTTTCTAATGAGCTGTGTACTATTCACTTAGAAGCTTCGTTTTTGTTATTATGTATAAGGTGCTTTTTTTTTCTGCTTTAGGAAACTCCGGTTTTAAACAAATTCATTCTTTTCCCAGATATTGTGTTAACTGCATGGGATAAGATCTGAAATGTTTACAGTGTTCCTAATGGTTTAAAAAAGATATATAATATTTTCAAGCAGACTATTTACATTAGTGGTATTCTACACTGGAATAGGATTCTCCCTTCTGGCTCCATTTTTTGTTGTTATCCAAGTAGATGTTGTTGTTGCTGTCCAAGTAGAGTTTATTTAATGACTCTAAAGAAAAAGAAAATCCCATTAACAGTAATGAATCCTTGTTTAGGCACGTTCAAATGAAAAAAAAAAAGGGAAGGTGAATAATTTTGGGGGTGAATATCTTTTCAAAAGGTAGAATTTAAGCCTTGCAAGCAGCTCACAGGGTGAAACTAGGATACCTAAAACCACTTTTCTATACTAAGCTTATTTAGGATTTCATGATTGGAAAAGGGTTTGGTAAACTTTGGTAGGCTTTAGCTCACATCTTATCTATATAGTACTCGCTGTGGCAATATTTGTCAGGATACAAGATTAAGGTGGTCTGAAAGACAGGGGTTAGATATATTTGGAGCTGCCTTCAAGGTTATCTTGTAATGGCAAAGTCCATCACAGTTTATATATGTACAGTTCAGATACGTGCAGTTAAGGTACATACAAGTATCAAATCCTCTTCCACCACACAAAACTTTCAGATCATTATCTTCAGCTTACTCTTTGTTATCGAGTTCATCCGTATTCACAGAGATGACTTCATGACATTTTTGACTCTTCTGCCACAAATACTAGGAGGCATGAATTTAAGCCCCTCCCTGCTGTCAGCAGGCTCAAACAAACTGTGGGTGCCATTTTGTTCAAAACCGGACACTAAAGCCGTGGACTTGCTTGCGTCTTGCGGATTCAAACACCTCCGCGGGTTTGGAAATCATCTGGAGAATATAATGGAAGAATACTCAGTCTGGGGCTACTGTATACAAAACCATCACCTCTTGCTTAAAACCATCCTGGGCCACAGACATCTTGAGGCAAGGAGAATATACGATAGAATGATCACTGTCTACCCTAACCTTACGTTGAGGCTGTTGTTCTGGATGGGCTTTTATTCAGACCCAGTATTCACTGCATCTCCATTCTCGCATTACAGTTATTAAAATAAAATAAAAAGAAAAAAAAGCAAAAGCATGAAATTCTGACTGACACTAATGCTTCACTGTTTGCAACTAATGAAGAGCAAATGCACAGCATTTTGGATCTTCTCAAACATTATTGTTAACTCAGAAATCAGGAACAGACTCTAATCTGTGGAAGTGTGAATTCCTCAGCAACCCTGCTAAATGCTCATTGCTTTCTCCTGCTGTGTTCAGTGCCCTAAAACTAGGCGTGCACACGTGCTCTCAGGCTGGGGCTCATCTTCACTTGTACAGGAGAGGAAGAAAAAGTGCTTCGTGTCTGAATAGCAGGAGATAAGGGAGTCCTTTTCACTGACCTCTTTTCCCATATCCTATGGAAAGAAAATAGAGAGCACTGCCACACAGGAATCCTTCTTAGCCCAACAGGCTAGGGAGAAACTCTACCCTGAAGAGATGAGCCAGGGAGGTGGAGTGGAGAGGTTGTTGGCAGGATGCAGCAGTGCAGAAGAGGAGTGACAGTCAGGAAGTAAATATGACAAAATTGGGGCAGAGAGCACATTCCTGCTCTACATGTTCTGGGATAGCAGAGTGTCTTCCTGAGACTGTTTCTTGCACTCTGAAGTGGACACACAGGATCTCATCTGGTCTCATAGTACTGTTCCCATCCATCCTTGCAGGCATGTGCAAGGCACTGCTCTTTTGAAGAGCAGTGTTTAAAGCTCTTGAGTGGCGATTATTACCCACACACAGGACATCATTTATGAGGCAGTCATGGCATAGGGCTATAAACTAGAGATTTTTCTATGCAAGTCCTTGTCCTTTATGACTGAAGCCGGTTCTCACTGTTGTAGAGACTTCTTTCTTCCCTTTTTCCTCCAGCCCACCACAGTTACTGCCATTTACAACTCCTGTTGGGACTTTTTCTGTTTGAACTTTTTTTTCCCTTATTATTTGGCAGCTATTTGCAAACAGTTCTGAGTGTACCTAAACCTTTCTGAACAGTTCCCTATCCTCATTCACGAATTCATCTAATTTGATCCACCTGAGATGAGGTAAAAACAAATTTGCAAATCCAAAAATAATAAGGCTTTTCTCACCACCTTTACACCAAATATAAACATACAAAATGCACAGAAATTTAGCAGCCAAAAAAGCATCCAGAACAGTTAGTGACAGGTAAGTATAGTTATCAAGGCAAGCACTTTAAGAAAAACCAAAGCAGCTCAAGCATTTCTCCTTTGCTCAGGAATCTGCCCTTCGTCTTGGATTATGCAGAGAGCATGTTTCATCTCTACAGAGGCCTAAAGACATTTCTTAAGATAGAAGAGACAGAATCTAAATCCCAAAACCCTCTTGGCCAATCCACATTATTTGGTTACTGCCTGTCATCCAGAAAAGGAGCATAGGCAGGTACAGAGAGGAACATATGCAAACAGAACTTTTCCCACTGTTAAAGATTACCTGAAATCATGAGAGAAACATGAGGCATAATGGGATAATGTAGGTTTATTATGCCTTTGGACATGATAATGTGATTCATTTATTTACTCGCTTCGGTGCCTGAGTTTTCAATCAGTATATTGCATGGAGGAAAAGAGTGTATGTTATAGGAGCATAAAGCTGAGTCAAACAGTAATATTTATGGGACTTGGAACTCATCATGTACACAAACACTTCTGCTTGCCTAGCAAGGCTCTGTAAACTCCTGTAAATTGTAGCTTCCTCTACAGAGATCAATAAATGTGAAGATTTCACACAGTGCTTCCAGAGGTGCCAGCTGCTGCAGTATTTATTGAGGATGTCACCTAATGCTGTCACCTAAAGTCTAGAATTAGCAGTAGGTTCTGCTAACAAGGAGGCAATTTGAAGCAACAAGTACAGTAAACTACAGGAACAAAGTTCAGAAGATGAGAAGGTCCCAGTTCCTGATGTCTCCAGATTTCTTTTGTGCTTCGGTTTATCCTCATGTTGTATGTAATCACTACCAGCAGAGATCACGCACTTGTACACGTTTCCTGTCCCAGTACAGTATTCACTCTCTACGTTTCATTTGTGTTCCTGCATTCCTATTCATACTGATAAAATTAATACAGAAGTGATGCAACAGAAAATCCTCCTAAATGAAAGTTCAAATTCTTGTGTTTCCCTATTGCTCTTGCAACAAGGCTGAAAAATCAGAAATATTTTAAAGAGCGTAAAAGTGACATTTTCTTTTTTGTTCATCTTTTGTCAAATTTCATACCACTTCTCAGTGTAGCAACCTATAAAAAGACACATATCTGCTTTTTCTGACAAAAAGGCAATGTCAGAATCACTTAATCCTTCATCTTCAAAAGGAAAGGAAAAGGGCCAAATTTTGCTTTCTGGCCAATAGAGGGCAGCTTGCTTCCTTCCCCAAACCCACCAGTCATCGGTTTGGGGAACCGCTTGGCCAGGCACCTCCGGGAAGTCCTTTTACCACCAGTTTAAATTTCGCCATCCCAACTCGTTCTCCTGAATCAGTCTGCAAGTGAATAAGACACAAGCCACCGTCTGCAGCCTCAACCATATGCCTGACAAGAAACAAAGATGCAGCTCTCTAGATGGAAGATGGCAAAAGCACAGACTGGACCAGTAAACAGAAGGCAGAGACCTGGCTGCCATCAGTTTGTGAGAGGTCTGTGCTACACTGTGTGGAGTTTCCGGCTGTGAGCAATCCAGTGGTTAGCCTTGGAAAACAGCAGGTGAAATCATAAACTTCATTATAAACCGAATCAAGTTCAAAAGTGAATGAAACATCTTTGCCTCAGTGGTACTACAGGGACAACACTTGAAGATTCTTAAATTCTCATTTGCAACCACAAATCCCATTGATGAGCTGTGCACAACTTCCAGGCAAGGTAGGGGAAGCAGAACTTATTAACCCAGATATTAAGCCAGGTAGGGCTTTAACAGAGGTTGACATGTGAGAGAAGCTATAAATCCTGTAGACAACTGACAAAAAATGCAGGAAAAGATAAGCAAAACTGTCTTCCAACATCAGTCTTTTGGGAATTGTTACCTGGACTTCTCTGCTTTGGCATTGTTAACCCTTTTTGGCCCAGACTCCTCTGGAGAGTAATTGTATACTGTAGATCCCTTGTCCCTGTGCATGAAGAGACAACAGGTTGTTGACCGACAGTTCCACTTGTGTTAAAGTCTGAGGATTTTACTCAGCTCTCAATTTCCACCTGTCCCTGGCACAGCTGTGTGTCTACTTAAAACTCGTTTTCCACTGCAGCACTTCCAGGCTTTTCTTCCCACTGCTGCTCACAGCCCTCATCCTCTCCTGCTTCTCACTAGAAGCCTCTACTGGCTTAATGCTCAGCTTCATCTTTCTTCCCACCCCAAAACTGAAGGAAAATTTGAAATGTATTCTTTTCCTCTGGGGGGCTCACCACTGCATTGTGTCCTGCTAAATCATTCATGCCAGAAACTATTCATCTGTGTGCCTGAGAAAAGCACTTTTCCAGATCAAACACTATGTTGTTTTGGACTAGTACCCTCCAAACAGACATGAAAGCAGACAGACATGATCCTCCCAATTTGTTCTGTTAACTTGTTCCCTCACCCCTTTCCAAGTATGCAAGTAAAACATTTTTCTCCTCTATCAATAAATTCAGCATCAGAATTTCTAGAACAAAGTTTAGAAGTTTCTCACAATGATCTCTTCATCTTTTTCTTTTTTTTTCTTCCCAGCCAAATACCCTTTCTTGTCCTCTTGACTTTCAGGGAATATTTTGCTTTAAGGAAAAATTCAACTTGTATGTCATGTCTCAGAACTATTCTTAGTATATGTACACATACACTGAAGCCTAGTTTAAGAACAAAGTAGCATCATCGTTTTCAGTAGTGATTTGAAGGCACAAAGACTCCTCACAATATTCCAAACTACATGCAGAATGTCAACATGATAGACAAAAGCAGAACTCTCAAAACATCAAGAAAGCATACTGAATAGAATTTTTTGGGGAAAAAAAATATATATATTTTAGTCTCTCACTGAATTTTTTGGCCCTGAAAGTATTTCTCACAGTGTTAGAGAAACACCGAGGAAATTCAAAAGACTGTAACAAAGAATGGAAACAAGACTGTCATGCTTCATAAAAGACCCGACATTTTCTTAAAATAGAAATTATTATAGCATCAACAAAAGTATTCCCAAATGCTGAGAAACCATAGAACCAGTTACAAAAGAATAACGATATTTCGACTAGTCACGGAAATCTCTTTTAATGATAATATATTGTATTTCTTTTTTATTTGTGTGTGGCATTTATATATTTAGTGTGCACTCTACTTACATAGCTCTCTGCAGACTGAAATGAAAAACAGAAACAATTTATTCATGATGCAGTCACATTGTTATAGTTGCATACATGGAAAACTGGAATAAAAATAGGAAGAATAAAAGTTTTGTATTTAATCACAGGGGCCCACCAGCTGAAACTTTAATTAAGATACCAGAAAAAAACTGTAGAAAGTAGCAAGCGCTTACTTACTAGGTTGACCTGGCTGTCTTATAAAAAGAATACAAAAAATATGATACCATGTGTCTGATTGCCCACCTGAGAGAGGGATGGGTGCAGAGCTGATCCTAAGAGAGGCTTTGGCTGTAGAGAACAGCTCCCTCCCAGTACCATACTGGTGTCAGGTCCAGGCCGACACTGTGACTTCGGTCGCATCCTGCTCAGAGGATGAAAAGCTGTCCCAGCATGGACACCCAAAATCACACACAGTTCCCCATCTAGTTTATTTAATGCATATGATAAAAACAGGATGGCATTTGCATCCTCTCCAAACATACCATATGCAAATAAAAATTAATTACTTATCATTAGTCACCACAATCTAAAGCTCATTATTGACCCTAATTCTGGTTTTGATTTGATCCTAAAGACAAACCAGAAAGTTTTTCCACCCTCTTACGAGTCCTTCAAAGAGCAGTCAGCCAAAAAGCAAACTGGCATCACCACCAGAATCTGATACTCTAATCACGCCTGGCATTTTGCTCCGTGCCGTTGTCACACATGCAGGTAGAATAAAGATGTGGGAAGATCTTGTTCTGCACTGAAGAAGTTCACTCATTCAAAAGTTTCTGCTTTGAATGTATTTCCGAAATTATTGGCAACCTTGTCTTAAGCAAGCCTGAAATACTGGGTATGGTGAGGGACTGACATTGCTAAAAGCGAATGTGAAACCATTTCATTCAGACTTTGTTCTGTCCACTTCTCGCCCTGCTTCAGGTGCTATTAGGTTTGACAATGCTGACAATGACGGGGTCAGCGCTGACAGGTGACTGCAGTGGACCAGAGTGAAAAGAGAAATCTTCCAGATAGGAGTCTGGTGATATTACATCTTTTGCCCCTGTGAACCCAACTGATTAGAACAAGACAATAAATAAAGCCTGGTCTGAAAGATTGCTCTCATATCACAGACTCAGCATGAATATACTCAACACAGAGAAGAGAACTGAGCAACACACAGCTTCAGAACTGATTCTGTGTTTCCACAAGGCATTTATCAAAAAGACTTTGCTGGATTGACCATACATGGGTTAGTTTCTCTTTTAAGGTATTCACAAAGCCAAAACTTGGGAAAATAATTATTCAGTCTTGATTTCAGACCACAAATAAAACCAAATTCCTCTAGGATTTGCTCGTGATAAAGGATACCTTAAAGGTAGATTGCTAATTACTGGAGAAACAAAATCAGACACAGCACATTGCTAATGAAGCAGTGAAACGAGCATGTTTGTTCCTGTGTAAATATAGCTTCATGTGTTTTGCCACCAAACTTTTTTTGCAGTTGTGCAGAATCATGAAAAGCTAAACAACTTTTCAATTGCAAATATATTCACAGTTCGTCTAGCTTGCAAGGAAACCGAGAGGAGGTGATTTCAAGAAGGTGCTCGATACCTACAATTTCTACCTAGTAATTATGTCATCAGTTTTGTCTTATCAGAAGGCAGCATTAAAAAAATGAAGTAGAAGAGGAAATGCTAAGACAGAAACAAGCATTTAAATTTATAAAAGGGAATAATTATACTGTAGAGCTTCTAATTCTCATTCTTTTCACTAAATACCCTTCCCTCACATAGACCACTTTAAAATGAAGAAGTGACATCCACTGTCTTTACGAGTATATGCATAATTATAGATAACTGGCTTACAGGTATTTCAGTCGGTATTATTGAACTCATCAGCTGAAAGTTGTTTGTGAGGCTCAGTCACTCAAAAAGAATTGTCCATTTCTAATGACATTAATTACTAATCTTTGACCACAACAGGCTTGTATACTTGAGCTAGCAGCAGCACTCTCAACCCTTGCTGTAAGTGACTTAGAGAGCTCAATCTCTGCAGTTTATCAAAAGGATTGAGAGGTGACTTGATTACAGCATGTAAGTACCTTCAAAGGGAGAAAATACAAGGGCTCTCTAATCTAACAGAGGTGTAACAAAAAATGGCAGCTGAAAACTGAAGTCAAGAAATTTAAGCAGGAAATAAAGCCCACCATTTCCTAATGATAAGGAAGTAAACCACTGGAACAATCTACAAAGGAATCACAGGATCACAGGAACAGGATCATAGGGCCACTTTGGCTGGAAAATACCTCTAAGATCATTGAGTCCAACATTCTTGAGCTCCTACAGTCTCAAGCACAGCATTGGATGCCTTTCAAGAAGTTATGCTTTAGCCAAACATGGTGCGCTTCAGCTGAAACACAGGTTATTGTGCTCAGTTACAGAGTATCTGGGGGAATTCAGTGACCCATGATATACAGTAGGTCAGACTTCAGCATCTATTACTGTGGGAGAGGTAGTCTTTCTTTTTTTTAATTTTTTTTTTACTATGTAAGATGATATTACTGCCAAACAACCAGACTTTCAAGCACACAAGCCTTCCTTCAGGTATAACATAAACTGAAGTAGAAACTTGCAATGCTGAAAACAGGTTGAAAACAATCGCTCCAACTTTGATTGCTGTTCCACATCCTGGGTTAAAATGGCAGGGGTTAAAAGTGAGGGATACCGACACGGAGAAGGGTGCTGTATCTCACACCTTTTTAATGAGTTTTACTGATAAAGGAACAGACTAGAACCTGCTTTTTAACAACAAAGCATGAACAGAACGACTGCTGCCTCTTCTGTGCTGATCCCAGGTGCTTTGTTAGCTCTGTTAGAACCTGTAACAGAAATAGGGAAGTGTCTCAGCCTATTCTCTTCTTTCTTTTTTATTTTCAGAGTAAGGAAACTCAGAAAACCTTCTGATGAGAACCTCAGCCAAGTTCAACAGCTCTTTCCTACTGTCCAATTACACCTTGTCAAGGCAGAAGGAGGTCATATTTAAAGCAATTTCATTATTAGTCTCCCGAACAGTTTATTTGTCTTCCTACACAACAGTTCCTTGATTATAAACTAGTGGTCAGACAAATCCTCAGCAGGAGGTTCATAAGCATTATTCCATTATATCAGTAAAACTATGTTGATATATGACAACTGAGAAAGTCCAGAAGTTTTGCCCTGGTCATTGTCAAACAGGATTTTTGCATGGTCCCATCTGTTGAGATTTCACTTTAAAGGTTAAGCCATGCACGTAGCATGGCAATGATAAGGAAAATTTTTTCAATAATTTTTGCTATGACACTAACAATACAAATTGGCAAAGCCGTTAAGCCACTTACAGGCAAATCAAACTTTCAAACTGTCTTTATTTAAGTGCAGGAATTGAGAATAACTGCTCTGGTGAATGCCAAAGAGGGTGCTACCTTCCTGTGCCGATTTCCAACAGCAACATTTTGCTGGCTTCAACACCATAAATGTACCATAAATGATGTACCGCAGAGGCCTGTCTCATGATCTTGAGATGTTTGTTCAACCAGTCTTTTATTTAACTTCGTATTTGTCGATTGTCAGGCGAGGTCAACTTTGCTGGAGCAACGTCTGTGAGTTTGGTGCACTCATCTAATTAAGCAGACTTACTTAGCTCTGTAACTAAAGTAACCCTCTTAGTAACAATGTTCCTAGAGCTCCTTAACTGGGACCTGTCTTTTCTAAGTCAACCCTTTACAGACCTCCACTGATAACTAACAACAATTGACAACAAAATCATCAAACACAGAATGAGAGCCCAGAGTTATGCACTTGCACTGCTGAACATCATCATGGCAAACTCTTCCCTGTCCATCACTCATTCATATTTTTCCCTTTACTGCTGTCTTGTGCCCCAGCCTATGGGCAGGAAAAGAGAACTTTTATCGACTGTTTCTCCAGTCAAAGCATTACCAGAGACATAGCAAACTTAAACTCCCCTTGATCCTGACACAGACTGTCCAGACAACATCAGCAGTGCAATTAAAGCACATTTTATGAATTGGAAAGAGTGCACCAATCCAGAGCTGTTTTTCAGTCAATAATGAGTACAGCTACAGAAAACTTGGAATTGAATGGACCAGGATAAAAACGCAATAGTAACTGGGTAACAAGTTACTGTGCAAGCAACTGTGACGTACTGTAATAGCAGCTCTTAGCGGTAGGTGCTTATAGACAGTGACCTTTATTTAGCAAAGGTGTTTAATTAGAACTTAAACCACTTGCTTACCACAGAGTACTACCGCATAACATAGCAGGGTGGATTATGAAAATGGCATTACTACATTACATGTAATTTAATCAGTAAACAAAGGTAGGAGAAAGCTCCATCAGTTTGCAAACTCTTCTGTGGTCTCTTAACAAGTTCTTTGTACTTGGACCAGAATTTTGTAGCAGGTAATCCAACCCTGATATATAGCAATCATACTGAGCTGTTGAAAGCACATGCCTGTAGTACATGAAATTTTCCCTTTCTCACTACAATGTGTATGGCTACTACTTTCTAACAGGCATGGATACACTTGAAGAGAACGCTAAATCTTGTGCTGTTTAGTGCCTTAAAATAGTCCAAAGCATAAGTGCACCAAAATCTGTTAGGAAATCCATTTCCCCAATAATCATAGTTCAAGATAAACTAAGATCTCCAATACAGAGTACACATTTTAGTAGCAGTGGTGGCAACTCAGTACAAAACATGGGCAAGTAAAAGTGATTATCCTCACAGAAGTGGAGAAGAAATCTCAGTGCTCAATTCTTTTCAATAAAAATGGTGATCCTAAAAAGAACTTTTATTGGAATTCATGTCCTCCTGTGAGAAAGTATACTGGATCTGGCTGGGATGGAGTTAATTTTCTTCACAGCAGCTTTTATGGTAGATTCGTGACTTTGTTGATAACACACAAGGCTACTGTTGAACAGTGCTTGGATGGCATCAAGGCTTTCTGTTTCTCCCACTCTGGCCCCTTCAGCAAGTGGATGGAGGTACACAAGAAGCTGGCAGGTTAAGTAACTGACTCTAGCTGGCCAAAGAGAGATCCCATGGCAAATGACATCATGGCCAGCTATAAAACTCGTGGAAGTGAAGAGGAAAGGAGTATCAGTGGTATTCAAGTTATGACATTTGTGTTCCTCATCAACTGTTAGGTATACTGAGACTCTGCTTTACTGGAACTTGTCCAAGGATGGAAAGTAGTGAATTAACTCCTTGATTTGGTTTGCTTGCATATGCAGGGCTTTTTCACTTGTTAAACTGTCCTTTTCTTGATGCATGAGGTTTCCACTTCTGCTTTCCTGATGGTCTCCTCATCCCACATTGAGAAGATGAGTGAGAAGCTGGTGGGTAGCTGGTTGTCAGCTGGGGTCAGCCCACCACAAGAAGGCAAAAAGTCCAAATACAGAAATAAAGGACATAGAAAAAGAAAATGGTAAAAATGACTGACAGAAGAGTCCAATTCTTTATTTGCTGAATCCCATGCTATCTGGGGCAAAAGGAATCTGGCTCTGAGGCATCAGACCAAAAACACTCAGTACATTTCTTTTCAGATGACAGAAATGGGAGAGGGAAAACAAACCATTCAGTTGATGCTAAAGACATTCCTGCTAGTGGATGGAGGCTTAAAATCCAAACTCAAAATGTCATCAGAAGCAGAATGACTTGATCATATCTAACCTGTGGACATTGTAGAAAATGTGACTAAATAAGAAAGAGACTAGGTGAGATGAATGAGGGGGTCGGATAAGCGTGTACCTTGTGGAGACATTCCCCCCACTTATTCTGACAGGAAGGGAAAGATAGAAACATACACACCAATTATGTAACTTTTATTTTTTCCAACACTTAAAGCAAATCTTACTATATAAATGAAAAACAAAAATAAAACAATTCCTTTGTTCTTCAAGCTCTTCGGAGTTTTCTGAGAAGTCCATGCTGCATTCTCAAGTCTCCATCTGCCAGGCTCATGGGATAGGGCAGAGATGGTTTCCCTTGATCCACTTTTCAGAGTAGAAGTTTGGGGAGGGCTGAGTCACCAGCAGGGACAACTTCTACAAGATTCTAGTAAGCTTTATATGGCAATATAATTCACCAGCTCCCAGGAACTGTGTTGAATATTGTATGAATTGTTACACATTCCCAAATCTTTCAGTACTTTGGGATGCACTACGCATGGCTACAAGAAGTTGGTCTCTCACCGCACAAAAAGCAAGGTGGCGATTAGAGATGAACAGCAGCATTTCTGATGTCATCCCTTTATTCCTCCTGGAACATAAAGGCTCTAGCGTTCTGCAGTACAGTGATTTTAGAAAGAGAAAATGAGCAGCAGATCTTTCTTTGGGATCACTCAAAACAGAGTTAAGTATAATTTCCATAGCCTAAATCATATCTTTATTCTGGTATCCACTGTCCTCCAGAGAAAACTGGAAACTAGGTTACATAGAAGAAACCGTTCACTGTTCTGTCTTCTCCAAAAATAATAAATTTGCTCCACTTCAACTTTGTAATAATTCCTGCACTTAAAATATACTCCAGGAGCTCCTGGAGAGGATCCAGCTGAGGGTCACGAAGGTGATTAGGTGTTTGCAGCATTTCTTTTATCAGGAGAGATTGTGGGAGCTTGTTTAGTCCGAAGAAGAGAAGACTGAGAGGGATCTCATCAGCTCATATAAGTATCTCAAAGGCTGATGTCGAGGAGTGGTGCCAGATTCTTTTCAGTGATGCCCAGCAAGAGGATGAGGAGTAATGCCCATAAACTAAATCACAAGAAGTTCCACCACAACATGAGGAAGATCTTCCTTACATTGAGGGCAGCAGGGCACTGGAAGAGGCTGCCCAGGAGGGTTGTGGAATCTCCCTCTCTGGGGACATTCAAAACCCACCTGGACACGTTCCTATGTCACTTTCTCTAGGTGACTCTGCCTTGGCAGGGTGTTGGACTAGATAATCTCCAAGGTCCCTTCCAACCTAAACTATTTTGTGATTCTGTCTCAGGACCACATGACAGAAATTAGGAAAGTTTTGCCGAAGGCTTAGTTGTCCACTTCATGTTTATTCACAAAGAGAAAATAGTCATTTTTTCCCCATCAAACGTAAATAACTGGTTACAGACTTGTCTTGATTTTGTTAATCAGTGCATCACCTCTTTACACTTTTGTCCAGTACACATATATGCACACACATATATATAGTGTCTAGTCTTTTTTTTAAATAAGTATATGATCACTTGAGAAGATCTCCTGTGAGAAGAAAAAAGGACCACTAAATAATGTCTTCAGGAACAGAGGGATTGATAGGCAGCATTCGAGTATGAAAACAGTAGCACAGTTCATCCTACTTTAAACCTGACATTGAGAAGGATACAGATTCTTACTTTCTTCAATCGACAGTAAAGAAAGCCTTCTGTCACTAGTTCAAATACAGTATGTGCTACAGAGAAGTAAACGGAGGCCACATCTTTCCACTCTTTAGCTTTTACAGTGTCTATTAGATCCAGGTGAACCTAAACAGATCATTAGAATTAGAATCTGAGATGAGTCCTGCATGCGAGATTAAATATGGGGGGCGAGGAGGGGAAGTTGAAAAATTCGTAAGTCTCAGTTTGTTTAACACAGGAGCAAAAAGAAATACAAGATCTTGATAATTTGGGTAAGGAAGAACTTAGATGTTATATTTCATGCAGCCTTGCTGAAGCTGAACAGAGAACTAGTGAAATCTGCAGAATTTGAATTTATATTCATTATACAACAGCAATAAAAGTGCAGAGGTGGCAGAGACCTGATGACTACGGAGACAAACCAACAAAACCTAAAGCATATTCAAGTGGCAAAATCCCTCAAATCCAGGTTTAGCTGCAGGCAGAAAAGATGAGGAACCTGCCCTATTTTTCTCAGCTGCAGAGAAGGAAATACAGGTTTTGCAGCCTCATGTATGTGTGTCATCCAGATCTTCAGACAGTCCAGACTACCAGACTGATAATGAATCCAAGCAGAATATTGTCAAACAAGATAATAAAAATATTTGAAGTCACCAACTGCAAAGTTTTCTTCCAGAAACACAAAAAATAGCTCTTATTTTTACCAACATTATGTCTTGGGGAATAAGACACAGAACAGACTTAATAATTAATATCTTGATATAAAAATTTCAAAGATTTAGTGCCTGAAATGGTTTAAAACTTGTGTAAGGATACTCTGAACATAAGAACATATTTTGCATTAGGTAATTTTGGGCATGAAGGTGAGGACTTTGTACTGGGCTGGTGTGTTGCCTTCACATCACCAGCATCTTAGAGTGCTGTTAGTGTGGGGATGTTTTCCAGAACTCATGCATCAGATCCAGCAGATAAGGGTAAGTTTGCAGAGGGTATGTGCTTGTGAACAACCACATAAAGATTTGTACATTTTTATGCTTTTTTCTAAGGAAAGAGTAATTTTGACTACAGTTTCTTAAAATCAATTCAGCAGTTGCTAAAAAAGATTAATAATATATTTCCTGTATGCTTGATTTATTTTTGTAATATTTAACTACAACATTTTTTAAAAAGTCATTGTTTTCATCTCACACTAACAGATTTCCTGAACAATCAGAAATTTTGAAGATGAAAATGCCTTGTTTAACTGTGCTGGGTTAACCCTGACTGGACACCAGGTGCCCACCAAAGCCGTGCTGTCACTCCCTTTCTCAGCTGAGCAGGGGAGAGAAAATCTAAAGAAAGGCTCAGTTTAATTTACTGCCAACTAAATTAGAGGAGGATAACGAAAATAAAACTAAATCTTAAAACACCTTCCCCCTACTCCTTCCTTCTTCCCAGGCTTGACTTTACTCCCCATTTTCTCTCCCTCCTCCCCCAAAATAGCACAGGGGGACAGGGAATGGGTGCAGTGATCAGTTCATCACATGTTGTCTCTACCACTTTTTCCACCTCAGGGGAAGGATTCCTCACACTCTGTCCCTGCTCCAGCACAGGGTCCCTTCCAAGAGAGACAGTCCTCCACAAACTTGGCCAAAGTGAGTCTTTCCCATGGGAGTTCTTCACGAACGGCCTAGACTGGGTCCCTTCCACAGGCTGCAGGCCTTCAGGAACAGGCTGCTCCAGCCTGAGTCCCCTGGGGGGTCACAAGTCCTGGCAGCAAACCTGCTCCAGCATGGTGTCCTCTCTCCATGAAGCCACAGGCCCTGCCAGGAGCCTGCTCCAGAGCGGGCTTCCTATGGTGTCACAGAATCTTCTGGGCATCCACGGAGAAGGAGTATGGAGCCTTTGGGCTCCATGGAGTAGTCCTGCATGGGCTGCAGGGGGATCTCAGCTCTGGTGACTGGAGCCCCTCCTCCACTGGCCTTGGTGTTTGCAGGGCTGCTGCTCTCACAGGTACTCACCCTGCTCTCCTCTGGCTGCAATTGCTGTTGAGCAGCAACTTTTCTGCCATCCTAAATCTGTTACCCCAGAAGCTCCACCACTGCTGCTGATGGGCTCAGCCTTGGCCAGAGGCTGGTCCATCTTGGAGCCGGCTGGTATTGGCTCCATTGGACACAGGAGAGGTTTCTGGCAGCTTTAATGGAATCCACCACAGTAGCCCATCTCACTATCAAAACATTGCCACATATATCCAAAATATTAACATAATCCAAAGACAATCTGCTGTTGCTTACTATTTTAAGAAATGTGCTCACAAGATAAGCCTTCCTTTTTTTTTTTCTGTTGAGCAATAGAAATTTTCAAGTAATTATTTTCATGGCCTGTGATATTTGGGGCTCATGTACCCTAGGGAATTAGGACAGTGTCCCTGACCTAATTATCTCATTTTATAAAAACTGGCATTCATTCAAGACTTAAGTCATCTTTCTCTAATTAAGAGTTTCAATAATATTTTTTATATAATTTGAAAGGGAAAAAAGGACAGGCATTCTGAAATTCCAAGTCTCACTTAACTACAGAAATCTCAATGAAATGTTGACGTAGAAAAGAGACTAAGCTATATTAAAAAAAAAAAAAGGCAAATAAAAGTAAAAGGAAACAAAACCTACACAAATTCTACATGTGATACACTGCCAAAGCAAAAAATTAAATTCCATTACTTTGGCTCAGATTTATTTCTATGAGAACACATTTGAACATGAAAACCATTGGATCAGGACTAGAATTTTTCCTAGAAATATTCAAGTCTATCATAAGAAGATGTCTTTTTTAAATAGTGAAATTTTAATATCAGGCTTTCTGTAATTTTCAGGGTTTAATTCATTACCTTACGTAAGGAAGCTAATACATTCCCAAGCAGATCTATAATTTCCTAGAAGTGAATGACAAAAGGGACTCTAATTTAGAAAAAATACCCCAAAGTCAATATGAAGGCTGGTGGACTTTAAACTGCATAAAGTAAATTCGTAACCTTGACATTGCTGTATATCATCAATGTTAGTAGCAAAACAATGTATTATGGCTCTGCAAAATAATCTGTTATTTTCTGGGCTTAAGGAAACTTCAGTCAATATTGCACTTTTAAAAATCAGTAGGGCTTGTCTCTCTGGGGCAAGAGTGGATCTACTTTTTCAGCTCTACAAGGGCTGGAAGATTCAAATGCCATGATTGCAAGTAAGTCACCAGCAGAAAGAATCAAACCTGTAATTTCTGTGTGGTTTTGAACCTTTATATAGCTCAGGAGGAAACATCTGTATTGCCTAGCTGCCAACACAGGAGGAAGACACATCACTAGTCCAAGTAGAAGCACAGCTTGTACTTATAGATGTTTCAGCTCACACAGAGCTTATAGAATTTTCATTCCTTCTTTTATCCAAATAGAGACAAATATTGGGTATATGAAGATAAGTTTAAAGCAAAAGTAAGATAAATAGTCATATGTAAGTAATGACATACATTCCCAGACAGTTACAAGGAATAAAACATCCCCCCAGTAAACAGAAGATAGCTGTGCTCATTCTGCTAGTTCAGAAGGGCGGAAAATTGACAGGTCAGGATATGTGCATTGCAAGCCATTGCATTTCTGTTACTCTGCACACATGTGACTAGTGGTGAGTTTGCAGCCCTTAAGGAGCAGTGAAGCCATTGGCGGTGGGCTGTCGTAATGTGGAGAAAACACACATCTGAGAAAGCATAGAAATAAGAAAGAAACTAAAGCAGAAGTGTAAGATCTATAAAGACAAACACAGAATCTTGGAAAGAAGGTCGGGGGGAAGATGTAAGAGCGCTTTAATGAGCCTGTAGAAACTTGCCATGAAAGGAACAATGTGATACTACTGATAATTCCTGCTGACCTTCATGAAGTGGCTTCACACATTTTGGCCCATGCATCCCGCTGAAGAATCGTTTGCTGTACTATAAGGTAGAGCACATGTCATTGTGTTGGTTCTACACCAGATGAAATACACTTGTACAATGCCATTTCTTACTCACATGCTAATTTGAAAGGTCAATAAAGCTGACAAAGCAACAGCTTATTTTCAGCTGGCCAGAATTAAAATACTGAGGACTGTGCTGAGGAGTAACTAACAGGAAGAAATGTACTTGTGAATTTTATTAGCTCATTTTCTAGAAAGAAGGAATCCCCAGAAGACAAGTCAGCCCATCAACAGAATAAACAGACAGCAAATGCAAGAAAAGATGGACACCATGCAAATATGTCTTACATAATGCATCCTATCACCAACAGGGACACAGTAAACAGCATCTCTGTTCAGAAGTGACCTTCCTAGAGCCTACTTTCACTAATATGCAGAGCAGTCTGATCCCAAGGAATTCAGAGTAATTCAGGACAAAAATGAAGGATACATCTCACCCCTCCATTCTTTTACGGCACATAATCTTATGTGGGGAATTTTTATTTGTTTGTTTGGAGCATATGTGTATATTTTTCTCTAAACAATATAGGATAGGATATTTTCTTGCTTACTAGTCACATCTGACAGTTTCTGTCATTCCTTTTTCCTCACTGTATTTGTCTGCCTTCTTATCCCTCCACCTCACAGATGCAGCCAAGTTGAAATCAAGACAGCTTTCATGCTTATTCCTAAAGGGTTCAGTCTTCTTCATTTTACCCAGGTTCAGATTAGTACTGTCTCTCTTTTTTCCCTTCCCAGCACCATCTCTATATGGCATGGAATTGCTGAAGGGGGATGGAATTTTTCAAATAGGATCTAAAATCTGTCCCTCTTCTCCACCACTATTAGTTGTTTTCCTAGCTTGTCAGAATAACAATGGAATTTAATGATACAATTCTTATTAAAACAAATTTAAACAATACCTACCCTCTTTGAAAAATTATGAATTTAAACTAGACAACATTAAATTCAAAGTCCTGGCAAAGCTGATTGTGTTATCATGCAGGCATACTCCGTATTTTCTCCATGTCTTCTAATGAGAGATAGCTATTTCTCTTGTGGAAGAAAAAGTGGTTTAATGTCAGGTGAATCAGTTAAAAATGCACTCCTTTAAACAAAGGAGTAAATAAAAACTGTGCTCTTGTTTTCCAAGGTTTAAATTTTTTCATATGTTTTTGGTTGAATAAGAGCGGGCAACGTAAACACTGCCTGCTGTGTACTTTCTCCAGATGCAGATATCCACAAGTTCAGATACTGGAAGAGATGTCATGTGGTTATTACAGCTCATGTCATTATACTATAAATAGATATCCACAGGCATAGGAATGAACCTTGTTGTGCTGTTGTTCACAATGATGACTGACTGTAGTAATGTTTTCCCTTTTGGTAATATAATCTTAGTTAATGACTGCTTCCCTCAGTACTCTATTTTTGGAAAGGATATTTAATTATATGCCTGGTTTATCATTTCTTATATTAATTACATCTAGAGGTCATGTGCTAGCACTTTTAATATTTAATGTTTTGAAAATAAATTAAAATACATCATTTCAGGATAACTAATTTCCAGATATTACAAAAGGATTACAGAAACAATTATGCTCTATATTGTAAGTCTAGATGACTCAAATGATGGCTAAATGGAGGTTGTGTCTTTCCTCTTTAGGATATCCATTCAAATCCATCTGGTTTACAGAAAGATAGATTCAATATGGGTGGCTGAGTCATTTGCTGGAACGATGAAACTGATTTAGGCTGAGATTTTCAAGGCATCCCAGAAGCATCTTATCTACTCAGATACCTTTTGAAATCCTAGTCCTAGGTCTTGTTTTTTGCTTCACAAAGTATAAAATCCTCATTTCATTAAAATCAATGGTAATTCTTGACTTCAGCAAGGCCAGAATTCAAACTATTCAGGCCAAGTATTATTTTGTTCATTTCTTTTTTACAGCAGCCAGTTTCCAAGGAGGATATTGACTGTGTTTGAAGTGCTGTTTCCAGACACTTCAGGAATTTTTTATTTCATCCTAACTTATGTATTATTACTTACTTTGTGAAGAGGGGAATGGTGGGAGGCGACCTTGGCAAGAAAAGGCAGAAAACAAGAGAATGATCTGAGTAGGAATAATGCTGCTTGGATACATCCATTTGTCAAAACACAGTCTCCAAATTCATGGTCATCCTGCGACAGATTTTAGAAATCCCAACACTACTCAGGATCTTAAATTCTAGTGATGCCTGTAAGGAAAGTCTCAGCCCCATAAGATTTGTAATTAAGCTAGTTAGAAATAAAATGGTGAAAGCTGTACATCGTCACTCCTCTTTACATAAGGACAGCTAAGGCACAAAAATCTGAAAAGGCATTTCAGATGTCATATAAGATGAAAGCAACCAACGCCAAAGCTGTATTGAGTCTTCAAAATCCTCATCAAGCATAGTCATTTAACCTGTCTGTCTACAGTCATATTTTCACTCAAATATTTGCATGTTGATATACTAAAATTTTCAAGTAATATCTCTGAGTACAAGAAGAACACCAAAACAAGTAATTCTCAGAGTTCAAACAATTTCTTTCTTTTATTCTGTCATAATTCATCTCTCCTGAGTGCAAGGTCAGCAGGATCCTGATGACGACACCAAACTGGGTGGTGAGGTGAACATGTCAAATGGGAGAACCATCTTACAGACATAATGGGACAGACTGGAAGACTGCCTACCAAGAACAGTATGAAATTTAACTAAATGCAAAATCCTCTACCTGGGTTGGAATAAACTAAGAGCCCAGTACAGGACAGGATCAATACGCCTAGTGAGCAGCCTTGCTGAAAAGGATTTGAGGGACAGTGAGGTGAACACAAGGGACTGGTGTGCTGCTGGAACAACAAAGGTAAATTGAATCCTGGGGATTACAAAGGACATTACAAAGGTAGAGATGAGATCATTCCACTCCACTCAGCACCTCTCAGGCTGTATCTGGAGCAGCGTGCCCCTTTTTGCTCCCCACAATGCGAGAAAGACATGGACATATTGGACAGGGTCCAAAGGAGAGCGGCAAAGATGTTCAAAGGGCTGGAAAGCCTGCCCTGTAAGGAAATACTGGTGGAGTTAGGTCTTTTCTCCCTGGAGAAGGTTCAGGCGGGACCTCATCACAGTATTCCAATACTGAAAGGCAGCTTCAAAGAGGACAGAGGCTGTGCAAGGATCAGCACAGAGAAGACAAGGCATGCTTTGGGAGTAATTTCATGTTAAGAAAGATCCTCCCCTGGGATGTGGTAGAGTCCCCATGGCTGAAGATTTTCAAGACGTGTGATTGGACAGGGTGCTCGATAACTCATTTAGGCTGCCTTTCCCACGAACGCTTAGACCAGATAATCTTTCGAGGTCCCTTCTGGACTCTTCAGTGATTGTGGGATAAGTTAGTAAATCACAGTTATCAGGAACTGGTAGCACTGAGATAATTTTCAAGGAGTCTAATATTTATATATCTGAATATAATTCAATAGTTAAAGATTATAAATCTAAAAATAACTTCTTTGCTATGTTCCAGCTCTTCTGATGTGCACCAAGATAATTTGAGAGTGTTGCTTATCATCCCCCCAGCCCCTTCACACTTACCCATTTGTGATGCTTTCAGGAGGTGTGCTGGCAAAATGTTACTCTTCTGGGCTTTCAGGAGATGATCATATACTCAAAGTCTCATGTGTTGCTCTCTTCTTGGCAATGGCAAACAATTTCATTCCAGTCACTTGCAACCCACTCATTTCTCTGCAGGGCACAATTATATTTTCTGCTCATCCCTGCTGGAACATGGAAACAAGAAAACAACTGTAAAGGAAAAAAAAAAAAAAAGGTGATATGATGCAGAAAGAAACTTTCCAGAAACATCTGGCTAGCTCCCTCCTCCAACCTGGTTTATCTATGTCCAAGTCCATTATATAAGAAGTGATTTCCAGTTCTTGAACTTTTGTGTTGAGGACTGACTGGATTGGATTGCTTATTTTGTGACAGCATGCAGTGAATGCCCAAATGCTGAAGCAACAAAGTAGGCAAATGCTTTGAAGTTTAAAAAGATTATGCGTGAGAGAAAAGAAGGGATAGAGAAAGAGCACAGGTGAAAAGATGCAGCTTCTCCTCTGAGGCCTCTAAGGGGATGATGAAGATTTTTGCAAAGACAAACCATGTCTTGAGGGAATTTCTAGATACTTGGTTTTGCTTCTGGGGCAGAAAGTGGCTCAGTTACCAGAATAGATCTCAGAAACTGGGAACAATATTGCTGGAACTATTTTCATCCCAGAAAGGTGAAACCAGAACCAGACTTTTACACCCATCTCCCACAACAAAGCCAAATGAATTAACACTGTTGAGAGGGAAAACATCAGTGGTACAAACCGATACAAACTAGGAGCACCGTATGTTCAGGCAACCAATTGTGCAATTTTTCCTGATAGCCTGACAACCTCACACACTTTCTCAGATTGAAATGCTGTTTCCAAAACACCTGCCTACAAAGAATTGACAACAGCAATGACTTGTCAGAGGTAATCAATACAGGGTAAGGAGAAATACACTCTGACTTCTTGCATCATGGCGCTAAGACTCTTAAATTTCCAGTGAGGAGCGAGTCATTCAGCTTCTGGTTGAAATCAGCTCTACTGAATGCAAGTCTTGTCTTCGGCAGCCTGTGAGAAACTTTGACCTGCTTGAAGCGACTGCTTTTAATTTCATAGTCAAAATGGTTAAGAGATAGTTCTTTGGCGTCACTGGGTTTGTTCCGCATCTCCCTACAGAAAAAACATTTCTTGGAACATTTTTTTCTGCCTTTAGGAGTACCTGATGTAAGGATCCCTTCATGGAAAGAAGGTTCTGAACTCTGAATGGTTCACTGGGCAGGAGTGAACATCTACTTCATTTAGCATGCTTTGTTATCCAAACCCCTAACATGACAGTCCATTGACTGTGTTGATCTTTGATGCACTGTGTGCCACACATTTTTGTGGCTCATGAACTAATTACTTGGCACGTACTGTAGAAATGCAAAGGGAGAAATTCTTCCAGGAAAGTATTACCTGGAAACAGTAGTGAGATTTGAGCTGAAAACTATAAGATAAAACAGAAATCTGTTTTAATTTTGGATCTAGAGTCAGAGGGAAATACTGCTGACACCATCTGGCCTTCAACGTTCAAATTCTATGAATAAAGCATTGTATTAAATTCCTACCTCATTAAATCAGCTGTTTAGCTCTGTTGTGTTCTGCTACTGCAGCTCTGATCTGCATTTACAGTGTTGTCTGTAATACCTTGTAAGGCAAACAAAATGCCTGAACTATGAGGTATAATGTAATGCAAAAGTCGGGCCAACTTCATTCTTGCCTAGTTTACATTCCTTACTGAATACTTGTTGAGCAGCATATTTTTTTTAATGTAGTGGGGAGTTGCAAGGAGCAATCAGCTTTACCAAAAATTCAGAAAAACAGTCAAAATATCTCTGGAGTTTCACAAGAAGAATTTCCTTGTCAGCACCATTCAGGAGCCGTTAACCTTAGGAGCATGAAAAAAAAAAAAAAACAAAAACCAAACAACCAAGTCTAAGAATAGGGCTAAATCTTTGAAACAGAAAGTTGTTGTTGAAAGGCCTTAGATTGGCATCACTGGAGATTTTGACAGATGATTAAGACAAATACCATCTGGACAAGCAACAGCAAAGTGCCCCCAATATGCTATTGTCTATCAGTCCTGGCCTTTAAACACCAGCTGTGACTGTCAAGATAGGACGGGTTCTGTCATAGGCGCACTTATTCCCCTTTAAAAGGACAAGATGTTTGCCAGTAACTGCGTTCTCCAGAAAAAAATGTTAAAAGGACTGTTCTCTTCTCAAACTTTTCCTTTAAATGTGTCTCCTGATTCCTGCAACGAACTTGGTTAACTAAGCAGCTGGCATATTGTGTGCAGTGCTTATTATACTGATCGCTAACAGTTCAGCCCTCATTGTGGAGATTCTAGTTCTGTATCTCATATTACACTTTGAATTTAAATATAGCAGCGTATTTTTGTCCTCTTCTTGCAGTGCACGGCAAAAGAGTGTGGCATCAGTGTGCAGAAAGAAATGAACGGGAGCACATGAATAAGATCATTTTATACAAACTAACAAAGCACCAAGTCCATTTCACTGTTCATATAAAATGCTCCAAAATGTGATAAGAGAGGAACAGTTCTGTTCTTTTCCTAAATTTTTATGTTTGCAAAATGCTGTCTAAAGGGTAGGGTGTTTGGAGACAAAAGTTTGAGAAGGTGACACGCAGGTGAAAAGGGATAAACTTTCCAGTGGGTCCCTCTAAAACACTCATTGTATTTTCTTCTATTGCTGCAGAAAGAAAACTGGAGTCAGCGACCCAGCTGACAGCCCCCAGTAACTTGTCGCTGCTCCCGAAATTTAGAGTCATTATATAGATGTGAAGGTCTCTGTGCACTCAGGAATGCCCTTTGGACATCAATGTCAAAATTAAAAGGACAGCAGGGGTTACTGTTTCCAACTTTTTTGTATTCCACTGCCCTTCTAGTTACTGAGAAATCAGAATTGTCAGGCTGATTTTCATTCATGGAGCTCATCGAGACAATCTCCTTGGCTCTACAAAGCAGCAGGTTTTATCATTGGTTATTTCCTAAAATATCTTTTACCTCTTTCTCAATCAAGCAATACAAATAGAATACTATGTAAAATACAGGCAGACTTCCTAGAAGTTTTTCAAGAGGTGTTGCCTCTTTATTTGGTTATTAAAGAGCATTTTTGTTTGCTTGCAAAAGCAGAGGAATACATTTGCCAGTCCCTTGACACCCCTCTGCAAGTGTATGCGCCTGATATGAATTCTGCCACAAGCCAGTGGGAAAAATTTTTGTTGGTGCCCATTGTGAAAAGATTGGCAGCATATCCATGTTTATATCCCACTATGAGTCTCTTGAGCTCCTTATCTTTCTCAAGTGCTAGCACGCATCTTAGACAAATCCTACATCCTGCCGCAAACCTTCTGCTAACTTGGGTCAAGTCACTTGGGGCCAAATCTAGTGTGGCAGTGCAGAGCACAAAGTCATGCTGTGTGGTTATGTTTAATCCAGTATCCTCTCTCTGACTGCTGCTACTAGGAGAGCAAGGTGCAAAATGCCATGTTTAACTGGAATTTGCTTTTCCCTGCCCCTTTCTGCTGGCAGTGGCAATGGTGTGAGAAGACAAAACGTAAGGGGGAAAATAGAGTGAGAAGAACAGAAAAATAAGTAAATAAATAAATAGATTTTAGAGATACAGAAATCCACCTAAGACCTTTCAGTAGAATTGAGGATGAAGAAATAAAACGGAGAGGAAAGGAAAATTACAAAATCAAGTAGCGGAGAGGAAACATTAAAGAATAACAATGCTTACAGCATTCTTTGTTGTGTATACCTATTAAAAATTAATCTGTTTGAATGAGGGTGCCTCAAAACCATATAGTCCATATGTCTGCTTACTCTCTGCAGCTATAATCTCATGCCTCAGCCTGGGCTTTAACCCAGACATATTCTGAACCCAGCATTTGATCCAAATTAAGTCACAAGATGTATGTCTCCCTGGCTAACAATTATGAGCACTGTAAGTATGAAGATTCTTTGTATTTTCACCTGAAGACAAATTGAAACCTAGATGATTCTTGCCTCCCATTTTTTGAACTGAAAGAGGTCAACAGAATTGCTAACATGGTTGATACCTGTTTTAGAGGCTGGCCAACAACTGACCATTCCATAAACTCGCTTTTAATGGTCTGCTCACACAGCATCTGAGTATCTGAGCTCCCTCCCACCTTGTCCCTTTGGCCATTCTGCAAGGGGATAGAAAAGGGGATAGAAATGACTTCCCCAAATATTGGTCAGGTTTTATATTTAAAGTCAGTAACCACTGAGCACAGGGACAGTCACCAGGTTTTGTCTCTTACCCAGGACAAATATGCAGTAAGGGTACAATTACTGACACCAAGAATCATGCTTTGTGAACATCCAACTGAAGTTTAGAGATCATGAGCATAAAAAAAAAGCGCAAAAAGATTTAAGGTGGTAATTTAGTATGGATTTCCTCATTGTGAAAAAGTCCTTGCTGTCATAGAACTGCATTGGATCTTGAACACTCCTTCCACTTAGTTCATTTTTATTGTATTAATGAAATTATGACTTTCTAAAGTAAAATCAGATTTGATAACTCCCACACAGAGAAGAATAAACCGAAAGTCAGCATGTTAAAAGTGTTATAATTTGCATTCATATAGCGCCTGTTATCAAAGAATCTCAAAATATTTTTAAAATGGCTATTATTCAGCTTTTCAGAGGAGAAAGCAAAAAAAGAAATACAACCGTGAAGATTAGCATTTTTCATCTTGGATATAAATATTGGATAGAAAAACCATGACCCAGCATTCAGAATATCTGAATACATACAACTGCTAGTAGTTATGAAAATAAGACCATAAGTGATTTTCAAATCAACAGAAATGTATTGGGTTTGTGTGGCAAGGTTCTGGCAGGTGGGGGGGCTACAGGGGTGGCTTCTGTGGGAAGCTGCTAGAGGCTTCCCCTATATCTGATGGAGTCAATACCAAGAGGCTCCAAGACAGACCCACAACTGGCCAAGGCCAAATCCATCAGTAATGACAGTAACAATTCTGAGATAGCAGATTTGAGAAGGGGAAAAGTTGCTGCATAGGAGTAATTGCAGCCAGAGAGAGAAGTGAGAACATGTGAGAGCAACAGCCTTGAAGACACCAAGTTTAGAGATGAAGGAGAGGGAGGAGGTGCTCCGGGCACCAGAGCAGAGATTCCTCTGCTGCCCAGGGTGAAGACCATGGTGAGGCAGCTGTGCCCCTGCAGCCCATGGAAGGTCCCTTGCCAGAGCAGGTGAACGCCCAAAGGAGTCTGTGACCCCATGGGAAGCTCAAGCTGGAGCACCTCTGCTGTCAGGACTTGTGACCCCTCTGGGGACCAGCACTGGAGCAGTCTGTTCCTGAGGGACACATGGAAGGGGTCTACCCTGGAGCAGTTCATGAAGAACTGCAGCTCATGGGAAGGACTCATGTTGGAGAAGTTCAAGGAGCACCATCTCCCAGGGCAGAGGCCCCACATGGGAGCCAGGGTCAACACCACAGAAAAAAGAATTACTAAAATTAACTACTTTCTATTTAAGTAAGCTCTTATTAAACTATTAACTACTTCCTATTTAAGTAAGCTCTTATTAAAGATTTTAATTGCTTAGGACTACAGCTGGTTTAAAAATGGAAATTGTTTTCGTGAAGTATTTTGATGTCTTGAGTTTGAGTTCATTCCTAAGGACTTGAAACACATCGATTTTTGCTTCATTTCTCTATTTACTGAGCAATAGTTTGCAAGTCAATGATTAATATTGTTTTCCATTTGGCTTTCAGATAAACCAAAAATATTATTAGGATTATTAGGAGGCTTATTTTAAAAAATATAAATAATTCAGAGCAACCCCCTCCCCCATTATCAGCAGTTACATGTTGTCCGGAGATGAGTCAATCTACTTTCCCACAGTAGCTTTTAAGGCATGATAAAGCACAGCCCATTGGCAGCTTCCAGGCATATCTACAAAATGTCACTGACGTCTAAAATTACATACCTAGCTGTGCTCAGAAATTCTACAGTGGTTATTGACGTTTAGGCTCAAGCAAAGAATGTCACCCATTCTGCTCAGATTCCTCAGGAAAGGCCAAAAGTTCTGCAAGCATCTAACCAGAAAGGAAGTGGCTGGACAGGATGGATAAGGAATTGAGGAAGGAATTCACTCTGCACCCCAAGATCCAATGCTGGAGCAGGTGATCTACCCTCACCCAGGAAAGGATGGGACTCCCTTTTGTCAGTCTGATACAGCTTTCCAGAAGAATCACAGAATATCTGAAATTGGAAGGGACCCATAAGTACCATCAAGTCCAACTCTCTGCTTCTTACAGGACTGACTAAAATTAACCATATGACTGAGAGCATCATCCAGATGCTCACTGAGCTCTTGTCAGGCTTCATGTTGTGACCACTTCCCTGGGGAGCCGGTTCCACTGACCAGCCACCCTCTTTGTGAAGAACTTTTTCTAATGTCCAATCTGGACTTCCCTTGACATAATTCCATTCTGTTGCCTCACCAGAGAGAAGACATCAGCAACCCCATCTCTGCTCCCCCATCCACCTTTCGGAAGATGTAGGCTGTGATGAGGGCACCTCTCAGCCTTGTCTTGTCAAGATGAACAAACCAAGTGAGCTCAGCCACTCTTCATAAATCTTGGTTTTGAAGGTTTTCACCATCTTGGTGGCCCTCCTCCGGACACACCCTAACAGTTTGATGTCCTTCCTATGTTGAGGCAGCCTAAACTACACACAGTGTTAAAGGTGGGGCTGCACCAGCGCAGTGTGAAGTACTGATATTTGAATTTGTTAAAGTGGATCCCAATCACCTGCAGCTTGGCTAAAATGCTGAGGTATCTATCATAAAATCGTAGAACAGTTTGGGTTGGAAGGGACCTTAAAGATCATCTAGTTCCAACCCCTCTGTCATGGGCAGGGACCTTCCACTAACCAGACTGCTCAGAGCCCTGTCCAATCTGGCCTTGAACGCCTCCAGGCATGGGGCATCCACAACTTCCATGGGCAACCTGTTCCAGTGTCTCACCACCCTTGCAGTAAAAAATTTCTTCCTAACATCTGATCTAAACCTGCTTCTTTCAGTTTGAAGCTATTCCCTCTTGCCCTGTCACTACATTCTCTCATAAGTAGTCTCTCTGTCCTGCAGGTTTCCTTCAGGTACTGGAAGGTTGCAATTAGGTCACCCCAAAGCCTTCTCTTTTCCAGGGAGAACAATCACAATTCTCTTAGCCTTTCCTCATAGGAGAGGTGCTCCATCCCTCCAGTCAACTTTATGGCCCTTCTCTGGATTTTTAAAGCTGATGAATCTAGAGATGCAAGTTCAAATGACCTTAAGTCTTGATTTTCTTTCCTGGAAAAATTGTCTAAAATATGGGGATACAGAGTACCATCGATGGAATCTTTTTTCAGGAAAGGCCACCCAGCTCTGTTCAGTGTTTTGCTGCCAAAAAAAAAAACCAACCGAACAACCAAGAAAAAAACTAAGCAGGTCTGGGAAGCTCTCGTTGCTGTTCATTTCTCTTGTGGTTTAATCCCAGTAAGCAGCTCAGCCTCACACAGCTGCTTGCTTACTCCCCTCAGTGAAATGAGCAACAGAATTGGAAAGCTAAAAGTGAGAAAATGGGTTGAGGTAGACTCATCTTCAATAGGTAAAGTAAAAGCTGTGCATACAAGCAAAGCAAAACAAGGAATTCATTTACCACTTTCTAAGGGCAGGGAAGTGTTCAGTCATCTCCAGGAAAGCAGGAACCCCTCCCATGAAACAGTTACTTGGGAAGACAAACGCCTTCACCCTGAACATTCTCAGTTTCCTCCTCCTTTCCTCAGTTTTTACTGCTGAGCACGATGTCACATGGTATGGGATATCCCTTTGGTCATCAGGCATCAGTGGTCCTGGCTGGGTCCTCTCCCAGCCTCTCGTGCACCCCAGTCCACTCACTGGGAGAGCAGTAGGAGAAAACCTTGAGGCTGCGTATGCACTGCTCTGCAGGAGCTAAAATGACAGGCTGTTATCATCACCATTTTGGTCAGAAATCCAGGAGATAGCACCATACAAGTTTCTATGGAGAATTCTGTCCCAGGTAAATCCAGTACAATTCCCCACACAAACAAGCAGAGGCATGCCTACGCCTCTCAGGTCACCCATCTCTCTATTTGCCTTCATGGGGATTTTTGGTCCATCCTTTAGGAAGCCCCATGCTACTTTCTCTGTCTCTACTTGAAGAAAAAACAACCATTTACATTTCAAACACATCTTCAGCCAAGTTAGTGTGATTATCTTTCTACACAAAATTCCAGCTGAACCTTCCATGTCTTTTAGCACTAGTTTATTCACCATCAATTTCTGTTGCTATAATTCTTTATCATAGTCTACATGGCACAATATGTCTATTAAACTGTCAGTTTGGGGTGAGGCAGTTCAAGGAGGAGGGAAATAGTCTTCAAACTGAGAGTGCAGCCAGAAGTGTAGATGGCAAAGATGTTAAAAAGTAGCCTTGTCATTAAAAGTGGCAGCAAGGTACTGAAGAGAAGCCTATTTAGACTGCACGTTGGTAAAACTCATGCTGAGGGAAAAAATGGAAACATATAACATCTGTCATCCACCCTATTGCAAAGGGCCTTTGCACTTTGCAGCATTTGGAGAAATTCAACTTTCAAGAATGTTGCCTTGATTCATCCCTAATGTTACTGTGCCTAACCAAGAAGATTGGCATTTGTCTCATGCACAGAGTTCAGGAAAACAGAAAAGGAAGGAAAAGAAAAGGAAAGGAAAGGAAATTCAAAAAAGAAAGAGAAAATAAAGAGAAAGAAAAAAAG
>VZTA01015067.1:0-43293 GCA_013398855.1 Mohoua ochrocephala | reverse complement strand
AAAGAAAAGAAAAGAAAAGAAAAGAAAAGAAAAGAAAAGAAAAGAAAAAAGAAAAGAAAAGAAAAAAGAAAAGAAAAGAGACAAGAAAAGAAAATTTTTTAAAAAAGAAACCTTGGTTTTATTTTCTTGATTTAACACGTCATTAGCTTATCAGCTTGGAAACACAGAGTTTACCCACAGCCAATTCCCATCTGGTTCCTCAACAGGTTTCTTGGAAGCAGTACATCCATTAGTGCTGCTAGGGTTGTTTGGCTTTTTCTTTTTGTTTTTCCCTATTGTCAGTCATTTCTACTATTCTTAAGTGAAATGTTCCAGCTCAGAAACAACTCCCAGGAGGCAATTTCTGCCCAGGCATGACCTCAGAACTGAGTGCTGTCATCATTGAAGACATGCAAACACTGAAGCTCTCTGGCACCAGTCTTTCAAAAGGAAACATGTCTTGTATATGGGACTGTGACAAAGATCACATATAAGTCAATGTGGCAACAAGTACTTAAAAAGCTAATAACAGTTTGATTTCTGTCTGAAGCTTCTCAGTCTTTCTCAGATGCCAGAAATTTAATCTTCTGCTTCAGTGTAATTACACATGATTCTTCTGGAATTCAAATATTTCAGCTATGGTCAGAGCAAACTCAATGACTATATCAAGTCATTTTAGTAAAAATTCTAGTGTATTTTTAAAGCCAAGGGATGCCTCCTGTTTCAGTTTGATCCTGGCAGAAAAAATAAGCAGGAGAACACGATGTTACAGTTCGACTTTCCCCTTACTGAGCCAAGACTGATAAAGATATTAAGGTGTCTCTAGTGCTATCTGTCTGAAAAAATATTCAAAAGCAATGCTGACAGATGAATTTGCAAGTCTGCTGCCCAGATATTAAATAGTCTGTATGGCACAGGATAGTCTTGTCACAAAGATCTTTATTTGCTGCTCAGTCAGTTCAGCTTCTTCCTCCTCCAGCTGTTCATCAGAAATTGAAACTGTGGCTATCAACTCCAGAAAGATGTCTCAAGGCAAACTGGTCAGGTTTATGATCAAAGGCTAATGAAAAGGTTAGTAATCTATGCTGAGGACAGCTGGAAAGTCCACCCTGGAGACAAAACTGTGACCAGCTTGAATGCACAAGCTATCTTTTTGCTAACGGTGAAAATTAAAAATGTAGGATAAAGAATTTTGCAAAAATGGAAAGAAATGTTTGTGTCCAGGTTTCACTGCATTCACTTCTCCTTCTCATACATAATAATAAACCTTTGACAGCCCTTGAGAAATAACAGCACCAGTTTTCCTTACCAGCTGAAATGAAGGGTAAGGGCAGAATAAGGAATCTGTAACAAGTAGAAAAACGTTTGCTAAGACACTACGGTACAAATTTAGTTTCACTAGTTTAAATCTCACTTTAATATTTTACTAAAACCCAAGAGCTGCTGTGAACTGCTTACTGCCTATTTTATGCAAACACCAGATAGTGGATGAAGAATCCTATACTTAAAGGGCAACTTTTGCTGATTTTTTTTACATAGCACTAGTTTGGCCCTGCTCAAGTCTCATCATTTCCTCACGGACTTTTTGTTCAGCCACAGACACCTCCTTTTATTTTAGGGCTACTCCCTAACTGTGGCTGATGACTAACATTTCCCCTCCCTGAGAGCAGTGATGAGGAGACTACATTGGATGCTGTCTTGGCAGATTGACTTTATTAGACTGTTTTGGGGGGTTTTTTCCTTCCATTTCTTCATGTATTAGTGGCAATGCCACAATGCCAGAACTGTAGGCAAACATCATCTCAGATTCAGCTTTCAGATTCTCATAGCAGTCTCCAGAAGCTCTATAAATCTCACACTGATTAACATTTGTCAGTTACCCATCATCAAATCCCTTAAAGCAGAAAGCTTGTTCTTAAAACTAATGCCAAATGCTGACTTAAAATAAAGAAGAAAAATAAAAATTGTTGCCCTACTGAGTTTTATTTTACTTGATGCAAGGGTTAAATCCAAGTTTAAAATTATGTTGCTGTCGATATCACAATATCACCTATGGAGAAAAAAACAAAGACTCTCTAAGAGCAGAAGGTTAATGAAAAATGCATAATATAATTTTTAAAAGCATAAAGATATAGTAATGGGAAGGGTTAAAAGAATGCTAAAAGAAACTTGAATTTGCCTTTAGAATGAGACACTTGAGGGAATGGGAAAGAGACTAAAATGAACTGAGAAAGAAATAAGGGAACATGGAGGAAACACATAACTAAATGATAAAAAGAAAACATTTGTGTACCATTTCTAGCATTCAGTATACTAGAAAAACAAGAATGAACTTTAGCCAGCTCAGGAATTCCTTATTTACAACACAAAGCAAGGGCAGCAGTTCTATTGGTTTCAGAGATGTGATATGAAAAAATGCTTGTCTCTTTATATATGCTTTATCTTTCAGAGTATTCACTTGATAGTTGCTCATTGTTGTAAAGTGTGAAATAAGTCATGAGATTTATAGTATTTAAAATGATAATGAAATCAGCAAATTCCCAATCTACCGTATAATGGCTTTACTCTGGTAAACTTTCTTTTCTGTTAAGATTTATCTATTTGTGGGGGGAAAAAAAAAAAGTAGAGAAATTAATTTGGCTGATGCTTTTAATGTATGAATGCATCACTTGCTTTAATATTTCTAACACAACTTCTGAAAACAATTTTTTTTTTCAGTGAGTGTTACATACCTGTCCTTCTGGGACAGTGCAGTTTTACTTTAATAATACATATGTTTCATTTGTACTTTTTGTCAATATGGTATGGGGCCCAGATGTAGATGGCAAATTTGGCCAATCAGCCTCCCTGTCGAAGTAGATAGATGGGATTAATCAACAGGTAAAAGTCCTTTCAGGAGATATATCAGAAGAAATCCTTTCTGTCTATTGAGTGTCTCCTGACAGATGTCCCAGCAACACTTTTTACTCTGAAACAGACATGAGGAAAAGATCAAATTTCTGTCAAATTGCTCAAAGAAAATATCTCATGAAGTCAGTTTTATAATAGACTTAGAAGGGTCCACGACAACATGATCCACATAAGATTCCATGGAGACTTACACTGCTGTATCTTTTAAACAAATTTGGACCATTTATCAGTTAGATGCCTGATTGCTATGGTACTGGTGTTTCTTGTTCACTACTGTAAAGTTCAAAATCAGATTTGTAATATTGTCAAGCTACAGAAAAATTCAGGTGAGGCAGTGTGACGTACACTTTTTCAGAATGAAACATTTTCACATGTATAGGTTTGTGCTCTTTCACCCTTTCTAGAGTGCTCTATCCCTGTTCTATCACAAAATTTTATGGAGCTTTACATGTCCAAACAAAGTGTTTTGAGGTCAAGTAGCAAAGTAGCTATTCAATGCTTAATGGATGTGTTTAGGTTAAGTTATAAGTGGCTAATGAGTTACATTCACTGAATTGTTGGATACTGGGACTTTCATTACGCTTCAGAAACCGTCTAACTTAATGTAATTGCTGTAGATTCTGAGGTGGAAAGAAACTTGCATAAACATTTTAACTAGCTTTCCAAAAATTGGCTTGCTTCCTCAGTTGCTGTCTTGCACAGCTTCATGTGTTATACACTTGTCTGGTGAACAAGCTTCGTTAAGTTCCACATTCCGCACTTCATCTACTGTATTACATGCGTTAACAGTTCCATAACACTCTGTATATTTTATCTGGCAGTGCTTTAAGTTTAGATTATGCTACACTTTAAAAATTTTGCTAGTCAGAATGAGGCTTTATAAAACTCAATTGAGATTTAGCGTCCAAAGGTCTCTCAAACGCAGGACAAATTATATGGACATCTTCCAAAAGTACCCATTTTAATATGCTTTCTTACTGCTCAGAAGGACGTTTATATTGATTTGTGTTTTCAACACTGTCTGGAATAGAATGTTGTATTTTTTTTAGGAGTGACACTTAAGCATTTCCCACTTCCTACAGATTTGTGAGATCCAGGGGCATAGAGTAGGGAGGCACTTGTTCTGTTTATTACGTAGCAGAAAATGGAAAGGGAGAATAAGCTAACACTTGCTTAAAGTGCCACCAAATGCCATACATTCTTCGTTGAGTTGTTGGCACACTCTTTGCTGAGTTATTGAAGGAGGTCTTCAACATACAAAAAACCAACTGGTGACTCACCAGAACAAGAGGCCTGGTCCTATCCCTAGTACCATTTTTCCAAGTAAAGCTCTAAGAAATTAGGAGGGCTGATAAGTTGCTCTGAATTGTTCCTTTTCTTTGACATATTTTCACAACCCTTCCCTAGTGAGAAGATATCTGATGTCACCTGGCAAAATGTAGTCACTGTCAAGCCACTGTTTGTAAATTTGGTCTTGTTCTGGACCATGATGCACAGGTCATCTCCTGCATGGCTACCTGTTCTTTGGCTGACCAGTTATGTGTCCAGTTGTGTGGTCAAAGTACTAGTACGTGCGTTTGCATCTATTTCTCCCTGCATGTGGCATCAGTACGCAGCACCGTAATATTTTTATTGACTCTGTCTTTAGATCAGATGGTGGCCATGCCATTAATGCCTCCACTGTGGTAGTGTAAACTTCTCAAGGTAAGAAGATGTATATCATGGATTGAGGGACAGTTTGATTTGCTCTGAGTTCATGACTGGAAATCTACACATGCAGCGCAGCTTCTGGATCTGGACACACAGAGACTTTTTTAATATATACATAAATCAAATTCACAACTACAGTTTCCCACAGTTTGAAATGCTGGATCCTTGAATCAGAGGGAGTTTTGTCTTTGTCTTTAACAAATATTTGGAATGAAATCTTGGTCCAAAGTCCTTTGTTATAGGCTTAAACACGTTTCAGTATTTTGCTGAGTCAAAGCCTTACATTATGCATACAAAGAATGTTTCAAACAACAGTTAAAATGATTTTACTGATCAGTTTATATATATGTAAAATACAGTTAAGTACTATTCATTTTAATCTTTAATGGCTAAATCTTTATGGAAGGCATAAAGACATTAACAGGAGAGTTTCCCAACAACATGAGGTTCCAATTTTAACAAGTCAGACATTAAACAACTGACATATGTTGTGGACCTGTGCATGCACATAATAACCCTGATTTCTTTTTTAAGAACCTTTATGGTTTATCTCAAGCTATTAAATATTATGAAAATGAACCATACACATAAGTTAAATGTCAAGGGACATTTATATACAGCTTGACTGTAGTGCATAATATTATAATACCATTTCTAAAAGCAACACAGAGCAAAAAAGCAACACATATTAAAAAGTTATCCAATTGGTAGTACATTAAGTTACTTCATACTTAAAATACAAGTAAGAAGAAACAAAGTGACTCAACACTGAAATGAACATTAGGGGGGCACACAGAGATGAGAGAAGGGGAAGAAGAAATGCTTTGTTTTATGCAGGTATTTGGTATCCAAACAAACTGCAGCTCATTTGTAATAGTTTTTCTTACTGGTATTTGTAAAGAGCAGCAAACAAAAAGTACCAGCTCCTAGGACTAGAAACTCTGCCTTACAACTCTTAAAATTGATTAAAATCTTCTGGCAAACTCATGATGTATCCAACCATTAACTCATCCAGACAGCAAATACCTGACCTCTCGGTTTGTTAACTAATTATCAGGTCAAATCAACTGCCAGAATTAAGAATATTTAATACTCAAGAGTGCAAATCAGCATTGTCCACACTAGTGATAATAATCTCCTTATGTAAAACCTTCCTCAATATTTCACCAGTAATGGCTGAACAGCCTCATTTATGCATCAACTCTTTTAGAAAATGTGCCCTAACATGTCCCAAGGCGCATATACAAAATGCAATAACTTGCACAGAAATAATGCCCTACAGTATAATAATATACATGCACGGGAAAAAATTTATGGTATGTAAAAATCACTCAAACACTAAAATGAATACTGATGCAAAATTTTTTTTCAGATATGGGTTTATACACTGAAGATCTACTCACCTAATATGACTAAGAATTGAGAGTACACCCTGTAGGGAACATCTAAAGACAGTAGATCCTAAATCAGACAGATAAAAAAAAAGTTCTCTCCCAGTTCTGTTTTCCATGCATGCCTGCTAGGAAGTTATGTGACACACTAGCAGGGAATATTCCATAGGGTCCAAGGTTTTGCCTATGCAGATATGCGATATGTGTGGAACGATCAGTGGAATAATTTTTCCACATGGAAATGTCTTACTGGATGCCAATTTTTTTTTTTTTTGTACCATTCCTTAGCCTCACATTTTTCATCACTTGATGGCTGAGAAATTTTTCATTGTTCACTTCAGTGATAGACATTTGACTACAAAACATTTCCATTTCTGGAGAAAAAGCAGGATTATTACAAGGAGAAAATTGAAAATGCAGCACTTCTTTTTCCATCTGCGGCAGCCTTTGAGGGTAGGGCATCCTAGCATTGCTGGCCCAGCAGCCAAAATTGAAAACACCACTTTCAGCTATCATGCGGTTTGCTGCTCTTTTCACAGTAGAAGCGAAATGCACCAAGGCAGGTAACTGTACTGTCACTGCAAGACTACAAAGTTTCATTTCAGACACACAGTAACCATAAAATAATATATATGAAATTAAAACCACACTCATTCCCAACTAGAAGCCTTTCTAGACTTTCTACCTGTCATATGAATACATTTCCCTTTTACTGATCAACAGTGTGAGTTATGGCCCATGCCCTCGACTCTCAACACTGTCGATGCTACATCAGAACCTAGACCTGTTTCTTGGCCTCTCTTTTGTCTCATTTTGTAAACATTTCTGAGTGAATTCTCCATACTTTGGAATGTCATGTCAAACTCTTATTTGGGTGGATAAATGACAATATCAGATAAAGATCCTTGTCACACAGATGGCTTCAATTTTATTTCAATTTCAAAAGGAGGTTTCACAGAAGTTTTCTACTTACGCTTCGGAAAAATTATGCTGTTTTTCCTCTTATGCTTTTCTTTGTTGACTTTTTGTGTAGATTTCAAAAACAAAACAGGAAGTGTAAGTTAAAAAATATTAAACATAAGAAATAAAAAAGAAAAATTCTGAAAGGATTAGTAGATACACATGATAATTAATCTTATATGCATACATGTGATTTATGTCACTTAACATTTATCCATATTATATAAAACAATTAAAGTTCCTTGAAAGAAAATTTGAAATTACTGAAATTACTGGGAGTTTTTGTGGGTTTTTTTATTTCACAAATGTAGACATGTTACTTCTGGGCTATAGAGATGCAGAATCAGCTATTGATTGTGCAGGACTCTAGGGGAATAAGGTATTTGGTGCAAGGTTTTTAAATTCATCCTAGCCCAGCTGCTAATCTGCTAAAGCAGTATTTCATTTGTCCTACTCATATTTAGACTGAATCTTCTATTTTGGATCCGCAAGTAGTAGAGCATTACATTCCTCTAACATTAGAGACAGCAATTTCAGGAGACCTATCTTTCAACTGATGCTTCACTTCACACCTTTGTAGAATTAGAGTCATAGGCTCCCTTAATTTTATGAAGCTATAGGAACCACCAGGATCAGCTGCCAGACTAAAGGCAACACAAATTGTCAGAGCTTTTAGTGCAAGCAATAATCCAACAAAAGTCTGATTTCCAGAGTAAATGGTGCCTACAGGCAATGTAGAGTGTCAGCTCTACATTGAAATCAGACTAGATTTCAAATGGTCTCCAGATTGTGCTGGTATACCATTCTGACAGAAGAGTATCCACTCAGACCTTTCCAGAGTGATAGTAATGTTCTGGGGATCCATCATAAATAAGGATAAAGTCAACAGTGTGAAGTCTCCACCTGAGAACTGATTAGGCTACTAGCCTCAAGAAACCAAGTGATCAGTTCAGTGAACTGTCCTGTCTGAGGTCTCAGCAGTATTTGAATAAACTGAACACCCTTGTTTTAGCAAAGAACTTAGGAAGCTATAGTCTGCAGAGTCTCCAGCTACTTAACTGCAGGAGAGGATTTTAGAGAGATTCAAAACAACCCTGTCTTTCTGTTGGTCTTGTGTTTGGAGAGTATACAGAATAAGGGCCATGGGGCGCTAGCACTGAAGTGACTGGGACTCTGTAAATTCCATACAAAGTGGTTGACTCAGGGTTTAAAAATTTTGAAAATTTGAAAGCTGTCATCTATTTTTTATTACATTAAGTGCACCAATGAATATAATTACTTGAAAACAATAAAAAAATCACACTGGAGGAAAACAAAAAGAAAAATGAAGGAAAATGCTGGTTTCTAAAGCAGCATTTTACTTCCAATTGCGTATTTTAAGTATTAAGTGAAAACAAATGAACCCAAAGGACCAGCAATTGCTCATTAGAAATCTCTTCCTGTCTCGGTTATTCAGTTCCTCAGTTCTCACCATATTTTCCTTTCTCTGCTCCTCATAATTTTTTTCTCACCACAAAAAAGGTCTTAATTCTCAACGTAAAAGCAGAAATTCACACAGATTTACTACTTCCAATATGCTTTCAGACATATACCATAAACAAGATACCTCAAGAAGGGCAAGAACGAGCGCCATTCCTCCCATTTTTTGGCCACCTTTGAAAAGCAGCTTTCTCCATACAGGTGGCTTGAAGCCTTCAACATATTGCATCTGTTATCTTTGATATGCTTAGCACAGACTCCTGTGGAGATATTTTCTTAATTATGAGTCAGAGAAGTTCTCGAAATCCCAACTGTCTCTTTTACTTTATCTAATCTGACGGGCTCATTTGTCCTAAATACCTTGCTTTGCAACCCTCAGAGTCATCCTCTAGCAGTATACCATAACATGTGTCACACTTTCCCTACTAATATCCAATTAGGCAGTCATCCATCTTTTGCTATTGCCTTCTCTAATCAGAAAGTCATATGCAGAGATGGAAAAGATCTATTTTATCCATCTCCTGTCAATGTAGATTTATTCCCTAGAGTATATTTTCTAGCATTATGTTTATTTAACTTAGATTATTACAGATTTTTCAAAATAAAGTTCAAGCCAAATTACATGAACAGCTTGGATTACACCATTTGGGAGTTATATGATCAGTAGCCAATGCCAAGAGAATCAATAGACAGGAAACCACATTTAAATGTGAGCAGAGAAACAAATGTGCCTTTTACTCTACAACCGATACAATTCATAGAACTAAATATTAGTTAAATAGATTCTAGTGGAACTCTAATAGTTCTGTAGGAAAATTGGATCTATCTATTCCTGGCAAGGAAGCAAGAGGCAAAACAGAGATGGCCATCAAAGGCCAGATGTTTTACATTATCTATAAATTTGCACCACTAAATATTTGACTCTTTTTTTTTAAAGCATCAGTAACAGTGTGAAATAGCTGACCTTTTCAACACAAAGAGCCCAGCCTTGTGCAGGGGAAGTACATACACCCATCCTCGACCCACTCAGTGGGTGTGACCAAATCCAGAAGCCTGTGCAGTGCCTGGGCAGCCAGTGGAGGCTCCCAGTAACGCCAGTGAGTCCTGGCAACCATATTAGTTACTGCTATGTAGTCACATCACAGGGATTTGGGATGAGACCACCAAACTTACTTCATGTATGTCACTGAGCACTTGTCAGATGGCAATATTAAGTTATTCCTGGCTCACGGTGACAGCTCTTCATGCTTTCCTGATGTCTCTGGGCCTGCATTCCCCAGTTATTCCTGCTCTATCTTCTCTCACCTTGTGTGCGCAAAGCACGTATCACTGTACGCAAGCAAATAAAAGAGGGAAAAGAAACAGCAGGAATCCAGGTCAAATGATCTCTTATCAGGGAACACAAACAGCCTTGTCAATACTGTCTCTTTTGGTGTAAAGGGGGTCACAAAAGTGAGAATTGCTGTCCAGAGAAATGAAAAAGACTATAGGGAGAAACAAATAAACAGATCAAGGGTGATGACACAGACAGGTCTTCAGCTTTCTAAACACCCTAACACAAAGATGTGACTACACCAAAACATAGTCCCTGGATGAAGTGTAAACATGACATAGGTGGATTTATAGGAATTCTGCCTCTAAATTAACATGCAAGTTGATGACATTTCCACTTAGCCTTGCCTGTAGAAATAAAAGCCCTAATTAAATAATAAAAATTGATATACTAGAAGTTTAATTAAAAAATCATAGTCACGCCAACACTTTCTACTTAGCTTTTTTATAGAAGCAATGAAATAAATATGACATAAAGCCCTTAAAGAGAAATTTCGTTTTCTGCTGATGAATAACATCATCTTTACATCTTTACACACTATCTTCATTTATAATAAGGTCAAGTTGCAGTAAACGGATGAAGAAAACATCTCACAAAAGGGAATAGGCTAAACCAACAACCTGTGTGTAAGAAATAGCCATTCTCATAACCTTCGATCTCAGCACATCTACAGTAGTAAATTAAATAACTCAAGAGAATGTACACAAGAACTTGGATTCTATTGTCTAAATAGCTAACACTGACACTGGTAGGGTTTTGATGCAGGAAAATTATTCAGGCTGTGATTTCCCTCACATAATCTGAAAACACCGGAATAAGTAGCCCAGATGGTGAGGGCACCATCCCAGCAAACATTCAAGGTCAGGCTGAATAGGGCTTTGAAAAACCTAGTCTAGTTGAAGATGACCCTGCTCATGGCAGGGGGGCTAGACGAGAAGACCTTTAAATGTCCATTCCAACCCAAACTATTCTCTGTTTCTATAAGTCTATGATTCTTTATCGGTTTTCAGGCACAGCTCAGACATCATTAGGGACTCAGAAGAGGTAGGCATCCTCTTTGGGGGACTAGAACAGCAGGTTTTTGTGGCTGTGGGCTGCTCTTTCCAAGGTGGCTTCAGATAACAGTCCCAGACATATTTAATTTGCTGTCCCAGATTTGGCATGTGGAAGCACAATCCACCCCAGAAAAGGAGAAAGGAAGTGAAAGTCCCTACTTTTTGCTTTCCCTGTGTCTGTATTAAGAAATGATGTGTTTAGCAGACATGCTGGCATACAGGTACTAGTATTGCAGTTTCCCCATGCACGCTGACCTCATAGTGAGTGGCTGTGTGCCTATATGGAGGATAGGCATCACTGTTCATACCCCACTCTTTTGCTTGCTGCCACTGGGGACTGTTTGTGCTGTGAACTGCGAGATACTGTTAGGATTTTCAAGGGATCACAGAAATTTGAGGGTGAATTGTTCTTGTTCCAGTCAATAACTCACTCTTTCTTCACCCTGTCTTCGGTGATAGCTTCTCCCTCTCTATCAGATTTGAGGCTGCTAGTACGGTTTTGTATCTGGTGAAGAGATAGCACATTTAGCTGTCAGGAACTTGAATACCATGATAGGAGAGAAAAATGAGAATGTTAGGATGACAGATAATAAATAGAAAATGATGGGTGCTGAGGGCATTCACTGACCATCTGTATATGGCAGAATGGTCATTCTGGGCTCGGGAAGTAAGAAATCTGAATTATGATGCATAGCTGGGATGACTTACTGACTTCAGACAGGGAAGGCTATGTTTTTAATATTGCATGTTAAATTTGCCACATGCCACACTAAAATCAGAACTACTTTGAATCGTAAGAACTCAGAAAGTTTTATCTTTGGGGTGCATGAAAGTAAGACTTACCCCGGTTAATTTTTAAGCCGCACATGCTATTTCTTCTGTCTTATGTAAAGCCATTAACAGAGTCCTGCAAAACAGTACCCTTTTAATCCTCTTGTGAATGGGGAATTATTTAACAGGCTGCCCATATTTTAATACCACTACTTAGGACTCAGATTTTCCTTTGCCTCTTAGCACCCTCATCATCAAGGAAGTCTCAGAAATTAATGTGGGTTGTCAAAAGGCAGGGATGGTGTCTGCAGTGGAAGGAATGCAAACAGGGTGGGAGTACAGTTGCAATGCCACCAGCGAATATCAGCATCCTCTGAGCTACCTTTACCCACAAAGCTGCAAAAGAGGCTCTAGAACTGCAATATGAAGGACCTAGAAGCTCTAGAACCTGCAATCTTGGAGCAGATACAGCCTGCTTTCAAAATGCATAATTTCTTAGACTGAAGCAATTCAAGACATCCACTGCAAGAAGTCTGGATCCCAATGTTTCAAGTGTCCCTGATGTTATTACTGAAGGTTGTGACCACCTGTTAAATTAGAGGCAAATTAAAAAATTAGGAGTCAATGAGACACAGAAGGCATACCTGTTAACTCTGAGCAGTTAGCTACAAATGTAGTTGCAAAATCGCATCATGGTGTGAGTTCATAGATGACAGCCCTAAGAGTATATTTACTGCCCTATTTAGTAGGGTTTTGGCTTTGATGTTCAGTGATTGATAAGATAGTGTATGACTCCTTGAAAAAAATGTCCTTCTGGGAAGAACTAATAAGTATTCTGTGAAATAAAGCAGAGCGTTAACTTTTGAAAAATTAATATATAGGACATTGCAAAACAAGCAACAATAATGGCTCAAAAGAAAACCATTTAAATTGTTATGTTAAGACACCTCCTGCTGACTGACACATCTTTAAGTATTACACCTGTGACTTCTTTTTTTTCTTTTTTTTCTGAGGCTGAATGGAAGAGTTTTCTTGTTATGCTGCACCTGAAACTAAGTTGGAGATAGCAAAGGAGCTGCGCACTGTTATCCGTATTGCGTGCTGACTTCTGGGATACAATTCTTTGCATCTTTTTTTTTTTTTTTCCTACATGATCCTTTTTGCCATCTGCTTTTTTTGGCACAGGAGCAACATGCTGTCTTGAAGCAATTTCTTATATTTCTTTTGGTCTCTTTCATTCATTCCCTCCTATGTATCAAGGGTCACAGGCTCATAACACTTTGGGGCATTTGACAGACACCTCCCTCTTTCTTCTTTTATTCTCCTTCTGATATAAAATTGGTCTTTCATTCATTGTGTAGAGGATGCCTCTTACAGATATCCCAAATGAGGCCAATGGTGAAAATAGGTTAAGAAAGATATTTTTAGAGATTTATCAAATACAAGTTCGGTGAGAAAATTTCTTAAATTTTCTGTCAAAATCTTTCCAGAAACAATGAACAGGAAGAAGTATCATGGTAGTTTTTCTAATAATAATTTAGAGTCAGCAGGGGTAATTTTCTCAAATTCAGACGATGATGGGAGTTTGTGGGGTATCCCAAGAACTAAGTGCAAAGTAAATAGAATGCAAATAAGAAAGAATTTTGCAAAGCCAATTCTGGTACAGACAGATCTTAGCTGATGAGTCTTTCACGTAGAAGTTAAAGGCTCAAAGAAAGCTGCCAACTGACATTGCTAAAGACCTAGAAATGCTACTCTTTGAGCTGCTGGAGAGGGTCATGGAAAGATGTCCTATCAATCTAAAGAAGAATGGCAGTCTACAGAAAACACTTTCACATGGATGCAGATGGTCCAGTGCAGTCTCTACCCACACTCCCAGACAGCCAGCTGTACTCCACTTGTATTTCAGAAGATGCATTACCAGGATTGAGGAGCTTTTGCTCAACACCTCCTACCTCTAATCTCCATTCATGTGGGGCATTAACACCAGGGCAGGTTTCTATCCCTGCCTCGCAAAGCAGAGGTCTGTCTGAGCACTTCCACATAGAAGAGTCCTCAGGAATAAACAGGCTTGGTTTAAACTGCTTGAACACATTTTCAAGGTTTTCAAGGTTATGCTGGGAAACAAAAGGATTCTTGTGCCAAGAAAAATCTGAAACTCTGCAAACGGGGATGGATGGCCAGGCTGGTCTCATTTGGTGAGCTAATTCAAAGCTTCACCCTCTGACCCAGAAACAAACTACCTCTCTGTCCGCCTCAGAATTCAGAAACAGCATGCAAATAATTTTGTTTGGTTTCTAGGGCTGAAAAGTTAGGGCGTTTTGGGCTGGATATTTACGTTTTACATTTATTTTACAATTTCATCCATAAAAACCTTGCAGTCCAAATAACTGATTACTGGATAGCTTGCATGGATAATTTTAAATTGCCTATGTATTTTATTTGAATGCTTAGGCATGATTTTCAGTAATATATTGGTTTATATTGGTAGAAATTCCAACTGTTTGCACAGCCAAAATCATGCATTTGGGAACAATTGGGGACTGCTAATAATATTCTTTCTTTTCTTTTTTTTTGACTTTGATTGCCATGCAACCTGTACTTGTAAATTGGCAAGATCCAAAGGAGCTTTTATTTGGTCCCTACTGTCAAGAACTGGGAAAGGGAAAAAGGGAAGATATAGTCATGAAAATAACAACTTTATTTGAAGAACCACCATGCTTTATTCTGATACCTAAGGTGAGTTATTGCCATATGCGGGCCCAATTTATCTGAATCTTGGAGAGCATCTGGGATCTGCAGTATCTTTGATCCATGTCCAGTGCTGTTCCATGGTCTAGGTGCATTTCAGACCTTCCTTGCCTCAGGCCATGCAAGATGGCTATTGTCACAAGGTTCTCATGCACATCCTAGCACAGATGGCACACAATCCTCCACAAGAGCAACAAATATGAGACAGTTTCAGATATTTAGTTGTTTTCCTTTGCAGTGTGCTGGTATTGTCTCTCTCTGTATCCTTTCACTTTCCAAGTCCCATACTTTTTCTTCAGTACTCCAAGCTGCTTTTACTCCCAAAGATTAAAATGCACTTACCTCACATCTTTTTTCCCCAGCCAAAGTGCAATAAAAACAGAGCTACATTCACACATGCAAAACCAAACTCATATCTTCTACTCACACCAAAGATAAAGGTGAAGTCAGTGAGATGGGACAAGAGGAGCTCTTAAGTCATAACGATTCTGTTTCAAAGAAAAATTAAAAAGTCTAAAAATAATTTCTATTATTAATGGGGGAAAAATACTACTGGTATTGGCACATGATTTTTAACTTTATATAAACTCAGTAGCTATATCTACTAGGATGGTCTGTAAAACATACATAAAATATTCCTCTCTGCCCAGGGGTAGGTGGACTGCTGAGGGAAATCACCTTTTCTTCAAGGAACATTTCCCCTTTACAGGTCTCATCCCACTCCTCTATGCTCTTTCAGATGCTGCTGCTCCCACACGATTATGGTTTCCACGCTGCGTTATCTGTCAGCAAGCGTTAGGGCAGCTTGCAGCTATCAAGGAATCACTGAAACAGGAAGGATGTTTTGTTTAACCACAGGCCGCTCATGACTTACAGCCATCACTAGCATCATGGGGTTTGGAGAGCTGGTTTAGTCTGGCAATGGCTTTGATGGGCAAATCTCAAATCTAGGTATGAGAGCATTTGAAATGGCAAAATTTAGCAGTAAGCAGTCAAGCAGTCAGATGTTCACAGGAGCTGAACGCTCAGATGGCTAGACAACTTCTGTAAAAGGACAAACTAGTTTCAGAAATATTTTTCCCAAAGTCTGAAAAAATAAACCAGTAAAAAGTAACTTGAGGAGAGAGTAACTTGATGGGATGTCTCCCACTATTTCAGCAGGTGATACAGGACTCAGCTCTGCTCTGTTTAAATGGGTCACTCTCGTAATGGTGTCTCTAGTGACAGAGGAAAGATTTAATCAATGCTAATGCATGTTTTAAAAGAGAAACAGGAAAAGACATTAAAACTAGGAATTAAGACAGATTGGTTTTAAAACCATTAAAAAATGTATGGTTTGGGGAATGAGGAAGGATTTCTGGCTATTTGAGCCTTGGAAGAGTACAAGCTGGGACTTACCTCTTCACACACTAATTGCTGGCAATAGGCTGGTTGATATACTAATAAACACTTATATTTATATCTTACTTTGATTTTATAGCTATCATAGTTCTATGTGTCTATTTGTGATATGCTAGTGACCAGGATTCTTCCAGGTCATATAACTTACCCTAAAGGCTTTTCTTCATAATAGGTCTATAAAAGAAACCTTATCGATTTTACGGTATTGCTGTAATTCAAATGTTAGATGGTTTAGTAAGGATGTTCTAAAAGAAATAATTTACTCAACAAGTTTATCTACACAGAACTGTTATCTCTAGACTCACACCAGCATTTCTTTAAATCTCGTGAGGGAATTCATCTCACAGACTACTAGTAGTGTTTGCCCCATAGCACATACAGTTACCTCTCCATAGGTTGCATGGTTATCTAGTCATTTCCCCCGAGTGTCACAAAACTGTCAAAAGTAAACATTTTACAGACATAGAAACTTACAGATCTCTGTTCTGCTGAATTTATCAGATGCTGTTTCATACATATCTAGCATCTCTCTAAACTTCATGGGCTTGCTCAGAAGTGTAGAAAAAGAAGAAATGCTTTCATGGCTGTGTGACTAGCTACAAATGCCGCAATTGCATCTAGTCCAGCTGACCCCAGATACCATAGGGAATGCTGCAATGTTCAGGACTAAAGTCACAACACCTGTAAACCATGAATTTTAATTCATTCCAGTATCCCTAAGTTAATCAGGAAATTCTGACAGAGAAACTGCAAAACTGATTAACAGAAAATATGAAAAAGACAGTGACAGTAGGAAGGGGAGTATAGACATATGGATTGCTTTTCAGTTCCTTTTTTCAGTTATTTCTGTAGAAGTTATAATCTCCTTTACCTTCTGCTCTTGGTATGGGTTGAATTATTTAGAATCACATCAGATTTTCCTTGTTTGCCTTTCAATCTCATATACTTCCCTTTCTTGATTCAATGTATGATGATTCACTGTTTTCAAACATAACCCATACTTTTGATACCACTCTGCCTATTTGAGAAGGCTGGTGCTTGAAAATAAACCCTCGGTATTCTCATGAAGTCTGAAGCAAAAGGGAATCAGAGTCTGGACAGGTGGGGGCTGCAGGGCCAGGGTGGGGAGGGATGGGGTGCAGGGAGGTAGTAAAGGCTACATAAGGGAAGGGCACATGTTCTGGGGAGTCAGAGAAATGCAAAAGGAGGAGAAGGCTTTCCAGGACAAATCGAGCTGTATTATCCCTCGCCCATTTATTAACAACATAACTAATAAAACACGGGGGATCTCCTTTTAGCAGATGACTAGTACTGTACAATATATATCTGTGCTTGATCACATTAATCCCACTCCCCTTGTATTTATCTGTGGCTATGGTGAACCAACTAGAAAATAGACCTCAAAACTTGACAACAATTTGTTCCCAAACAGACATTCACGAAATAGGAGTAAACGATCTCTCCTGAGTATTTAGAATGTCTGACTATAACTTCTATGCTTTATTTTAAAAAAGATTGCATGAAGGGCTTTTTTTTCAGTCAGTGTTATGTCTCAAGAGCTCCAGACACTGCTCTGCTTCCACAGAAATGCGGAATCACAGGACTGCAGCATAATTCAGGTCTCTAGTCAAACTTTCTGCTCAAAACCATGTCAGCTATAAGGTTAGACCATGCTGCTCAATCATGAATCACAAAGACCAAGAATATTTAATTAAATTCCTACATCCTTCTAATGCGCCACGTGGAGGGCTGAGTGGAGGGGCAGCCACTTGTTCAAGTGTCCTTTAGCAAGGAAACCCCTGCGGTGCTTTTGCACACTCGCTGGTTTAACCTCTCACACCCACACGATGGAAATATGCACGGCCACTCCCACGTGAGGATGATTGCCTAGGCATAGCCAGAGGAGAGAGGTGGCTCCCGTGCGGAAATCCTGAACAATGTTTTTGCTCAAAAGGATCCAAGTACGAAGAGAGCGATTTTTCCCTCGGGACTCCCTTGAAAGAGGTCCCGAGGGGGCGGGGTGATACAAAGGCAGCCAATAAGGAAGAGGCGAGAGGGGACCAGGGGTCTGGGTTACATCCTGATAGGGTCTACAAGGTTTGATGACAGAAGCCTTTAAACAGAGTTAGTTTAAACCTGCGACCTGGCCCACCAGCGGGCCAACCCCGCACTGGGGTCTGTTGGCCCCCTGGTCACCACAGCTGTTGGTTCAGTCACTACAACATCCTTCTTTACACTTCATGGAAAATAGTCTGTTATTTTAAAAAAATACTATCTTAAGGTATTTACATATCTGGAATTCACAATCTTTATTCTATGAATCTTGGAAAATGTAAGACCAAATTTTTCTTCTACAGTCTTGAAAAATTGGTTGTTTGGTGGGTTTTTTTCCATTTTCGTCCTTATTGGAGTCCTAGGATTCCATTACCTGAGATTATGAGAGAATCCCATTGCAGTGTAAGACTAAGGTAAGAGCACTGAAAATACTACTTCATCAAGTATACCACTACAGTTATGTCTGACCAGGTAGAGGCATTTCAAGAAAATGATTTCTAATTGGTCAAGTTTTCCCTTGGGCATTTTTATGTATCTTATACATGCTTCATACTCAGCTATGTTTATTCTTTTACAAAACCTCTGGTGCAGCCAGCACTGTTAACCACACATGTAAAACTATAATGGAAAAATACTGCCATTATATAATAATGGAAATAAGCAACTTCTCCATAGGCATGGACAGAAAAAATACTCTTCAATATATTTCCATTCTTCCTCAACTGAAATTTCAGTCTTTCCTCTATGCCTATAGTTTGGGTGTCTTTGAAAGACATGAACAGGAGACAACACTGACATGTGGAGGACCCCTTTGGGAGAACCTTATATAACCTCTCTAGGGCCAGATAGCTCCCAAGTGTTGCAGGAAATTGGATGGTGCCGTGACATTGGTCACTAAATGCTGTAAATGGCAAAGACACCACGTCTGACTTCAAGTTCCTGAGTCACAAACCACAGTATGGCAGAGATAACCATGGGGCAAATATCACTGTGTGCTTCCCCTTGTTGAAGTGTCCCCCTAAAAGCTGCCAGAAGATGGGGGTCTGGGCCCAGCTGGTCTTTGATCTGATATCGCTTTTGTGCCTCTACCTCCAAGCTTACCCTTCACATACATCTTAATGTCTTTCCTTCTGCACTGTCTTTTTTTGGAAGCCTGGCTTCACATTGCATGGCTGCTCTAAGTAATCAAAATGAGGGACAATATGTGGCAAAAAATTCCCTCTGGGAATTCAGTCAGAGTTTAACATCAGTATAATACTTTGTCTTAAAACAAAAGACTCCTTAACTTGAATGTTACAGATCATCCTCTTCACAACTCCCCCTCACAGAGGGATTACAGTGTGATGGCTATGAGATTGCTATGTATATTGACACTGTTTTTAAGAAAAACCTGTTGTCTACTGCTTCATCTAATAAAGACAAGAGATTCTGCAGCTCTTCACATCAAAAGATACAGCCTGACATTTCTTATGAGTCATGAGTCAACAAATTATGTAGCTTGCTTTCTCTTAAGCATGTAATTTGATCTCCAAGCATGAGCAACAGTTTTTGTATTTCAATCAGTAAACAATTCTTCTTTAAAAACATTCCAACTAATGTTTATTTGTACAATCTGTCCTTCAGCAGAGCCTTAGTTTGATGAAGCAAAAAATGTAACTCTAATAGGAAAGTGTCTAAAAACTGACAAAACATTTCATTTGATCATGTGTGATGAGTGCACTAAGGAAGTATGTAGTTTGAAAAGCTGATACAGCATTCCATTGAAATCACTGTGTCTTAAACATTGTTTGTTTCTGAACTAACCATCTCTCTCACTGCAATATAAATTTTCCTTTTTAAATTACAGGGATCAGATTTCCAGCAAAAAACATGAGTAATGCATCGTATGAATGAAAGAAAAATGAAATATTTTTCTTCTGTCTTAAGATAAAAGTGATTACTGTGGATACCTCTTTCCCTTGGGAAAAGTGAAATGAGGTCCTTTATTTCATTAGAGATGTCAAACATGAAATCAATATCAGTGCTGAGACCTTGACTGGTGGCCAGGGTGGGTGGGCACTGCTAAAGTAAGAGAACAAGATGTTCTTTCTTGATTAGAACAATTTTGTTGCAATGAAGCAGGCTACAAAAATTTAAAAAAAAAAAAAAAGAAAAAAGAAAAACCCAAAACCTGGAAGATCAAAATGTAACTGGAAACTTGACTGCAGTTTTACAGTCTCAAAGGTAACAGCTAGAATGACAGACAGCTTTGCACATCCATTTTTCAGACAAGAAAAAACAAGAGGTTCTTACTCACTCTTCCAGTGGACTAACACCATCTATTGTACAACACTCAAGATTATCATTATAGCACAGATATTTAAATTTATGTGGTAAATATTTTTTTTAATTCACAGAGCTGCACATCACTTTGCAGAGTTCATCCAAACCAAAGAAATATGCCATTGCAGTGCATTTTAGACTCTCTGCAGCAAACAGGACCTTCGAATTGCACTGGTCAGCAAGGTATTTCAAAGCAAACTACTTCAAAGCACCGTGTTCTCCTGCAGATCTAGGTCCATGAGTATAAATCATTGTAAATCCCTGGGGTTTTATAAAGGTTAAAAAAGAGAAGTGTTCCCATCTCCATCTTCCACACTGTGAAAATACATTTTTGCAAACAATGCTATTTTTTTCTCCCAGTTCATGGTCACTTCCTTTTACTGAATAAAAGTTCTCGTGCAAACATGACAGGAATGCTTATTGTAGCAGTTTGGGGGTTGGGGGTTTTTAATTTTGTCTCCGTGCTTGTGATTTTGTATATTATTATGGCAGCTATTCCCCGTGACAGAACAGTGGTAGATTTAGTACATCTGTATCGTGTTCTGGATGTCCACAGTACAGTACATTACCAATGCCCTTATATATCATAGCTGCTTTAATGCCACAGTCTTACAGACAAATCACTGGTATGACCATAGACCTTATGGATACAGCTGTGCCATTTTGACAAGTCCCTAAATCACCAACTACATTCTGATACACAGTGACAAATAATCCATCCCCTAAAAATCCCTTTATACTCAATTGGACAACTTGTGGAAAAAACCCAATACCCAGGCTCCAAATTTATTGGTCAGCTGCCTAGTCTTTTTTTTCTCATGTTCTGGCCCATCTTTATGTCTCTTCTTATCTCTAATACTGATCTTTTTTGCTTTTAATGTGATCTTTCTCTCATGGTCATGACACCTCAAAATAATGATGTTTTCCAACTGATCACTAAGGATAGGTTTTCAGGGCTTTATAATTCCTTGGGTCAAGCTGCTCTTTGAGATCTCTATGGACCCTTAAGCCAGCCACAGGAATTGTAAGGAAATTTCTTCTGTCAGATGAGAAAGACAAACCAAAGTTTTTGCAGCCTGTAGCAAGATGGGCATTAATCTGCCTCAGACCTTTAATGATTCTTTAAAAACAGAAATAATAATTATGTCGAGAAAGTTTACAACAGACAGAAACTAATCAAGTGGAAGTGAATGTAGCTCAAATACACAGTAACTCCATAAATAAGTGATCGAGGAAGAAGAGATACTTTGCCTTTCATCTCTAAATTGCTGTTTCAAATCCGGACTCAGTGTCTAAAATGTTAATTTGAGCCTATGACATCTATTCTGTGGTCAATGCGAAGTGAATTCTTGGTCTCTGGCCAGTTTCTAATGGACAGGTGGCAACTACCCAAGAAAAGATGACAACCACAATTGGCACCCCGGTGCAGAGTCATAGCAGTGGGACAAAGACTAAATTGGTCAAAAGGCAAAGTGATCTCCTCACCCTCTCCAGACAGTTCAGCTAAAGCAGGCCTGAAACAAAAGGGCAAAGCACTGGCAAAGAAGATTTTATTATGATTGCTCTGCCATCTTTTTTCTTTGTGAATAAAATAGGAGACTTATTTTTCCAAGGCTGTCAATCTCATACCTTTCACAATTTGAGAAATAGGGAGAAATGTTGCTCTGTCCCCCCTTACCAGGTCTCCCTGCTGTGACAGTGAGTGTTGCCAGTCATATGCTTGAGCTCTAGATCAAAACCAGGTGGCAGAGCAAGCTGTATTTAAACTTTGATCCTCAGTTCCACTCTGTCGCACAGCTTTTGCTTGGAAGAAGAAAAAATAAAGAAGGTTTGGGTTTGCTAGCAACAAATGCTTTTCACTTGCCAAAGAAATCATTAAATAGGTATTCTACCCCAACCTCAGATATTTCTGTAGTGTGACCCTCCTCCTAGAGCACCAATTGTAACAGGCATTTGAGAATCCATTTTTATTCCAGATTCCAATATTGCATTTTCTTTCCTCTTCCCTTTTAGAGCAACAACTGGAAAAAAAAGTCATAACAAGGAAAAAGAAATTGATAAATCTGTCTAGCTAGTGTAAGGAAGCAAAATGACTGCTGTGCAGTGTCACAGCTGGTAATGCCTCAGATTCGACTGAAACAGCATTGAAAAATAGCCAAACAGGAATCTTTCATGTCTGACTTCATAGGTCACCCACCCCATGCTATGTGTTCTTTCTGTGAATCTCTCAGCTAAGTACTTCCAGCTAAAGTAGTTCAAATACACAGAATGAGAAAAATCAACAAAGAACAAGACACAACGAGCAGTCAAGAAACACCGCTCAGCTAGGGCATTGTATACGGGCAGCAATGGATCAGGAGCAACATGGCAAGCAACCCATTCCAATCTGAGAGTTTGTCTTATGACCAGCGTACATTTCGGATTTATCATTCCAGTTTCAAATGTGTATATACGTGGTCAGAGCGTAGTTGGCGTTCATTTGAGTTAAAAACATTCTCAAGACTCTGCACTTACAGCAAAATGGACTTTAAAGTAGCTTAGTAGCAACTGGAGGCCATGAATAAGCACAAGACATTGGAAGAGATATTCAATGACAGGAACCATCTCAAGAATTTATTCTAAAACGTATAACACAGGGGCATGGAAAGTGGAAAGGCTGCCTATCTTCCTCCATTAAAATAACAACAACTTCTCAAATGGTAACAATTTTGGATATCATATTTCCATTAAATAAATGAATGAACAAATAAATAAATAAATAAATAAACTAGACATAACTATCATACCTAGAATTAACCCTAGTGAAATGGAGCAAGGAAGAACATTTCCCTACATTCTGCATGTGTGTTTGCATGCTTGTATACTGTCAAAAAAAAATGCAAAAGCTACACAGCAGGAATAATCAACCCTAAAAAAGCTTTCCAATAATTGGTACTTTAAAGGTTTTCTGCATTGACTGAGGATTCTGGTTTTTTAAAAAGCATGTGACAACAGAAAATTATTTCAAGTTGGCTAAGAGATTCAGAAAAAACCCCAAAGGCTCTGATTTCAGATTAATTTTTCACTGTCTAATCAGTTACATTCTTGATATATTTCTAATATTTTGTATTTACCTGATTACTGTCACATTTGTTATTTAAGAAAGCACAGTAAATTGCCAGCCTACAACTTGACAGCAAGGATCAAGAAAAAATAATGGTAAGAAGTCCCCAGGCTGGATTCTTGTTTACACTGCAAACCTAAACAACTCCTGGACTTCAGGGAACTTACTTCCCCATGACAATAGCGCAAAAGCTACCAGAATTTAGGCCACCAATTCTATTTGTTACAGTTGAGAGGCTGACCCAAGCACATGGGATTTAAAACATTGTCACTTTTACTAAAGCAGTGAAGAGCTCAGAAAAATGCCTTCAGATTGGTGGGGTTTTGTTTGGTTGTTTTTTTAATAAACTTACTTGCTTTGCACATGGTCATGTCTTTCTCAGATTAACTTTGCTCAAAAAACCTTGGTCAATGCTGGTTTACTGTGGACTGGTTTACCCTGGTTGTTTTTTCATGTTCAATTACATGCTCTTCAGCCTCTGGCTCATTTGTACAGTACATTTGTAAAGTACAACATTCTTAGGTAACAATGTTTCTTAATAATTTTTTGCTCAGGAGTTTATACAGAAATCATTCATTCTCTGCTTTCCCTCTCGCAGGTTATATTTTTATTTTTTAGCCAGGTTTTCAATGGAAAAATATTTGCTCGATCATGGCTGTCTGTCTGCTCTCTGTCTGAATTTATCAAATCTAAAAGAGAGGTTTGAATCTCTAAGATAAGTTATTAAGAGAATTGTGAGGAAAAGTCAGAAATGAGGTGGATGAAGCTCCAGAATTACTGCCCTCAGTTGAGGACAAGCAGACAGACGCACATAGCAGCAGGGAGTGAGCTGGCCTGGGAGCACCAGGTTACCCACCGCAAATACTGTTGTTTGCTCAGGGGAGTAACCACAGGTAAAAGAACAGCAACTGTGAAGTTTGCAGTCTGTATTTAAAGAACGAGGGCACGGATTCATAAGAAACTGGGTTTCATTAGTTACTCTCTTCCTCTTCAGGAACAGCACATTTTACAGTTTCAAATCTTTGTAAACATATGGTGCCCAGAACCATACCCTTCTGTCACACTTGAGAAATCAAAACTGTTCTCCCAGTTTTTATGAGCAATCTTCTCTTTAGAGCACCAGCACTCCAACTCCACTTCTGTACAATTTCTGTAAATAACCTAATCATAAAATAACTTTTCCTTATTAAAAAGTGAGTATTTCAGTGATTTTTTGTTCATGCTGTTGGCCTATTTTACAAACACAGCTCAGGTAATCCTACTTTTCAGTTTCCACATCAGCACTGATTTGCAACTGAGAACACTATTTTTTAAAGCAAAGATCAGATATTCTCAAAACATTCTAGGCTGTATTTGTGAGTCCTTATCTCCAAAGATCTGAGTGAAGTATTTGTACTACAAAGAAAAAGATATCAGGCCTTCCTTTTTATTGAGACATCTCTAGAATTCATTTTTATTTCAAGTATCTGGTGATAGACTGGAAGACACAGCACTGGTTGTGTGCCACAGCTCCAGGTATGAGTCTCTTTGCTTCCTCTCACAGCTATTGCTTGCTTTTAGAAATTTTCAAGCAATTTTCCAGTCCTTCTCTGTCTTGAGCCTTGGATACTCAAATAAACTCAGGATGGCAACTGATTATCTACAGATAATTGTGGTACAGATTTGTGGTGAAACCGCCCCCTAAAGACCTCTTTCTTCCCTTCTTGGTAACTTTATTTCTGTTGATGTTGTCCCTCTATTTGACCTATATAACTTTCTAGATGAAGAATTAAAATTCACATATCTCAGCCACTCTAAGTTAATACATAGATTATAAAACTCTCAAGCAATAACCATAAATTGTTACCAAACATTTCAATTTTATTAAACCAGATCAGAAATTACATGATGTGCCATTTGGCAATGTTGAAAATCTTTACTGTAACTCAAGTGCAGTTGTCAACTATGCAATTTCTGATACATGAAGTGGTTTCACATTATGAGAATAAATCCATTTTATCCACTCCTCTCTCTGAAATCGCACAGACAAGCAAAACAATTTTTATGGCTCAATTTAGTTATGTTCTTTACCAGTTTATACCACTAAAAATCTGGGAATGGTTTTAGAAGGGACAATATATTTTTGTTGTGCAGAAATGTGAGAATTTTGCCAGTTATTAAGGGCTGGAACTTTGCATTTCAGAGTATAGAAGATGTAGGAATTAGTATTATCCTTATGGTTGACCATATGTGAGTTTTCTGTTACATCTATCTATATCTAAATATATCATATCAGCAATATATTGCTCTTGTTTTGAGTTACAGCTACACACAAGAACATCTGTCATATTGACAATGTTGTTACAAAGACTTTAAAGATGATAAAGATCCAGACCAAAACAGAATTATTTTGAAGATAGCTAGAGAGAGAATATGAAGAAACACGACATTAATTACAAAGATTAGTATGCTTCACGATTTTCCTCTTTGCTTTTGGGCAAAGATTCAGGAAGCTGATATTGGTGTCACGATACTCCTGATAGCGCAGCGTAACCGTGGCAGGCAGGCGGTGCCGGTTCTGAGACTGAACTTTTTCAATAAAACTTTAGTGAAAGACCTGCCTGTTCTCTAGAGAATAGCCAATAGCTCACCGGTTTGGAACTCAAACCGGGATTGGGAATATTCTGTTCTCCGTGTCCACACATGTTTCTACATCACCTACATCGGGATAACCCTGAGCAGCAAAGGTTCCTTATCAAGAGGATGCCCAATGAGGTCTCTTTGAAAGAACACGATCTGGCAACCCACATGCTGTGAATCTGGCTTGGGTTCCAGCCTGTGGGGCTGAGTTTGTATGACTCCCTGAAGGACTCACCAGCCCAGAGGAGAGTAGTCTGCATGATCACTTTAAAGTAACATTTGTAACACCGTTTACTACCATAAGCATGTATCTGTTATATATGTATATATATCTAAACTAGTGCTTTAGACAAATTAGGAAATTTGACACATGCTTGAAGGAAAAATACCAGATCGATCTTTACATTGTCTCATTTAAGAATATATTTATATTATGGGATATGCTCCTTATTTGACTTTCCATTATATGTTTTAGAAATTTTGTCATTAATAGGCTCACTAATACATTAGTGGAAGATTATTGTTAAATGTGTTTCATCTTTTCATATTAATTCAGTATTGTGTCATTTGTATTCTCTTTGGTGTACACTCCTTTTGATCTGCATCTTATCACATTAATGATTTTATTACAAACAACATTGTATTATGAGACTTCAATATTCTGCTGGCATATTTAAATGCTAATAATTCAAAGTTGATCAAAACACATGCATATGACAAAAAGAAGGTCAATAAAGGAGCAGTCATAGTACAGGGTTGGCAAAGCTATTAGAAAAATATAAAACTCATTAATGACCATCATATCGGATACTTTTAGAAATGAATAATGACATGAGAACCTAGAAGTAGATAGTTAATAAACTATTAGTGCATAATTTGTGACTAAACATATTTCCAACCACAAATTATGAAATAGCTAGGGAAACTGACACTTTTTTGCCCTCATATTCCTTGCGTTCATTCACCTATACCTCCTATACCTTCTCTGTTCCTTTTATTCACAGTGTGCCTGTATTAGCTTTGCTCTCTGAGGATACGTTGTCCACGGTTTCAAGGCTGTTCCTCATCTTCAGACATTTCCCTTCTTCCACATCTTTTCATTTCAAACAGACTCGGTTCTGGGTGTCTATAGTAAACGTGCAAAATCCAGGAAGCTGAGGTGAATCTGAAGCTAGGCAAAAAGAACTTTCCTTCATCCCTACTGTGTGCAGTTCTGGCATAACTATTTTTAGAAATGAGATTATACTGGTCACCTTATAATATCTCCATGATGATCTACCTTTTTCTTCTCTTGTATCAGATAACTGCAAGCCAAAGAGACCATGCTTCAGTTGGGACTGTTTAGGTGTGGGAAGCTGAAGATTCTGAAAGTCTATTTTATCTTGAGACTGAGCTTTTGAATTCTACTTTAATTTATTTCTTTAAATGCAGTCTCTATACAGATATTCAGGTACAGGTTTTGTAGAGAAGTCAACAATGCAGCATTAACCATTGTTCAAATTACACTGCACGCAAACACGCTCTAGGGCTTTGGTAAGTAAATAATTGAAGAAGCAGAAATAATACAATTTCTTAGGAGAATTAAAACAGAGCTACAATATTTCCAGGGTCCAAACAGAAATAAATGTTTCTGTTGGAAAACAAAATGGGTATTTTAGTTGTTAGATTCCCATCTGCTCAGTCCAGAATTTTTTTCTCAAAGAGATGGGGCAGTGTTTAGAGGTAAAGCAAACAGAGGGTGATCATTTCACCTTTAAAGCTGCTCTTGCTAATGTCACAGAGCAGTATTTTAAGAAGTTATTGCTACTCTGACTAATGTCTGCTCAAGCCTCAACCTAGCTGGTGTTATACTGTCCCATACAAAACTTTTACCAGTTTTTGCTGGGTCTCATTTTAAATACCCCTTACACTCACTAGGCTTTTTGGGTTTGCTCTAAGGTAAGAATATTTGCCATCAGGCCTCTGGACCTGCAAACTATTTTGTGCAGCTTGACCTTTCAATCTGCATGAAGCCTTTCTGAGTCCATCAGCAGCTGTCTCTGGTGTCAGAGCCTGCCTTCACACAGCACCTTACAAGATCAGAACCATGGTCACACAGTAGATAAGTAAAAAAAGAAAAGTGAAAAAACAAAAAAAATCTAGAGATGTAAAATCACCACTAGGTAGATGGATCCTCAGAAGCAGAGGCGCTGTCAGCTCTGGTGTGCACTTTCCTATAGCTCTAACTAGAGTTTCAACCCTGGAACTTGGCACTGACTGTAAATGGTCACAGCAGTATGTCCTCTGCAAAGGAAGAAATGACCTTTGCTCAGAAAAACAAGATTTTTCTGGAATGTTTTCTGAACATGTTCAAAATGCTGCAGAATGTTCCATACTTTGTGTCACACATTCCATGATACAAATGAAAACTTAACTGTTCTTCTTGAGCCTGTTCCTGAACCATTGCCTTCTGTCCAATATAATATTATAAATAATTAGAGCTAATTCACAGGTAGAAACTAATCTTCCACTTTGCAGCCACTATCTCAATTCAAGTCAATAGAATCAAAATACAAGTTTACTTGAAAACAACATTCTGAAGTTCCATGATTTCACCCTTGTCACTCATCTATATCCATCAGATACAAGGTTCTTGACGCCATGTCAGGTTCATTCATATAAACCTCTATCTCTCTTTCATCTTTCATTTGGTTTCGGAAGGTCAATTTAACATCTGCCACCCTAAGACATTATGTAATCATCATTTTTTCCAACTAGTATATTTGTAATTTTTTTGGTGGCAACCCAGCTGTTTTGGACAAAGCTTCATCATCATCATCATCATCATCACCCATGCATCATTTCATCAGTCTAAATTGGTGCTTAATATTTTCCTGTTGCAACAGCTTCAAAGAAAACAAACAAGCACCCTCAGGCAGCAGGTAAACAGGGGCTGTACTTAAGCTCCTCACTGCTTGGGTGATCAATTTTGTCTCACCAAATATGTTTAGAAGGGTGACTTGAGCCCATGTTTAAACATATTCAAACATATTTAAGTTTGTTTTAAAGTGCTTTTAGACATACCGTTGATTTCTTGGACACTCATTCCTACTGTATCCCAGTTTTATCCTATCTCAACCTAATTAGAAGTGTTTGAGTAAAACAAACTACATTTCTGTATTTTGCACTTGTACAGCAGGTCCTACCCATGCGGGACAAATGGAGTCCTCATTCCTGACAGGCTTTTAGGTAGTGTTATTATTTCAATTACCAGAGGAAGAAAAAGAGGGAGAAAAAGAGAAAGAGAAAAGGCAAGGCAAGGCAGAAAAAAACTAAAACTCAATAAGCCAATTCTAAAATCTTCCCTGAGATGTCAGCAATCCAAATCAATCCAGCCCATTGAGATTGCAGGCAGACAGGACTTGCCAGGCTTTGGCCATTCCCACATATATTTTATTTTGACAACTCTCTTCCTTTATTCTTATTGCTTATTCAATCACCTCAGTTCTCATTTTAGCTTGAATGCATTTTCAGCTTAGCAGGATACTAAATGTTTCTGCTTGCATATTTTTGTGCCTTTCCAAAGGTTTAATTGAACTCCCATTTTGGGTACCACACACTTGCCAGGTTTCTTGCATAGAACAAACATTTTAAAACTGTCCAATCAGGCTTACTTTTGACTTGATTCTAATTACTTCTGTTGGACCTGGTCTTGTTTTGGTCCTTATTTGCTCTTTGAAGTTGCTAATTTCAGAGCATTTAAAATTCATACAATTAACTTGTTCAAGGAACTTAAATGCTTGGTTATTATTAGGCTTTTCTTCTTTTTTTTTTTTTTAAGGAACCCCATGCAAGAGGTCCAGCTCGGTCTATTTGTATACTATATTGAGCTGGTCGATCTATTTATGACATAATGGAAAAGCAGACTAGAGTGATGGGAGCCGTGTACTTGGCAGCAGCTGTTGCAATCAGTATTCCAGTCACGAACAAACTGTCAAAAATTAAGGATGCACAGAACTGTATTATTTTATCATGGGCTGGGTTATTTTCAAAGGAATCCGGGGGACTTACAGGCCCAGTTCTCATTAAATTCTAATGGGAACTGGGAGTCACACTCTATTGAGCTGCCTTGAAAAAAATCACAGCAGTGGTGAATAATTTTATGAGATCACCCAATGAAAATAAATTCTGTCATGACCTCTACACACAGTTAAACAACTTTTTTTGGCTTAATTCTTCTCTTATAAAAGGATTAAGAAAACCTAAATAAATTGCATTTACATTTTTGTGGAATTTCAAATTATGTTTTCCTGGCAATAGCCTGGCTTCTTTTTTCCTTTTAGAGGTAAATTAGTTTTCATGTCATACTTTGTCTTTACTGTGCCATAATCCCATGAGAAGGTGATGAAAAATGTAACTGCTGATACACTTGCAGTGGAAAAGAAGATGTGCGGTACATATTGTGAGACTTTCACATTCTACAAATAGTTGTGGTAAGACAAAGATGTGTGATCAAATTTACTGTTAAAGAGCAGGGATCAGTACTTGTCAGCATTAATAAACTTTCATCTCTTATCGCTCACCAAGTTTTTCTTCAAAAAATGTATTAATATATTTAATTTTGTGCAAATTTTTACCAGAGCCCTGACTACATGCTGAACTTCTGTATCATTTAAATGGGGAAATAAGAAAAGGAAGTGCAGAAATTTGACATGAAATGGAGCATTTCCCCTGCCCTTGCATCAGTCCTGTGAGTGATTGTCATCAAGGTGGCCCACCATTTTCCCTCTACATACAGAAGCATTTCTTCCTGGCTTCTTACCTCATGAGTCTACAGGGAAATATTGGATAAATTCAAATTTTCATTCTTGCCAAGCAGTCATTTTCACAGTGACCGTGGGCACGTATATAAACGATGTCCTTGGTGGAGGGGAACCTGTCTCTCTTTTTATTAAGTAGGCAAATTGCTCATTCATCCTAACATGAAGGACTCCGTTCTTGTCTCATCCTTGCAAATACAGAATTCAGCAAAACCACAGGAGGTATTTGCAAATCCAAGTTCACCGATGAGTTCAGTGATGCTGTTCTTTGCTGAAGCCATGTATCTCTTGATTTGTCCACCTTATATTACCATACAACCCCTTCTGGGGAAAAGGTGGTCTGTTTGCAGGTCCACAGTCCTGCATCCTCCTTCACATAATGTCGTGGAATGCTCATCTTTGTAAAATAAGTGACTTGTCTGCAGCTGCGATTTTTCTCCTGTCATTTGCTTTATCTGACATCAAGGTATGTAAAACTGAAAGAAAATAAAATCAATGGGAAGCTGAGGGCCTCAATTATCAGTAAGGGCTGATTAATAACAGTCTCTACTTCCTCTCTCTTTTCCCCTTCTCCAAGCATTCAATGGTGGTACCAGACACAGTAATTAGAAAACTCGGTGCAAGTAAGGCAATTTTCTTTTACAATGAAACCTTTGCTTTTACTTCTCCAGGAACACAAGACAAGGTCTATTAAAATGACATTAAAAGATGAGCTGCTGGACTGAATTAGAAAATAGGTTTTAGACAATCCAAAGAAAAAATTAGGGAAGGAGATATGATTAAAATATTGAGATGATTAATAAGGAGGCAGAAAAAGGGAATGAGCAGCCTTTTAGCCAAACTAAGTTTTTCTCCACTCCTTTCAATTTTCCACCAGTTTAAAAGCTTTCAATAAATACATGGGTCTATTTATTCACCCATTGCTATGCGTATAGGCATACATGCACAGACACATGGACACACACGTCCTCAGATAATGTGAAACAGCCTCTTTTTTTTTAATATCTTTTTCCTGGGATAACATAATGGCTACTGTTTAGCTAAAAGCTTGCCTACAATCCTTCACTCAGAATGTGGATTTCTCAGAACACAGTTTTATATGATGTGAATATAGCCAGCAGTTCCAAGAAAATATCTCTGGTACTCCCTCTGCAACTATTCTCTCATCTTGTTAGATTTCATTTTTATTATCAATAATAACACCACAATTTTCTTAATTTTATCACAAGGCATTTGTTTTATTATGAATGAATATTTGTGAAGCTTATGATCTACTTACAATCAATAGCAATAACTTGCAGCAATAAAGGCCACTGAGTTCCAGAGAAAACTCCACAGTAAAAGAATATGTATTTTTAACAAAAAATTTCCTTTTTTCCCTTCTACTTAGAACATTTCTAAAGGTTACTGAAGCTACTGTTTTTCACACAGTCTTTGAAACTCCAGAGTACCTTCCATCAGCACCTACAAGGAGAGCCATACATTTTCAATCTGTTGAAAATAATTGTGTGGAAAAACCCATTCTGTTGCTTCCAGACACAATCCAATCAGTGTAATGGTTTTTGAGAAAGAAGGAACTATATTCACATTTCATTCATGTAAAGAATGAGATAATAGAAGACTTTCATGGTAGATGAGCACCCTGCAGGTACTGCAGTTTGCTGCAGCATACATAAGGCCTTGTTGGGTTCATTGCATAAGGGAAAAATCTCTCTTAAATTGTATTCTTCCCCCAGGCTTCAAATACATATTTTTTTAAATGGACTGAAGCAGGAACTGGAGGGATTGTGCATCCCAGTATGACTTTTGCTTTTGAATGGCTGCTCTGAATTTCTGGAAGAACTTGCCATAATTCTTGTCTTTCTTTAATGAGGTAAAATTGGCCCAGACAGCAGATAGCCCTCACCACCACACTTAGGTCATTATTTCCCAGTCACACAAAGAAAAACCCTAAAACAAAAGCAGCAAGGAAATGAACATCTTGTTTCTTTTTGGTGTTCTCTGTGCCTGCTCCCTTTGTGTGGTTTTCAGTTTTAAGTGAAATTCAGTAACAGCAGAGTTCAGACGCAGAGTGGTTGCCAGCCAGCGTACTGCAGCAGCAGCACTGCCAGAGAGGTGCGGCTGTTTGACAGAGAAGAATGTTCTTTTGCTTTTTATAGCACACCATTGTTATCCGTTTCCTTTCTATTGTAGTGGGAAAGAGAGCCACCACTTCCCTGTTCAAATGCTGTGCCCATGACAATCCCTCCTCAGCTTCTCACAACTCCCCACATCACACCCCTCCTGAGCTGAGACTGTTCACCTTTGCTCTGCACACAGAAGCACATATTAACAAAGATGTATCATTAAATTAAAAACTGGGGGGGAAATGTGGAGCTGAAGAAATTCAAGTATGTCATGGAAGTGAGTTTTGAGCAGTAGTGACAAGAATTTTCCTCCCAACTTGACTCATTTGACCTTACCTGTGTTAACCAATTGACTTTAATTCAAGAGATGCAAATGCTTAACTGATATATTATAGATAGATAGATAGATAGATAGATATACACACACACATAAATCAGCAATAGAAAATGTATGCAGGAGAAAATGAATTCTTGAGGAAAAGCTTTACGTGGTTCAAAATTACTAAGCACAAAATGTCTCTTCTTAACAATGTTTATTAGCTTTTACATGCAATTCTTGTACTTCATTTTAAACTGTCTGGTCTCATATTTTGGATCAGTTCTAAACAGCACTCAAGATAGATTGTGTTTTTTGCAAAGTACCGGTTTTATTACAGAAATTAAGGTTTGTATTATTTATTTGCTTTATTAATGTGACATTGTCACAGTTAGAGTTTATAGTAGTCTTCATCAAATCTTTCTAGAAAAATAAAATTTGTGGTACAACTGCATCAGTAATATGGAACTTTTAGGTCTGGGATTGGCAGTCAGCAATCATGCTTATTCACATGCCTATGTGACATGGCCAAGGTTAACACATACTTGCAATTACATGTGGCCCAAGTGAGTTCACTTAAAGACTTCTCATATAGAGGAAAATTCCTGCAATGATTTAGCAAAGCTCATGAGTTCACTCACCCCTCCACAAACCTAAAAATTACTGAAAGAAACCAGAGAAATATTTATGTAATTCTTGTAAGTTTATTTGACAAGTTACTAGTTCATTAAAGCTCTTTCATTCATGGAATGCTTATAATTCTCGGTAATGCTGCTCTTACAGTGGTAATTTTCACTACATTTATTTTATTGCATTGGATACACTTTTGTGGTGACTAGGTGCTAACTATGCAGCTGAATTTAGAATAGAAAACAGTTTCACACTGAGGATGAATAATTCAGTTTTTAAGTTGCTAGCAAGATAAGAATAAGTGGATTGCTGTCAAATGATCTTTATCTTATTTGTCAAGATAAAGCACAGTCCCAAAGCCATAAACAGATTGTAAAGGAGACATTTCCTTCTTACCCTTTCTTTCACACTTTCAAAGATCTTTGCAAATCTGTCCAGCTAAATTAGAGCACATTTTTTCTCCTTATAAGCTGGTACTTTTTAAACAAGAAAAGTCTTAGCTTCTACACCAGTATCTAAAAAGACTTATGTGCCCATTCTTTTAAAATTCTACATATTTTTAATTAGTGCATGATGATATCTGCAAATCCTACCGTCAATTTCACAACGTTTTAAAAAGAAAAAAAAAAAAATAGAAAATAAAAACTGCTGCACATTTTCATATTTCTGACATAAAAAGCTTCAGCCAATATATTCTACCCCCTAGATTTATAATCTGTTTAGGGTTAGGTAACTTTACCTCTGGCCATAGCTACTACAGTATCGTTCTCATTAATGACTGTGAGAAAAAGAATGTCATGTCCCTTTTCTGCCTCCCTTTACTTCCCAAAACTCCCTCTTCCAGAAGTGACATGTTGTTGAAATATAGGCAAATCAACCTCTTCTTCTTCTCTACTTGTCTTTTTGAGCAGTGCCCCAGAGGGTAAAAAAAGGATTCTGACCAAATTTGGAACCCTTTCCAAGCTAAACAGTAGTTCCGACTAGCAACAACTTTGGACTCAACCAGGACCTCAACTCACATAACTCAACATAAAAGGTCTTTGAAATTTAAAATGAAGAACTCTTGCTCACTTATTTCATTTTGCCTTAATTCTATTCCTTTAATCATTCACTTTGAATTGTTTGTATTTTAAGGAATGTTCTTCCAGTTCTCTCTTTTGAATTTCCTTAAAAAGGTGAAATTGGGAACTTCTCTAATTACAAAATTTCTTCTGGAAAGTCATAGTGATACAGGCAAAGCTTATTAGAATAAGCAATTATGTTCAGAAAGCATAAATTATTTAGGAATCTAATACTAAATATACACAGGGACTTTGTCAGCTATCTACAGTTTTAGGCAACATTGTCCAACACAGAGTTCATAGAATCATTAAGGTCGGAAAGGACTGTTAAGATCATCAAGTCCAACCATCAACACAGCACCACTGCCATGTCCACCACTAAACCATGTCCTCAGGTGCCATAGCCATGTTTTTTGAACACTTACCAGGAATGAGGCTGCCAGGGTGACTGAATTTGGAAAGAGCGAGGGGAGATTGAGGCCGTGTCCCCACAGGGTGCATCACAGGGTGGGCACCCCAGCGGACGGCACCTACCCACTGCCCATGCCAGGGCCAGCCTGTTCAGCCTCGGATTTTACAAATAAAGGACTGTCCTCATCCCTGATACTGAGGGCCCTTCTTTACCTCCCTCTTAGGTATTTCTTATCCCCTGAGAGAGCTGATTGCTGAAGTCATTGGTTCCTGTGAACGATGCCTTCAGGCACCAGGGTTTCCATTTTACAGGGAACTTGGATCTGACAAGCTTTGTATTCAAGAGGCCCTGGCATGACTCGGGACCAACCATGAGAAGCTTGTTTTATTGTGGTGCCTTCAGATAACACTTCAGATATCTTACCTCTGAGTGACTAATGAACTCCTCTCTCAACCTTCAAATAAGGAGTCATCAGGCAAAACGGGTAACAAAAATTCCCATTACATTCCCACTTACTTTTCCCTCAGAGTCTATCTTTGACAGGGTTTTTCCTAGAAAAACTTTTTCAGCATTATCCAAATACAAGGTTGAGCACATACATTTCCCAGGGAAATGTTTCATTCTCACAGTCCTGTTCTTCTCATGGAAGCAATATACGTAGCAAAACATCTGTGACTGAGGAGCAAAACCAAAATGCCTCATTGTTTTTTAACATTTCTTTTCAAATAATAAAATGGCTGAATCAGTACAACTTCTAGTGAATTTAATGAATTATTATGTGCATAAAAGAGTGGCACATATCTCTGTACTTAATGTTTCTGAGAGATAATCACTTATCATTGGATTACAAGTTCCTTTGGGGTTTGTGAGAGGGAGGGAAGTGAATTTTCTTGGTATTCAGCAACTTAAACAGCATATAAAATTACATCTGTCTTTTGCATTGCAATTTGGCAACTGAAGAGGAGGAATATTTAGGCAGGAGTCACCCCAAATTTGTTGTCTTACACATTTGAGAGACCCTAGATGTACCGAATTTCCAAGTATGATCTGATTACATGTTGGGAAACATGTCCCTACCCCAGCAGGATACTTCAGGTAAGCACCAGCAAGTGGCCGGGGCCAGAAACCCAGGGTCTGCACAGAGAGCTGTATGAGCCCTCACATTCTGCTGTACAGACCATGCAGGAGCATAGAGAAGCAGCATGAACTCCTAGATTCAGTGCCTCCTGTTAGAATATTCAAATACACTTGATGCTGCCATCACACTGACCCGAGTTTCTGCAAGGGTGAAATTCAAGTGTTTGTCTGGAAGAGTTCTGAACTTTCTGCCAATTAATGCATAGGAGAGATTATTCTGTCAATTAATGCGTTAATTAATTTTTTGTTTGCATTTAGAAACATTTACTTATAGTAGAAAAACTTCATAGGAGATGAGAGAAGTATTCTACTGGAAGACATGAGATTCTGAAAAGCATATGCTTCCAAGAGCAATTGCTGTCTAAAAGAAAGCAGCAGAAAACATTTGGACATGTTCCATATTCTCATTTCTTCCCCTTACTTTGTATTAGTTGGGCTATTTACATGAAAACATCATCTTTGTTCCTAAAGCGTTCATCTGCTGCTTGCTCCATGCCTGAAGTCAAAATAATGCTATGTTTGTAATATTTTAATCACCTCTACTGCAAACAATTATGAAATTATAAACAGAAGATTATGACTTCAAGTGGGAACTAAGTGGCTGGAGCTGATGAACTCTTAAAAGCAAGGATCCTGTTATCATGCAAATGCTTCCAGTAATGAAGAAAATGAAAAAACCCCATGTAAAAAAATCTAAATATGAGTATCTAAATCATAGACAGCAGTGGGTCTTTCAGACAAGATAATGGTAGTTGAAATGATTTCATAATAAAATTATAAATCCATGCTAGCAATTATTACTTCATTTTAATCACATTTTTGCATCTGTAATATTTTTTTTTTGTCAGCAGGATTTTGTTCTGAAAAACAGAATCCTCACAGGGCCTACCATTTTTTGAACACCATCTCATCATTTTCTGTAGATAGCACATGCTTTTCGCACCTCTTATTTGTTTATGGCAGTTACATCCAAGAAATCAGGGCATGCATGGCTCACGCTGCAGCTCCCCTCTCCTTCCAGCTGAACAGTGCTGTGGAAGTCAGGAGTAAGCCCGAAATGTTCGGCTTCACAGGTACCAAGAGAAGAAGCCTATGAGCTTACCTGCTTGCCAGCACCTGCACAGCAGCAGTGCAAGTGTTCTCCAAACAAACCCTTTGCCTGAGCTCTGGGCACTGCTGGTAGAGGGAAGGGCTCTAACCCAGACTGGCTTTTATCCCCAAGGCAGGATACGTCGTGAAAAGCACTTGACACCAACCTACCTTCCCAAAGAGTTGCAGTGATGCACCATCAAATGTGCAACCACTCCTATTCCACAGGTGATTCGAGCACTCTGCTCAGCACGTCTGCACAGGTTTCACTGATATCGCTCCCTCCTGATTGACATCGGCTTAGCAATGCTGATCAGCTGAGCGACGGCACCTCTCAGGGAGACCCGCTGTTCTCATGCAGGCTGTGGATTTGGATTGCCCTGAGAATCCCTGGCAGATCCTGACACATCCTCTTAAAAAGCTGTTTGTTCCCAGTATGCTCTTTGAACTGCACTCAACCTTGGAAATAAGTAGCTGGATATTTCTGGCTATCACTGAATTCTATGTGCTGTTTAGGAATCTCTGCACAAGATTCCTTTAAACTTGCCTTATATATTTTTGGAGTGTGTTTTATTTCTGGCAGCCAAGCTGGCAGCCTGTAAAACCATTTTAGAGATTGCAGTTGCTGCTGGCATAAGAGCAGGAGGTCACAAACAGCTGGAGACACTTCCAAGGCCCCGGAGTCTGGTAGAGGTGATCTGGTCTAGCAAAGGTGATGCACCTGAGGACTGAGGTATAGCCCAGTCTCCAGGGGGCAGAACTGATCATAGCAAAGGTGAAATCACCAAGAGAAACCTAAGTTAATGTCAGCTCTCTAGGCAAGCAGACAGCATTTTGACCACTGAAGTCATGGTATAATTGCCTGAAAGTTAAAGTGCCTGTAAAGTAGGGCAGAGGTGAGATTAAGGATACGGCAGATATCACTCACATCACACGTTTTTTATGATGGCATGGTAATCAGGTGAAAAGGGAGGTTTATCCAGAACTGCACTTTGAGAAAATGGCTGGTATTTGTTAGATGACAGGTTTCAGTATATTTGCTTTGCTAACTGAAGCTGGGGTTAACGCTAAAGACATAATTGTATGCCATGTGATGAGAGCAGCACACACTTTAAAAGCAGCTTCCAAAAGATAAAAACAGATATTGGGTGAAATTTGTCATCTCAAAGGACTAGTATAAGATTCAATAAGACTTGTTTTGGTAATGTTTGCTACCTTGCAGGGAGTCTCAACCTCCAGGAAGAATTAATGCATACAAAAATCAGGTCTTATTTTTTAAGTAAATTTCTAGTATTGCGTTGCATAGAAAATCTTTAATGTACTATTCAGGTGCACTTTGAAAGTGCCTAAATCAGAAATCTAACTGAATGAATTTACTTGTCAAAATCTCATGGAAAGGAAGGAAGGAAGGAAGGTGTTTATCTTAAGTTTCGGTGTTAGGTGCCTGAGACTGGAATCTGAGGAACTTCAGTCACATTTACACAATAATTTGAAGATTTTTGTGGAATTTCACCATATTATTTCCTACATAAAGTTTGCCTTTAACTTGACATATTTAATAGATCTTAACTAATCCATGCCAAGCTCTTCAAAAGGCATGTCTTTGAAAGCACATTTATGACATGTAAAGCCTTAGCTCAGCTATAGAAGCATTTAGATATCTGTCTTGTACTTTCTCTGAAGACTACATGCCAAAAAGAAATTTCACACCATCATATACATTCTTTCTGTTAAACATCGTTGAAAAACTCAGTTGAATGAGAAAACTACTCCAGTTTTGGTTGTAGTCAAGACAATGTTTCTTATAATCTTATTGCTCAACCTTTTAATTTAATGGCAAGCGTCACAGGTTTGGATTGTTTATGCCAATAGATCATATTACAAAATCAGCTTTAGAAGAAAAAATAGTCTTTCCTGATTTGCTCAATACACTGCTTGATACAAAAATTGTACCGTGAAAGTACAGAAATCAGAAAGATAAATAAAATGTATTATACTTTAGTAGCTTAAACATTTCTAAGTCAGCAGTATGAGTTCAGGGACTTAATGTGATGCATTAAATGTTCACTTAACAATAATTGTTATATACATGTTTTATTCTGTTTAAAATACAGTTTTAGGCGTTTGTTAAGGATCAGCAGAATTCCTCCTAATTTTTCTGACGTATGGAAGTGCAAAACACTTTTACTTACTGTCAAAGTTTCTTTTCTAGTCCTCTCTATAGAAATAATTGAAAGTAGAATGTATTTATTTTTAAGATAGGAAGACATTCATGCTTTTAATTGCTTTCCTATTTAAGATTCTTAAAGAAATAACAAATAAACAACTACATCGAAATGCAACGATTGTGGCTCCTTTGCAATGCTAGCATTTCCTAACCATTTCTAGCCCTGTTTTCTATCACTGCTTCTTTTTCTCTTCTAAGGCCATGCAGCGCGCAAGCTGTTTTTAATGATTTTGCTAGGTTTGTTATATCAGTGTGATGTTCTAACGAAGATTCAAGGAGCAAAGAGGCAGCAGGCCAACTGTTTTCACAGACACGCTTAGCAAAGTGAGATATACAACCATGGAAATTATTTTTTTCTTCTCAGCCTTTGTGGGATGCTATTGCAACCTGCAAATGCCACAGTGTAATTGTACAGCAAGAGACTTCCATCATTCTCTGCTGCAGGAAACAACCAGTCCACTGAAACAGACGTACTTCTCTATTATCCCTGTCTAGTGTCTCCAGCCAGAAAGCAAAAGCAGCAGTTCATCCTTGGTCAGGTCCCACTTGGGACTGTGTAATTACCACTGCGGTGGATCAGAAGCAATTAATTTTATTCCTCTTGCTTTAAAAAGCAGCAATCAAAAGAGGGGGATGGTGAGGCTTTTAATGCCGGAATTCAGTCCAACACAGAGATTACACAATTAAAATAAGAAAATGTCAAGCAACAGAAAAGTTAAAATAGCACTACCTCAGATGGCTTACAGCAGAGCTATGAGGAACAATGTCACTTTGTACTCTCTAGAGATCTATTGCAGGTTTCCAGCAGTTCAGACATTGTTATTAAACCTATTTCTTATTAATCACAAAGTGCAGTCTTTTCTACTACAACAGGCTTTGTTGCTTGATTGTTCTTATTCAGATCTCAGACTAGGAGATGATGATGTAGCCTTCTTGGATAAGTGTGAGTCACTATAGCTATCATTCCTCACGGTGCATATTTACACTGATCCCCAATAGCAATGGTTTCTCTCTAGGAAACAAAACTTTTAAGTAGCAAACTGCTAGACATTTGTCTAACTTTTTTCCAGGCTCATATTGCATTTTCCCTCATAAAAAGAAATCAGCCACCACAATAAGTCCTGTCTATCACCACACGCCTCGCTCATCATAGTTGTAAAAGAATTTGGAGAGTATGTAAGTTGCATCCTTTCAAATGTCCACTGAACTTCATACGGCAAAAACATACTGCTCATGAAGAGGGCACAGTTGTTTGTGATGCAATTTAAAATGGTTGGGTAAGCTGTCAGTGACAACCATCAAGTTTTTGTCTTCCCTCATTGAATTCCCAGCAGAGAAATAAAGCTCGCTTGAAAGGCAGTATACAGGTTGCCTTGTCCTCTTTTAGAAACAAGGTCCAGAAAAGAATGTTCTGTATGGGCAAGAGAGCAGCAGCTTTGTTAGATATGGTTCAAAGGAAGAGACATTGTAAAATATATGACAGAAACTATCTTAGATGTAGTAAACTATGCTCTAATATCCTTTGGAACAATGAACTCCTTAATCTGACAGCAAAAGTATATGCTAGTTCTGACCCACTATGGTGCTCCTGAAAAAGAGATTGCAATAAAAATGATGGAGGTGCTTTGCTAAATGATCCATTTCTATTCAGATAACAAACCTCTCTTAACATCTAAAAATGTTATCTCATCTCTTTTGAAACTGAATGGGCTTGTCAATAGACTCTTGCATGGCTGAATTGGCTCAGGCTATTTTGGAGAAGGTTTATGGGTGGACTCCAGATAAATACATAGAGAATACGAGACAGGATTAGATTATGCTCTGTCTACTATATCACACAGCTAATCAGTTTACTTATTTCCTGATATTTATTTTAAGGTTTTGCTTTCTGTTTTTATTGGATGTGGGTTTTAATATTATTGGAAAATATGCCAGGTGAAAACATGGATATTTTAACACGGCAAAGTTCAGGGTTTTTTAACCTCTAATGTTGGGAGTCTTGCATTTGCCTCACTACTTGACAGCACCTAAACCAGGCAAATAACTAAATGCATACTGCTCAGCTATCCTGCAGTGAATCATTTGAAGGCTCTTAACTTCATTTTCTCTCCCGTTATGGAGGTTACAGCAAATGATGTTAGTAGGTGTAGCACAGAGCTGTCATAGTCTTTCATTTCAGGAACCCAAGCACCACACTGGCAGCAGGAGGCTGGAATAAGAAAGGAATTACAGAATTACATGCCCTGTTTGGGTCAGGAAATGTGTTCCTCTTCCCTCTCCCAATTTTGTGCCTGTCTGCTGCTCGATCCACTACTCACCTGCCACACAGTCCAAGACCTGGGCTACCACCAGTGCATGACACTGCGTGTAGAGAAGCCCTGCTCTTAAAGGCCAGCATGCAGTCCTGTCACGAGGCAGTGCATTAACTCACAGACATCAAGACTTCAGGAAATCAGGAGCACTGTAAGAACAGTTGTGCTCACAACCTTAGTTTTAAGTTATGAGGTGCAGTATTACATTTGCAGTGTAAGTGGAAAGGTTTAAGCTGGACAGAAAACCAAGGCCTTAGGTTCATTATTGGTACTCCACTTGCTACATCTGTTTTACGTTGGCATAACACCACCAGATTTTTCATTAGAGCATTTTCTTATACGTCAGAGTAGAGAGCAACATATTCTAACTACACATTCAGACCCAGCACCAAAGGCAGGCAGAAGGGTTTGGGAACCCCTTAGTGTGCAAGAAGAGCTGTCAGAAAGTTCTGACTCATATTAATGTTAACCTTTCAGTGCTCCTGTTAGGAAAGGCTAATACCCTTTTAAAACAAACAGATTACAAAAAAACCCAGAAGTTATGCACATAGCTCTTACACACACACAAAATAATCCATTATCAAAGCATACATTAACCTGAGCAATCATTTGCTTATTAAGCAGGAGTGATATGAAGGTGGGTTAAGGCACACTGGTTTGCCCTGCACTACTCATGCACCTCTGGGTAAACAATGTTGTATCTCAGGAACGGCCTCAGCTTAGATTCTGTTTTTGTGGTACAGTGACAGTCCACACTCCAGCCTGCTCGTGTCATTTGTGCAGTATACTTCTAAGGATCTTGATGAAAATACTGGGGAACCAAAGGCAAAATGCATTTATTACAATATGCAATCTCAGTTCCTAGATATTTGTTTTATTTTTTTTCTCCTCAAAAAATGCCTCCAGTGTTCTGTCTATCACAGTCTGCCTTTCCTCCTAGAGCAGCATATTCAGTACTGACAATTTAGCTAAATACCAACCTACCTGGGGAGCAGGGAAACCTGCTTAATTGCCTGGATTCTGGCTTCACAGAACAGCTTTCACACCTTAAGCTGGACTAGTTCACATCTGTGGCTGTCAAGTTTCTGGCCTGCAAATGAAGAAATCAGATGCTCCCACTCCTTAAGGAATACCCAAGGGTACCAAACCTCATGCATAAAGTCAAAACATACAATCTGATTTCCATACTGAATAAGAATAACATATTTTGTTAATAAGGACTCTCTGAAATTACTGTACCCACCTTTTTTTAATTATTATTTTTATTATATTCAGAAGACACTATAACATGATTGTAACCTGTATTATGTCATCTGGGTCCATTCAGACTTTTTACTAGCTCCGT
>VZTA01015066.1:1567-61754 GCA_013398855.1 Mohoua ochrocephala | reverse complement strand
GGATGGATGGATGGATGGATGGATGGATGGATGGATGGATGAGGTGTGCGCAGGGAAGGGCCGTGGGAACGGGGAGGCTGTGCCCGGCTAGCGGTTCTTGCTTCATAATGCGGTTCCATCAAACCGAAGGGGGTGTGTGAGTTTGGGTTCGGGAAGAGCAGCAGGACCTCGGGGGTGATGGATGTGGGTGTTGGGCTGCTGCTCCTCCCGCAGGTGCCTGGGGTCTCACAGCAGCTTAGGGGGTCACTTTTTGTGGTGGGGCTCCTGCAGCACCTTTAGAAGGTCACGGTGCGGCTTCCATGGCAGCTTTAGGGCATCATTCCTTACAGTGAGGGTCCCACGGCAGCTTTAGAGGGTCATTTCTTATGGTGAGGTTCCCACAGGAGCTTTAGGAGATCACAGTGGGGCTCCCACAGCGGCTTTAGGGGGTCACTGCTTAGGGTGGAGCTCCCTGAGCATCTTTAAGGGGTCACTCTTTACAGCGGGGCTCCCACATGAGGCTTCATGTGCCAAAGCCGTGCCACGTGTCTGATGGCTGGGAACCACCATCAGCGCCTCCACCTTTGGTTTTGCCATTTTCAGCAGGTGCAAGTTGTAGGATTTGGCCTTTCTGCATGGCTCCTGCATCCCCTGGGCCGTAGCAGTGTCAGGTACCAAAGCAGAAGTGAAAAAGACCCCTCCGACTTCAGTGGAGCCAAAATAGCAACTGTGGGTTCATTTTGGTTTCTGAGCTGTTCTTGAACCAACAATTTGCACCTTCCCAAGTTCGGAGATGCCAAAGGGAAGATGCACAGATGACTTTTCTCATACAGATTTTACTATAACATTAATACTGCAATAAAAAACACATACATTTTGGGGAATATACAGTTAACTCCAGTCCTTTCCATGTAGGATCATCATGACCCCTACATGTGCACCCCTTTGAGAAGGGAAATGGTGATATAGTATGCAGTGTTTTAGTTCTCCCAAACAAAAAGCTGTGCATTATATTCTTACTGTCATTCTAAACCAGGCCTCTCATTTATACAGGCTAACAGGATCTTGTGTGATCCGTGGGGCATTGTTGAACACGGAGGCAGTTGCTTCTGAATGAAAACTTGCTGGAGCTGGAAACAGCATCTGCTGGATCATGTGGGATCCGGGGCCCAGAGCCTGGTTTCTGCTTTTGTGTAAAATTTGATAGAAAAATTCTTCTCAGCTTTGGAGACATTCTGCCAGCTGCGAATCCTATTGCCATCCATTTTCAGACTTGTAAAATACGTGAACAATGAGAGATCCTGGGCTGTGGCTGTCACTTTGTAATAGCAGATAAAGAAAATGTTATTTCTGATGTCTTTTAAAGTGTAATTTCTGTTGGGTCTCAGAGTGTGCGTGTGGAAACACTGGCTCACCAAGAGCATAATCATCTTGAGAGACAGCACTAGTGCTTCACTTTGGAATGGAACAAAGGCGTTCAGTAAAAGCTGAATTGCAGGGTTTGTGTTAATCAGTTACAAAAACAGAGACATCGGTTCAGATCTGCATTTTAAAGATTCACAATTGCAAATAACTTCTTTGTCATTCAGAGTGGAGGATTAGAAATAGACACTTCAAAGCTCTTTCTCAAATAACGTAAGCTCACTGAAGTTCAGCTTTTCTGCAAAGATGGGTTTTTCAAAGGCCGCCACCGATAACAGGAATTTTATATTTAAAGTGCAGAGGAACTATTGTCACGTGCCACAAACCACTTTCCTGTTTTAGAAGCACGAACAGAGTTCAGGACCAAAAGGTTTGCAAAGGTTAGAGCCCTTTTTAGCTGTTGTGGGTTTTGTTCATAGGGCAGGCAGTGGAACAAAATCTGCTGAGGCTGGAAAATTTTACTGTCGTAGGTAAAGTATGATGCACACCTTAAAAAAGATGCACAGGTACTTCCTGACAACCGTAGGACATGCAATACAAGGCCCTTGGAGAAACAAGGTCACCACCTTGAGTAAGTTTGTGAGTGGAGAAATGACATTTTCACCATGTAAAATGCAAGGTTCTTCTCTCTCAGAGATTTCAGCTGGATGTTGCCTTTGGCAGGTACAGCTTGGCAGCCTGGGTTCTAGATGCCTGTGTGTGATTAGAGGCTTGGATTGGTAAGGAACTTTAAAAAGACTCCTGCATGTCTTCAAGAGTCCAGAATTCCAAGTGGAAAGGTGGCCACAGATTTCACAGGTCTGTGCTGATAATGCACGGGAAGGAATCCTGCCCTTAGCTGCTCTGCCAAGGACATTTGGGAAGGCAAAGTCTCGTTGTTTTTGTATCCTCCCCTCACTGAGAGTTTTGTTTTTTGATATTTTAGAGTGGCAGGATGTTGGCAGCTGACATCAGGTGTGGAGAGGGGCATTGCAGACCAGCTGGAAGTTTAGGCTTTGAGCTCTGTTTCCACACAAAGTAGCTCTAAGAGGAATAGGTGGCCTGAATCTCAGCTGGACCAGGATAGAGACACAAATGGCAAGTAGTTAAAACAGCCCAGGACCAAAAATGTCCTTATTCTTCACCGACTAAAAGCCAAAGAAATGATTTACTTCCATGGGATTAAATCTCTTTGCTCTGTCTTAGACTTAGCCAGATTGAAGAACCGAAATTGCTTAAAAAATCTTTCTTGGAAGTTGTCTCCATCAGACAGAGTCTGATATGGAAGTAGCTTGGTTTGTTGCTTGTACTTTCTTGTACAGTTTTTTTTTTCTATTTTCTTGGCTTATCAGTGGTTCCATTTCCTAATACAAACTGCATTTAATTCATAAATAAACCAATATTTTCCACAGTCATCTCCCATGAATAATAATTACTCTGTCCTAAGTATCTTTAGGGTTTTAATAATACTCAGTATTTACCTAATGCTTTTAATTTTTCAAAGCATTTCGTTCAGACTAATCCCCCCCAGTCCTGCTGTGATGTTGGTACAGAACCAAGTTCTCAGCTTCCAGATTGGAGCCTTCAGTACCGGTCTGTTCAGTGCATGTCACAAGACACCAGCCCTCCTACAGAACTACTAAATCAGTTTGTATTTCCAGAAGGTCTGGTTCTTTCCTGTTTTTTTAACACCCCTTTGGCTGAATGAGAGAGGCAGATTTTTTCCTTCTTGCCCATCTCCTGGTTTTTTAGAACTCGTCTCAGCCAAGCAGCTTTGTGTGTGTTGGATTGGGGATTTTGAGTTCTCTCACTGGAGCTGAAGGGGTATTTCCCCTTTGAGCCTTTAAGATCTGGTGTCACCTGCACACTTGCAGCCTCCGAGGATGGTTCAAATCATAATTAGATTAAACTCTGAGCCTGGGTCGTTTTGAGTGGTGATTGTGAGCCAGCCAGAAGGGTTCCCACATGTTGTGTGATCCAGTTAGCAGGAGGCTGAGCTGGTGCTGGGACTTCAGGCTGCTCAGGTACTGAAAATGAGAATTACAGATGTAAAAATGAGGTGACTCCCCTGCAGTGGAGGTGGATGTGGTAGAGAGAAGCATTGCTGCAAGTTCTCTTGACCCTGGTGGCTTTTCTTTGCACCTGCCTATTTGCATGGAAGAGTTACCGATGGGTTTGTAAGGTACTGAAACTTCTGAGCCATCTTTAGTTGGTTACACTGAGAAAAACTAAACCAGACCACTCTGAAATCAAGTTTTTGTTCTAATTCTGGGTAATTCACAGTTGTGCCCTGGCCAGGTGTTTGGCACAGAGTGGCAAATATCTGTGAATCCTTATTTTTATGTGTAACCGAGAAATTCAGAATTTATTTCCCACAGTTAATCATTGCGATGTTTTCAGGAGGGTTTTTTTATTGTTCCTTGTTTGGTTTTGGGGTTTGGTTGAGTTTTTTTTCACAGTGTGATAACCTGTATGAAGTAACAGTGTGCTGTACCCGGATTTTGGAGGTCATGGGAAAGGAGCCAGGCTTAGAAAGGATTTAGATTTAAATGCTGATCTAGAGTGGAAGGCAAAAACTCTTATTCCATCTGCACAGTACAGCAGGCCCCCACTGTCAGCTGTTCTTTGGCATGTCTGTGATAAATGATATTTTAGTGTGGGTGTTCTGATTCAGACCTGTGGATCATTTTTATTGTTTTGGGACACAGGCAGGTCTTCGCTTCAGTTCCCGAAGAGTTTTTTTAAATCAAATTGTTCAGTCTTAACCAAAGCTGACACACTTCAACCTCACTGCTCTTAGGAGAGGGAGTATGTTTGGGTTTAAATTACACCTAGGAGTTGTGATGGTGAATAGACAAACTGATGCTCAGACTTGTGACCTGGCACAGTTGTGAAATTGATTCCTGACCAGATTAATGGGCACAAACCAGGAGATTTTAGGTGATTTTGAGTCCATGAAGAAAAATCTTTTCCAAACTAAGCAACCCCTTGGACAACTTCTCATTCACTTGTGAGCTTAAGGCGAATAACTTGATTTTAGTGTACAGGCTCCAGAAAAGAAGGAACAAAGTTGTCTTTCTTTAGGCAGGTTTGGGAGGTTCACAACTAAAAATCTTCCTCTAAGCCTTCAACTTGTCCGGGATTCGTTTGCCAACAGTTGAACATTTTGAACATTTGCCAGTTGTTCAGCAGAAATGGTGACTGCTCGGCATCTTCAATGTCAGGTGTGAGTGGAAATGTGGATGTTTGCTCAGGAGTTCTCGTTTGCAGCTTGAAGCAGCAAAAGTTTCCATCGGATCCTGGTGCTCCGTGCACCTGCTGGCTGTGTCCCAGCACCTCCTTTAATGCCTGCACCAGCACACACTCCTTCCTTGGGCTGAATTCTGGCTGAACTTTGGAGGAGAGGCACGCTGAGCTCACCTGAGAGCGGGTACAGGGTGATAGCAGCAGGTAGGAGTGTTCTTGGCTGAAGCAGAGCGGGGAGGAGGAGGACAAACAGCTCAGGGCTGATGGGTTGTGCTGCTGGTTTGAGCACAGCAGTGGCACCGCAGAGGTTTGTGTGTGCCCTGTCCTGAGACATTGCCACTTGCCCAGACAAGTTGAAGGGAGATTTGAAGGGTTAGAGAAAGATCCTCCCAAGCCTGCTGAAAGAAAAATGGGGGGATAATGAAAGACAGTTTTGTTCCTTCTTTTCTGAAGCCTGTATACTTGTATACAAGTTATTTGCCTTAAGTTCACAAGTGAATGAGAAGGTGTCCGAGGGGTTGCTTAGTTTGGAAAAGATTTTTCTTCATGGACTCAAAATCACCTAAAATCTCCTGGTTTGTGCCCATTAATCTGGTCAGGAATCAATTTCACAACTGTGCCAGGTCACAAGTCTGAGCATCAGTTTGTCTATTCACCATCACAACTCCTAGGTGTAATTTAAACCCAAAGATACTCCCTTTGCTGAGAGCAGTGAGGGTGCAATGATTTTGTCAGAAATATTAATTCCTGTGTGTGATTGAGCTGGTAGCCATCACTTCCTTAATTAATGTCTAGGGGCTGAAGCACAGCTCTGTGTTGGGTCGTTACAGGTTTATAGAATTACAGAATCACAGAATATTCTCAGCTGGAAGGGACCCACAAGGATCAGCGAGTCCCGTTTATGAGTGAACGTCCCTTAGAGGGATCAACCCCACAACCTTGGCATGGGTTAGCACCCTGCTCTGAGAGACTGAGCTCATTGCAGCAGGAGCTGCGAGGGCATTTCCATCCCCACCTGCAGCCACGTCTGGCGAGCCCGTTCCAGCTGGCATTGTGCAATGCTGCTGGTAAACAACCCTTCCGAGTGCTATTGCTGCCACCTGACGTAATGGCCAACGTGGATTTGGGTGCCAGGCAGTGCCATGACTAACTTTGCCTCAACAATAGCCCTTTGAGGGGCACCTGAGAAATTATTCTGCAGTCACAGCAGTCAGATGGGCGAGCAGAGCTGTGCAGACAGAGTCTATTGATGTCTGTGCCACAAATAACTGATTATACACGGTGTGCATGTGTGTAAATATTTCTTTCTAAGTCTCCCTAGTGCATCATTTCTCTCAAAATGCCATTGGAATGGAGATTTTTTTTTTTTTTCCTGAGTAAGTCGGGAAATATTAAGGTCTGGCTTTGCAGGAAAGTTTTGCATTGTTCCTTCTGAACTTTAACTGTCCTCCTTTGTTCAGTCCTTGGTGACACAGATGCTTCCTTCATGCCATCATAGTTGACTGCTGTGAAAACGACTGAATCACACTGTAAACAGAGCTGAAGCAATGCCACCAGCCTGGACTGGGAGCCGGGGACGTTGTCGAGCTTGTATTTTGAAGTGTGCTGGGGTGTTTTTTAGGCATGTCGTTCGAGTGGTGGAGGTGGTGAGAAAAGAATAGTCTTGCAATGAACGAAGAAGTGGAGAATAATCTGTTTTTCTTGTCTTCCATCCAAGCACAAGCCCTGAAGTGATGTCTAGGTATTCCTGTGCAGAGCCAGCTGCTCTCGAAATGGAAAACTTGGTCTGCCAAAAAATTAACCACAGCCTTGCCACAATCTACAAAATCTTCCTTATACTGAAATATCTGGGTATTTCAGTAATTATCACGTCAGGCCTGTGCAATTCACTGTTTGAATTGTGTGTGTTTGGATGTTTGCTTTTCTGTTTGTTGTTTTTTTTTTTTAGGGATGTTTCCAAACGAGATGTATTCAGTTTAATTCAGAGAATCCAGAAAGATTGGCACGTAATAGGAGAGCCTTCAAAATGCTGTGTGAAAATGTGCAGGCCTGAGTTACTCCTGACAGGATTCCAGGAGATCGTGATTCCTTGGTGTTTATTTAACAATTACATCCTAAAGGAGATCACTTGGCTTCCAAATTGTCCATCTCTGCAGACCACTGTGTGCCCCCTAAAACATCAGCAATGTAAATGTGACTTTGTTTTCTGATAAAGGTGAAGTCTTGGAGCCCTGCTTGGATTCTGTGTCATCCTAAATCAAATTGAAATCTGAATCTGGCTGCTGCATTATAACAGGTTATATCTGGACTAAAAACCAGTGGCAAACCTGATCCCCAACTACAAGTTGCAGCTCTTGAGTTTGTGTTTTTCTCAGTTGTGTTTTTCTAATGGGCATCCATACAGATATTTCTTGGAAATTGTGTCCAACCAGGAACTCGACTGGGAAGCCAGGTGATGCAGAAGAGTCGTGCCTGCTTGTAGGTAACACACTTACGTGCAGATAAAAATAGAACTGAGGTGTAGAAGCTTGTACAGAAATTCTTGTCTCCTTAGATTGGAATTTACGTAGGAGAACCTGAGTGGGTCAGTGCAGAGTTACTGATACTCTGGAAAAGTACAATTTATTTGAATCCCGTGTATTGGGTAGGAGCTTCCCTTACTGATAGGGAGAAATCTCTCTGTGGTGCAGTAGGTGTGGATTGGCCTGTGTGCTTTTGAGGGGAGCCTTATGAATATGGAGTTGTTTTCTTCACATATCCCTCTCTCCCTTTTTATTTTTTTTGTGTGTTTGATTCCCCAGATGTTACATTTGTTCGTGCTCTTTTGTACCAATCTCTGATTTTTGTGCTGAGCAAGTGCAGCTGGGACTTAAACCAGAAAGTAGCTTCCACAAATAAAACCTGCACATTTCTGATGCTAAAATAGTTCTTACCAGATCTTGTTTCAAGGTGCTCAGCAGTGCAAGGCACCAGCAGAGCCTCAATGTTTTGTGAATCCTGGGAGATTCTGTGGGAGAGACTGTGGTGCAACTCTTTTTTTCCATTGCTCTCTGGTTGTGTGCAGGTAAATCCTTGGAAATCACAGTTCAGCTCTGAATTGTGTTCAGTGCCTGCTGCAGATCAGGACTTTGTTTGTTTGTGGGAAGGGAATGTGGCAGGAGGCTGAGAACCCTGAGCTGACCCTGATTGGGAAAAGGAGAAATGTTCAGGACCAAGGGGACCACGAAGGATGGAAGTGCTGGGATGTGCTGGGGAGCTGCAGGAACGGGAACCTCTGAGCTGAAGGCTCTGGGCCAGGAAGGGTTACAGTCAGATTCAAGTATCTGAACAATTTGCTTGGTTTGGGGAGCAGCCATAGATGTTTAATGCTCTTCCCCATTCTCTCTGCTCTCCAGAAAATGCTGCTCCCACTCAGCAGTACAATGGCTCTTGCAGTCCAGCAAAGGGCTGGATCCCTTTAAATACCAGTCTCCTTACTTGAGCATTTTTTCTTCATGACACTTTTCTCCTGTTTTGATGAAGCAGAGTGTAATTTGCTCACTTTATTAAAAATACATTTCTCTCCCATCCTTCATTTTGACACCTGCTTCACTGCCTAAAAGGAAATAAAATGCTTGCTGGCAGGACTCCACCTTTAAGTGTTTGAGATTATACTTTCCTCCTCCTGCTAATTGCCTTTGGAATATGTTTGAGCCCAACATTTTATTTTGAAGGAAAAAGAAAAGTGATGCACCGCTTCCTGTCTTCCATCCCTCGGTGTCACCAAAAATAGTTGCACTTCTGGCATATTGCAGCAATACAATTGCTGTGTGTATTCCTGAGAGAACGGGCTTGATGTGCACTGAAAGAATAAAAGCACAAAATTTGGCACGTGGTTGACAAAAAGGTGTTCTGCAGGACGGCACAATGGAACCGCAGAGCGGGCAGAAGGGAGGAGAAAGGAGAGCTGGCTCCTTGGAAAGGAATCAGTCTGAGTGGGAGCAGAATGTATGAGGTTTTGTGCCTTTTTTCAGCAGCTGCTGTGGGGATTCGTGGTGTTTTGTCCTAGAAATAAATGGGTTTGTTTTTCTGCCCCTATGCAGATCGTGTACCTGCTAAGTAACCAGCAGGCCAGATGACATAATGTGCTGAGGCTGGTGCCTCCAAGGCTCTCTCAGCCCCTTTCCCTAAATGTCCAGTTACCCAAAGGCTGGATTATATAATTAATGACAGTCCTCCTGGCCTAGCCTTGTTTTCTTGTTCTCAGTACTCCTCCTTGTTTCAGACACTTCCTCTGTTAGTTTCATTATGTTCTTGGAACTAGAATTAAGAGGGAGGAGCTGGCTGGCAAGGAAACCTATTCCTGCATTTCACTCCTGGGTTTAAAAGTGTGGGGAGTCAGCAGGTCAAAAAAAAAATCCTGTTTGCTTTGAGAACTGGTGTGATGTTGTGAGTGAGAAGTCAGTCACACAGCCTTTGAAAATTGCAGCCTTCGCCTGCTTGCAGTCCAGATAAACTGGTTTAAAACTCCATCAGCCCCTCCACCTCCCCGTCTGCTCCTTCTCATATCAGAGCTTGCTCAAAGTAAGTGAGGATTAAGACGTTCCCGATGTAAGGCTGAATGAAGCCTTGAGAGTTTGTCCAGTAAAGCTGGGGTTCTGCAGCCCGTGTGTTAATAGCCCATTGTGTGTAAATGAGGGCTGGCTGGTTGCTCAATGATGTGTTCGGTATCTGCTGTTACGCGGGTGTTAATCTCATAAAACGTGTTAATAACTGCTTGGTATTTATAAGTATCGGCTTATTAGTCCGGCTTTGAATCTGTATTTGCATCTCCAGCTCACACTCAGGGCCAAAGCTTTGGTGTTTGTGTATTCAGTGTTTATTTTCTGTGTGAAACTGAGATTAGCAGGATCACTTATCTGACTTTACACATGCTTCAAAGTTTGTGTCCCAGTTCACAGAACCATCAGGATTGTTCACAAAGGCGCTCTCCAGGCGCGGCCCTGGTGCTGAACCAAGCTCGGCTCTTGCAGAGCACATCCAGTTTGTTTTCCCAAAGCCACCTTCCTGCTGCTTTCCTTGTACAGACCTTCAAAGAACCCCAGAATCACAGAATGTTCTGAGCTGGGAGGGACCCACAAGGATCCTTGATCCAGCTCCAGGCCCTGCACAGACCCCCCAACAACCCCACCCTGGGCATCCCTGGCAGCGGTGTCCGAACGCTCCTGGAGCTCTGGCAGCCTCGGGGCCGCGCCCATTCCCTGGGGAGCCTGGGCAGTGCCCAGCACCCTCTGGGGGAAGAACCTTTCCCTGAGATCCAACCTAAAATCCCCCCAACACAACCCCAGCCATCCCTTCGGGTAGAGCTTGAAACTTTGCCCAGTTTTGCTTCACATATTCGCAGTTTTCCATCTGTAGATTTCCACGTGCTCCGGGATAGGTGGGCAGATGTTACCAGGTGCTGCTGTGCAAAATGAACAAGCCGAAGAAGAAAGATTTAATTGAGTGGAACAGGAATTACACAGTGAGTCAGCGCCGGGAGCAGAACAAATTCAGGTCTGCTGGCTCCCACTGCTCATCCCGGCCGCGGCATCGCAGCCTGCCTCTGCCAGAGCTGGCCTGAGCTGCTCTCTGCACATTATGTTCTCATCTGCCAGCAGACAGGAAACATAGAAATGTCATCTAAACAGAGAATTAACAGAATGAAGGGCTCAAAGTCAGTAGTTCCTATTTTCTGCCCCTGCCGCCGACTTCCTACCATTGTTTTGCCATTCATTTGAAGAGATTTCACCTACTTGGTTGGACTGGAAGAAGAGTTGCTGCTTTTTGCTGTGTGTGCTGGGTTGTAGGAGCTGAGTGTTCTTGCAGAGTTGTCAGAACACGCACTTGTCTTTGGGTGGGAAGGAAAACAGCTAAAGAAAGCATTTCAGAATGAAATCCTGAGCTAATATTTCTCAATGAAAATAGAGAAATTAATGCTTCCTATACACGAGTAGAGTAAGGTGTGAGAATAAGGCAGCTCTACTTCTTCACCTGTTTTAGAGTGAATTTGCTGTGTGTAGAAATTCTTTTCTTTGCTAGGTTCGTGGAACAAAACTGGAGATTTTTGCCCAGCACAGGTACAGCAAGGACCACAGGAGTTGAAAATGCAGAGGGAGTTGGAACTCGGTGCTTTTTTAGAGTGAAGTAAGAGAGGCTTTGCTTAAAAAGGACAGGCTTTTCTTGATGTTTCCCCAATTAAAGCCCATCCTTTCCTAGTTCAGAGACTTGCTCCAAAATGCTGGTCAGACCAGGTCTGACTTTTTTCCTGTAGCAGCTCTCGAGCACCTGGGGAACATAATCCAGCCCAGGGCATTGCCGAGCAGTCTGTGTCCCTTGCCCAGCCTTCTTTTCACTCCTCTTCCTCTCTCCCAGGGCAGTCTGGTGATGCCCAGCCCCTCTCAGAGTCACTAAGCAGAGGGCAGTTTTTGTCCTGCTTATGCCTTATCTGTGTCCCAGATCCCAGCTGTTCTCCAGGGCCATCTTTGCTGTTTCATTTCACATGTTCTGTCCTTAGGCACATGGGATGGGGTAACATATTTCAGGCCACCTCTGCCCACCCCAGCTGCTACACTGCTGAATAAGATCGATTTAACAAGTAAAGAGGTTAATCTTTTTATCTCTGGTCCTGGGCAGAGTAGTTCTAGGGATGGTTTAAACAACTGTGAGCAGTAGAACTCCCCCCCCCAAGTACTTCAGACAGGCGTCTGGGATTTTATTTTTATTTTTTAAGTAAGTGGTATTTTGCTAATCAAAAGAGCGCCGTGTGTGCAAACCTGACTCAGCTGTGCTGTTTGTTCTACCTCTGCATTTCCCTCAGCTTGAGCTGTCACATTGAAAGCTAAATTGGTGGCTTTGGATTTATCCATTCTACAGAAGTAACAGCTTTGCTTTTCAAGATCTTGCCACGAGTGTCGGATGTGCTTTGCAGGAGGGAACAAAGCCAGAGAAGTGTTCTGATGGAAGTACCTGCCTGCCTTTGGTGGAGCGAGGCTCTGTGTCTAAGCCTGCTTGGTTTTATTTGGAGCTAAGTGGCCTCTGAAGGGGTTAAAAGCCACCTGAGTGAGTGCCTGGTGGCTTGGGCTCCTGCTGCCCAGCAGTTTGTTGGCAAAGCTGGGATGAATTGTCCCAAAGTCATTGTTTGGGAGCAGTGACACAAGGAAACACAGGAACAGTCACTGCCTGTCAAACAACTTGGAAGCTCTTAGCTGAGTGATTGGATTTTTTATTGAAAAATTGATTTTTTTTTAGTAACACTGGAGTGTTCTCTATGCCTTCTTAGTTTCTCTTAGTTTTTTCTAGCACCATCTAAATTTTTTGGTCTGTCTCAAGAGATCAAGTCTGAGGGCAGCAGTTTCACAGGATGGGTCAGGCTGGAAGGGACCGCAGTGGGTCCCTGGTGCCACCTCCCTGCTCCAGCAGGGCCATCCCAGAGCCCAGGGCACAGCAGTGTGTGCACACAGCTCTGGGACATCCCCAGGGAGGAGACCCCACAGCCTCTCTGGGCTCTGCTCGGGGCTGGGCACTGCCCAGGGCACAGCAGTGTGTGCACACAGCTCTGGGACAGCCCCAGGGAGGAGACCCCACAGCCTCTCTGGGCTCTGTTCGGGGCTGGGCACTGCCCAGGGCACAGCAGTGTGTGCACACAGCTCTGGGACATCCCCAGGGAGGAGATCCCACAGCCTCTCTGGGCTCTGCTCAGGGCTGGGCACTGCCCAGGGCAGAGGTTCTGCCTCCTGCCCAGGGGGAATTGCTGGGCTCAGTCCCTGCCCGTTGCTCTGGGGCCATTGCTGGGCCCTGGAGCAGAGCCCGGGCCCTGCTCGGAGCCCTCCCTGCACCCAGGGACACCCAGGGACACCCAGGGCTGAGGGCCCCTCTCAGCTGGGGCTCCTCTCGAGGCTGAGCAGCCCCAGCTCCCTCAGCCTTTCCTGGGCACAGGGATGCTCCAGGCCCTTCCTCAGCTCCACAGCCTCTGCTGGATCTGCTCCAGGTCTCCATTCTTGGTCAAATAGCTACAGCCTGAGAATCTGGTTTACATCATATCTACATGATGGACGCTGGGGAGAGGATGGGGAGTGCCACCCCTGGGTGTTCCAGTGGCTGATCACAGACCCCACCGTGCCAGAGCCGGACGGAGCCAGGTTTTCTCCTGGGCACTTCTAATTCTCAGATGACCAGAGAAGCTGCCTGAGAAGTCAGCAGAGCACACAGAAAGAAATGCTCCTTGTCACTAAGCAGCATGCCTCTGGTGGGAAGGTTTCTCTAGAAATACCTCTGGGGATTAGAGGCAGGGCGTTTCCATCTGGCCGTGTCTCCAGCCTGAGTGATCCTGCTCTGACAGCGGGCACAGCTTCCTTTTGATACCATGAATTCACGTGGAAAATAACCACTATGACCTGGGTTTTTCCTCCCCTTCTGCCTCCAAGCTGCGTTGATTTGGGGAAGGGGAGAAGGGACGCTTCTGAGACAGGCAGGGTGGTTAAACTCTGATCTCCCCTTTGGAACAGCAACCTCCTCTGAAGTGTTCCTGGAGAGAGAAAATGGAGTCTATTTGTGCACAGTCATCTTTGAATGTCAGATGGACTTAATCCAAGTTACATTTACCATGACTGAGTTTCTCTCTGCTTCCCATGTCCTCCTTAAAAATGATGAAGCGTTTTATGCAGAGTGGATTCTCAGCTGTAATTGGTGTCTCTGCCGAGAGCCTTAATAGTGGCAGCTATTGAATGAATCATGGTCCATAAACTCTTCTGTCTCTAGGGAAGGGTCTTCCAGAGGTGGGAGCAGCAGGAATATGAGGAAACAAAGCTGTGTGGTGGCCCGTCCTCTGGGCTGGTGGGAGACTCTTCGGAACCATCGTTGCAGCTCATTTCATGTGCACTCAGACGTGTTTCCTGAAGTGGGGCTGAGGTTGCTCGTTCTCTTCTTGCTTCACACCTGCCTTGGTTTCCTGAATTGCTACTGCAGCTTTTCTGTCATGAAATCAAACTTCAAAAATAGACCCAGTTATACAAATCTTGTGGGAAGAGCTGGTTTTCTCTGCATCGGGTCTGTAGGTCCTGTGGGGAACCCAAATAAAGGGGGGTGGAACCAGCCATCTCTGCCCTCTGGAATGCAGTAAAACAAAAAGGTTCGAGGAGGCAGATAGGAAATGGGAAGAGGAAGAACAGAAGTGTGTTGAGTGACAAATCCCAAGGTTATGTCCTCGTCTCCAGGGAAAACTAATCCTCAAAGTCGAGGATGATTCGTCTCTTTAAAGGCACTTAAATAGCAATTGTAGTTGGCTGGATTCGCTGGTATCTACATGAAGTAATTAGAGAGGCTGGTGTCATTCTGAGGGATGCGGCCTAAAAATGAGTTTGTTTAGAATGCCTGAATGACAGACGCTCTCAAAGAAAAGGCAGCGGATGTTTTCAAGCCTGTTATCAGACAGACCTGCCTCAAAGCGACTCTTATCAAACACCAAATGGATGCTGGCATAGGCTTGACTGTCCAGGGCTGTGTTTGGCACCTGCCTTGCTGTCTGTGTATCTTCCACAGTGCTGTAGTTTTTTTTTTGATGTTGTTTTCATCAAAAGCAGTCTGGGATTGTTGTTTTGAATGAACGTTCCCAGAAATGCACAGCGCAGCAGCTTTTCAATCCACCTGAAGAAGAAAACCGGTGTAACAAATAGAGTAGTTTATCTTCTTTTGACAAAAAGCACCTTTTTTTTTTTTTTTCTGTTCCAAGACTGAGTTTTTTTTAAAACTTAATGTCTGCATGGGCTGCCCGTGTGTCATTTCTTGACTGTGGCAAGTACAGCGTGTAACGGTAGAAATTCTCCCTTCCACGTTGTAACTGGGCTTACTGGTGAGTGTGTAATGAGTGGACTTTGTAAAGGACAGGCAAGCTCTTTGTTTAGTCAGGAATTCATGTGTGTGTGTGTGTGGAGAAATAGTGACCTCATGCCTTCTTGGCTTCTTGGGATTTGTGGTTTGCAGCCACGCTCTGATCCCCTTTTTCTTTGGTTTGCGAGAAGGACTCGACAAATGGGGAAAACCAGCAGCGATATTTCATTAGAATTTATCTCCAGTTTGCAGCTCCTTGCTGATAAATGGGGAGGGGCACTACCAGCAAACAAGCAGAAGGGTAAACAACGTTTAGGAACTGCTTTAACCAGCTTTTGTTCCCCTGTGCAGTGGCAAGGAAACACTTCTGGCATTAAATAGTTCCTCAAAGGCCAGCTTAGCCTTGTTCACGTTATAGAACAGAGAACACTGCCTAAAAATGCAGTGTTAGCTGCTGTGTCAGGTTTAGAGCAAAAAGGAGAGTGGTTTTGGTGTGACAGCCGTGTTTTCAGAAGGGCTGTGAAAAGGCAGACTTGTCCCTGCCTTCTGACTTAGGCAGGAGTGAATTAATTGTACTGCAGGTACATAAATATTGTGTGAGCAGAGGGATCTCCACAGAAATCCTGAGAAATCCCAGCCTCCCGCTGAAGGGCCGAAGAGAGGGGTTGTCATTTCTTCGCTTCTTCGTGCAGTCTTTTCAACTGGAGCCCTTGAGTGAGGGTTTTTGTTGATCCAGGAAGCCATCTCAGCCTAGAAGGGTGTATTATTCTTTATTTCCTCCCCAGGTCTGTGTGTCACAGTTGCCTTGCCTTTCTCTTCTTCAACCCGCAGCCCATCTCTTTCTCAGGGAAGTCGTGGTTCTTTTACCAAGAAGGAAGCAAGCAGGGATGGCATTTCTACTGACCCTAAACTTTTCGGAAGCACACAATCCCAGGATGGGTCAGGTTGGAAGGGATCACAGTGGGTCACTGGTCCAACCTTTTGTGTCCAGACAGTTCTGGAATATTCCCAGTGAAGGAGACTCCACACCCTCAAAGTTAACTTTTTCTCTCTGTATTTGATAATTCCTCCTTTGTGTAGTTTAGTCCCTCCTGCCGTAGAATTGCCAGTTGTTTGGTTAACTTCACAGGGAAGTCCTGTTTCTGCTGAAAAACGTGTTGTCCCTGCAAGTCACGTCAAGTCAAGTCATTTGTTAGTGAAACAAATTGGTTCAGCAGCACCAGGCTGTCTCTTCTATTCAAAGGGATCTCCAAGTCGTTGATGTGTAATGAAACCAAGGTAGTCGTTCACCCTACATTGAGAGTGAGTAATGTCACCAGGAATTGGTGACCTCAGCTCCAAACGTGGTATCTGCTGAAAAATAGATGCCACTTCTCCAAGCTGGTGAATATGGGAGGTGCAGAGTCGAGTGTTGTTTCAACACCCACATTCTTCGGGGTGAATCACGGCCACGGACCCTTTCTGCTGAGCCTATTCCCCAGTGGTGTATTTACATGTATTTACACCACCGCCGACCTGCTAAAAGTGGAATGTCAGCCACGGTACTGATTGGGGTTTTATTCTCTTTTAATCGTCTTTGACATCAAAAATGTAATTTGCTGTAATGAGTGCTCACGTCCTCTAACTTTCAGGATGTGCTGAAGTACCTACAACAGAGCCAGTATGCTTCAAAAAGAAGGCTGATGTTTAAATATTTGGCTCTCCCAGGGAAAAAACATAACCTGCCTGAAGAACAAAACCATTTTTCCCCTGTCTGTGAGCATTAATGCTAAATTTCTGTCTGGAAAGGGACAAAAATTAATCTTTTTGCTGCTGATTTACAGTGCTCGAGTTCTGTTCTGTGACCAAGTGCCACATGAGAATGTGTTACAGTTCTGCTTGATTAACTGGAATCCAAAATGCAGTCCAAGAGCTCCAAAACAGCCTTTCCGTGGCCCCTCAGGTAAATCAGTAAAACCAGACCTTGCAGAAGCGTGCATGAAAACAGAACTCCACAGAGCTTCTGCTGTGTCTTTGCAGGGACTCCACACAGGGCATCAGTAATTTTGGGGAGAAATTCAGCCCTGGGTGCCATGGCCAGCGCATCCCTCCTTTCCTCGTGCCAGGGAGGGGTGGGCAAATGCTGGAAACTGAAGGAGGAATCAGTGCTTTTCCTGCTCTGATATGAACTCCTTTGGGGATCAGTCTCCTTTTCCTACAAGACATTCAAATTTAGCCATTGTCTGGTTAGTTCTACTCATAAGTTGTTGGGGTTTTTTTTATTGCCTCACGTTCTTTGCTTCTTGCTCATGAAAAACTTAACAGCACCTTACAGAGTTGTTAAAAAAGCTCTTTTCAAATTCCAGAGATGTCAAGAGAGGATTTTTCTGTTTGGAGGTGTGGAAATCTTCAGTGAAATAATGTATTTATTACTTCATTTCCTGAAATATTTCGGGTCCAAACTTGAAACTGTTCAAGTGTACATAAAGCCCTGGCAGGCAGCCCTGCCCGTGGCAGCTCCTGCTGAGGGAGTGAGCTCATCCCCTGCTCAGGGCAGGCAGGTGAAGCATCAACTCTAGAAAAAAACTGCAGTGTTTGGGTCCTCTGCCCTCCCTGCCACTCATCCAGCACTGTCAGTCACAGCTCAGGTGAGACCCCACCTGCAGAGCTGCCCCAGCCCTGAGCCCAGCACAGGAAGGACCTGGAGCTGCTGGAGAGAGCCCAGAGGAGGCAGCAGGATGAGCAGAGGGATGGAGCAGCTCTGCTGGCAGGAAAGGCTGGGAGAGCTGGGATTGTTCCGCCTGGAGAGGAGAAGCTTTGGGGTGACCTCACCGTGGCCTTGCAGGGCCTGAAGGAGCCACAGGAAAGATGGAGAGAGACAAGGGATGGAGTGACAGGACACAGGGAATGGCTTCACACTGACAGAGAGTGGGTTTAGATGGGATATTGGGAAGGAATTGTTCCCTGTGAGGGTGGGGAGGCCCTGGCACGGGGTGCCCAGAGAAGCTGTGGCTGCCCCTGGATCCCTGGCAGTGCCCTGGGCCAGGTTGGACGGGGCTTGGAGCACCCTGGGATAGTGGAAGGTGTCCCTGCCATGGCAGGGTATGGAATGAGATGCTCTTTGAGGTCCCTTCCAACCCAAACCACTCTATGATTCTATGATCTACTGTCTGAGGAAAAAATTTTGAGTAGCAGCAGCCCATGTTAGTCCAGGTACAACCTCTGAAATCCTTCCAACACTCACTGGCACTTGAAGTGTGCCATCCTTTGGTTTGGCTCCTCTGAGGTCACCACCTGGAACTTCAGCTCCCCGTTTCTGAGAGGAGCGTTGCCCTCCCGTCCATCGCAGAGCTGGGCTTCTGCCCCAGACCTGGCTTAATCACACAGAGATCGGTGAATTCTCTGTTTGAACCTCGTCAGGAATGACCCCTGCTCGTCTCTGCGATGCTGTTTTACCAGTCTGTTGACGTTCCCACCAGGAAGGTGAGAAAGTTTCTTGCCTGTCCTTTCAGCTCTTGGATTGATAGAAAAGTATCGTAGCATTCCCTCACGTTAGTTACGAGTGTTGGTTCCTGCGAACCTCTGACATTGCCAAACGGCCTTTTTTTATTTCTTTGTTTGCAACCCTGCTCTCCATTGAAAGAAAAGACACTACAGATGTGTCAGGAAATTCCTTTGTTATACCGATGACAGCCTGGTTCTATCTTTAGCCCCACATTCTGGAATTTCAAGGCCCGGCCTTCCCTTTATGAGAACACGAGGATGACTCGGAGGAAGAACTTTCCTAGCGGTGAGTTTGCTGTTCCCACTCTGGAACGATGTTAATTGATTAACTCAAAGATACAACTTGGCCTTACAAGTCTTGCCTTTCTGAGGGGAGGGAGAAAGTTACCGAAAGCTCGGTATAACCAACGTGCAGTGGGAAATGCACTGTGAGTGTCAAGTGATGTCTCCCTCCCTAAAGCAGAATAAGTTGCAGGTTAAGGGAGTTCACTGAGCAGTTGTAAATCTACACCCTGGTTTCTCGTGGTCACGTAGGATGACTCCCAGACTCTCCCGGTGGATGCTGAGCGTGGCACAGGGTGTCTCTGCCGGATGAGCTGGCAGGTACAGCCCCTCTGAACATCCCGTCTCCCTGCAGCATTAGTAATACCTTCCACTGCTTTGAGTACAGCAGGGAGCTGGGAGGCAGCTTTTGCAACAGAGCACAAGGTTCCTCTCTGTTCCCAGGGTACAAATACTCCTCCGAGTGACCAATGCCTCAGGAACCTGGAGGCTTGCTGGAATTTTTACTGCAGGTGCTCGCAGGAACGTCTGACCTGAGGGCAAGTAAAACCTGTTCCCCTTTGCCATGCACACAGCTCCGTGGCCTCCTCCCTCCTGCATTACAAATCATCTCTGGTGTCTAATCCTCGTTCTTTTCTCTTCCCAGGATAGTGTAAGTGCTCTCCTGGGATTGCTTTCAGCTCTGGGAGGTAGGCAAGGAGCCAGTGGCAAAAGGAGAAAGGTTTTTTTTTTTAGTGGAGGCAGATTTTAACCCTTAGATCTGATAGGAGCTTCCACAAATCTCTGATTTCTCGGGGCTCAGGGTCTCCTGTTACAATAACTCTAATCAACTTCACAGATTTGTTTGAGAAGTTTGCTTGATTTACTTATTTTTACAATTATATGTAATTAATGAAGCCTTCTTTGAGATTCTGTCCTCATTGCCAGCATTTAATCTCTCTGATATCTCACAAACGTACTTTTCAAGCTGTTATTAGATCCTTTACGTTTCATATCTTCTTCTAACTCGGAGTTTAAATCAGAGTTAACGAGATGGCTCTGTGTCCTGGCCGTGCCATCTCCATCATTCTCCTCAAACTTTGATGTCATTTGAGCTTCCCACTGAATGCATAAACCCCACTGCTGTTTGCACCAACCAGGACCAGACTGAGGAAATTGTATAAATTGTGTCCAGTATTAGATGCCTTATGAGAGTTGCCTGGAGCCCTGAGGAGTATTGTTCCTTTGCCAGACTATGAACCCTCCTAACTCAGAACATGTCTTTTCCAAGCAGTTGGTTGTTCTGCCAGCAGACTTGCACATAGCCAGTCCTTTTTCTTTTGGGCTGGTGGCCATTTGGATTTACTGGTATCACCCATCAGTGAGCAAAATCTAGGCAGCAGTGTTTGCCTCTTACTCCAAACTCGTCTTTTTCCATTCCTTTTGTTGTTGATTGCTGTGATCCTTTCAGCATCCTCGTGCAAGCTTTAATACCCCTTCCCTCCTTGCCTTCCCTTCTGCTTGGGCCAGGTTTTGGATGACATCCTTCAAGCTTCTGCTTTCATCCATGAAACCTTAACCGAGCACTTTTGTAGTGTCTTTGCCTAATCCAAGCTCACTTAGGCCGTGGAAAAGTTCATTTGTGGTGTTGGGTGTTAGTTATGTGATTAAAATGACAATCTGAGAGGAGAGAACTCTGCCTCGTGTGACATCAGCTTTCCAGGGAGCTGTTAAAAAAGCTAGATTTTTTTTTTCTTTAATGCTGTGATGGGCCACCATTTCAATACTCGTAAATATTTCTGATGGTGAGAACAAACTTCCTTTTATAGTATCCCCACGCTGCTGTTTTTACTGAACCCAGCCTGGAGCCGTTTCCTATTTCTGAGTGTTCGCTCACACTCAGCAGCTCCTGGTGTTCACATGCTCTGTCTCTCCCTCTCCCTCTCTGTTTCTCTCTCAGCTTTTTTAGCCTCGTTGATCTATTATTGTGACTTTGGCCAGACGACGCCAGCTTTCAGCGTTTAATGGGCTGGGAGAGCAACAGCTTCCTCTGCCTGTGAGACCATGATGTCATCAGCTACTTTGGGTTCTTTCACCATCCTGATGCTTCGGTGGATGTGGAAAGAATGCGAGCAGCGCTTTCCAGATGTTCTCAGGGCAGCTGGAAAACCATAAATGGATCGTTTGATTCGGGAATAACGCTGGGCTGTTCAGGAGGAGGCGGTGAGAAGGGGCATGAAAACACAGCTCCTGTGCGGTGTTGCTGTCAGGTGGCTCACAGAGGGTTTGTTGGGGTGTTGAGTGATTGCACAGCTTGTTCAGGGCTCGAGCTGGGCAGGTGAAATACCTTTCTACCTGCTCTCCATCCCCTCTCCTCCATTTCTTCCTCCAGCTTCAGCTCCTGAGTGAAGCACAACATCCTTCTGCTCTCCTGCAAGGCAAATGCTGGTTTGTTCATGCAGTGCCTCAGAGTTCAGCAGTTGAAGACTAAAGAAAGAACAATGATCTAGTTTTTAAACTCCCACTATAATATTTGGTGTAGTAGGAGCTACTGAGTAAACACAGGGATGTTTCATCTTGGTGCAGTATGGACTGGGAATTTGGAAGCCTTCTCCGGGGCCAGAAAAAGCATCAGCTCTCACTCACTTGTGGCGTATCCAAAAAAAGTCTATTTTGGGGCAGAAGTGGTCACTTCCTTCTTTAGGGTGGGTGGGTGGGTGTTTTTAAGGCATTAATTAATTTTTATCGAGTGGTGGAAAGACTGATGTCAGAGCTGCATTGCGGTTGGGCGTGCAGGAGCACAAGGTGCTAGGAAATAATGCAGCTCACACACGAGGGCAGGGAGAGTTTAACCGTGGGGAGTTTAAAATAGCAAAGCTGAGCCCTGTGGATATTAAAAGCTATGACTGAATCAAAACAACGGTCTAATATTAAACTGGATTTTGCTGGGGGAGGAACAAACCTGTTGGGTTAATTTCTGTTGTTGTATCCAATGTCCAAGGGATGTTTTTTTGGTCTCGACACCTGGATTTCTGACTTTGGGGTTGTCTATTTTTGGTTTTGCAGGATACAAACTACGAGGGGCAATATAGGTTGTGTTTCACTGTTTTGTTTTTTTTTTTTTGCCAGGCATCTTTATTCGGGAGTCTGTAGAGTATCCTTTTCTTTTTAAAGTGGTCTATAAACTTGTCCAGCATGACTTCTTGCCTGGCTCCTCTCACAGTTCAGATTGCACAGATCCACAACGGGGAGGCGGAGGGAAGTGCTTTGGAAATGGGAGCCAACACAGAGCACAGTTACATAATTGTACAAAAGAAAAGGAGGGTTTTTTTGTTTTGTTTTGTTTTTCCTTCCCATATCCTCCTGCCTGTTGGAAAGCTGCATGGAAAAAGCTTCGGCGTCGTTCATCCCTGTGGGGGCATGAAATGTATTGAAATGTTCCACCTGTTTCATGGCTGTTGCTTTTCCTCTTGCAGGTTTGACATCTACAGGAAGGTGCCAAAAGACCTTACACAGCCAACCTACACAGGGGCCATTAGTAAGTAACTTCTTTTTGATGTCCTTGCCTACCCCTGGTCTAAAATTAAAGATTGTTTGGCCTCTCCATCTGCAGGGAATTTTTTTAAAGGCATGTTGAGCACTGGAAAGGGTGTCCTTTGTTGCTGAGGCAGCTCGTTCTGCCCATCAAACGGTGGGATAGCTTGTGTGAATTCAGAATTGTGGCATCACAGAATGGTTTGGGTTGGAAGGGACCTTAAAGAGCCTCCAGTCCCAACCACCGATAGCGATCCACTCTCACTCCCGTGTATCAATCCACAGACTTTGGCTGATACAAATCTCTTGCCTTGGGCCCCTTTTCCTTCCTTCCTGCTCCTGAGGGAGGCTGGAGGCTGAGTAATGCCATTTCACACAATTATGTGCGGCGAGCTCGCTGGGCAGAGGGCTCGGCAAACATCGATCAGGCTGGTCCTGCCAGGCCTGTAATTCCCCTCCTAATGCAGCCTTCCTGTCCCCGTTGAGCAGGGTCTGCCTTTGATCAGGGAGCTGTTCTCCATTCAGCCATTCTGCTAGATGGGTCACTGGTCTTGTGTGTCATTGCTGACGTGAGTGATGTCACATCCCTCGGTGACAGCACGCAGGACTGAGTCAGTGCCGGTGAATCAGGACACAAAGGAAAGCCCTCTGTGAGCTGAAGAAACTCCTGGCTGCGAGCAGGGTCGAAGAACAGGTTGCCCAGGGTGGTGTGGAGTCTGTCCTTGGGGATGCTCAAAACAACCAGAGCTGGCCCTGAGCAGCTTGCTCAGAGCAGGGGAGTTGGACGGGGTGATCTCCAGAGAGGTCCCTGCCAGCCTCAACTATGCTGTGCTTCTGTGAAGATAACACATTTCCCTGAATATTTACTCTCAGAGTCCCTGTCCCCTGAGTGCTCCTGGCCACTGAATTACTCGTATCCCGACTCCCTTTCAGGTTTGCTGAAGTTGTGAACAAAGGGCTTGACTCAAACTGTTTGGGAATTCAGAGGCGGAGGAGATTTTGTGTTTTGAAAGAACACTTTGAACTTGTGAGTGATCCTGCCTTCTCTTATGTTTTGGAAACTCAGAGTTCCCACACTGTAACTGGGCTCTCTTTGAGAATTTGTCTTGTTATGAATCACCTGCAAAAGAGTATTTTAGAAGCAAAAAAAAAAAAAACCAACATCAAAGGCCATCCAGTTTAGGCTTTCTGATCTGCAGTAAACAGCCCAAGTGATAAGTCTGTTGTGGGAAGGCTTGAAGGTTGTGACTCTTACTTACAATTATTAGCTGACTTATTTCTCTCTATTGTTATTTGCAGCTTCTCAGGCTTTGATTTTCTTCTCTAACTGGTTCTCCTCCTTTTTCTCAGAGTGTTTTTAGACAGGCTGATAGAAGCTTCTGAACCACACGGGCAGCCAACGAACTGGTGGCTTTGCCCCTGAGGATCTTGTGAGCAGCTTTCCTAATGGGCTTTTCTGTCTGACCAAGCCTGTGGCTTGTAATTTGAAAGCCACTAATCTTAGGTGTTGTAGGAGGCCGTGGATGAGACCAGCCCATTGCCAGGCCAGCTGGAAGCCTGGGAAGGTTGTGTGACTTGGTGATGAAATGCTTTAGGGAACACAGCTTGTGTTAACACTGGGGACTCGAGCGTAGGGGAAGGTTCTGCCTCTCAAAAAAGGATTTAGGGTTTAGTAATTACGTGAAATTACTATGACTGCAACGTTATTTTGGCTTTCTTTAAGTCCTCCAAGCTTTACAGAGCAGATATAAAATAGCTCATAATATCCAACTATTAATTTAGGCCTTTTCCATATGATTTCTGCTGAAACCTTAGTTCAGTATCACTTCTGGTGCTGAAGGCTTTCTGGAATAGGAATGGATTTACTGCAGGATTTCAACAGTGGGTTTTGGATTGCAAAAAGGTCTGTTTTCAAAAAAAAAAAAAGGTTGAGGTTTATTAGGGAAGAAGGCACAGAGCAGATTACAGAAGAAAAGAGATGGGAAAGAGCAGCTCTGCTCCTGTCACCAGCGCTGAAGGAGCCAGGGCTGAAGGGGCCAAGGCTTTCAGGGAAGCAGCAGCTAAGGGACAGTAAGTGTTGGGGGATTTTGGTGGAGGGGGGATTTTGGTGGAGAAGAGCAGGGGATATCGAACATGAGCGAGCTCAGAAAACAACTGGAGGGTTATTGAGGCTTTATTATGGATTTTTAATTCCCAAATTTGCAGCGAGTGCTGCGTACGAGATGCTTCAGATCTGTGTGGCAGCCACTCAGCTCCAAACAATTTTTTTTCAGGAATGAAAGAACCAAGAACAATCCACTGCCGTTTACGTGGAGTGAGGTTTGTCCAGAACAACACACCCAGTGCTGTGAACTTCTCTGGGAAGTGTGTAGAAGTTACTCATTCCTTTCCCTCGATAAAAGTCCCTTCTTCACGCAGCACCCCTGTGCCCTCACCCAGTCGTGCTGTTGTCCCTCTTCCACCGGTTTTTGCAGGGCTTCCCACCCTGTGGTGCCGGTGTGACAGACGTGGTGACAACCTGGCCATGTTTGGGTACAGAGGCAGCAGCAGCAGCACTCCTGGCTGGCTGACAGTTGGCATCTGGCTGGACAGGAGCAGTGGGGCTCTGGAGAGGAGCCTGCAGCCCAGGCAGCTGCTGTCACCATCCTGCTATCCAGCCATCGCTGTGGATGCATAGTTTGCGTGCACATGTTGTATGCACACATGGAAACGTTATCCAGAAATACTCTGTGCTGTTTAGGGGGGACTGGAGTTTTAAATACACATCAGGAAATATCGAAGTTATGATTCACATGGCGCCTGTAACAGGACCCGTTCCTTGCGCTTCATAACAGTTTGCTCCACTGAATAATAAATACTATTAATTTTATGCCTTAATATAGACATGGCTCCACGTTCTCAGCCTGTGGGATGTGTTGAACACTTTGCCTTTCTCTCATTTCTTGTGGGGCGGGGAGGCAGAGCCAGGAACGTACGTAGACGGGGTATGTAGTGGAAGGGATACGTACAAAAGGGTTAGTGCGGGCACAAAAACCTTGGCAGAGTTTCCCATCCTTTTGGGATTGCAGATTAGCCAACAGCAGTGTGTCTACACCAGCAACGTTTGATACATTGATCATGTTATCATATTAGAGCTTTAAAAAACCTGCCTCAGATGTTGTAGGAGCTCTGTGGGAACGTCGCCGTGCTCTTGCAGTTAAACGAAGCTTTATGCATGAATTGTTTGATTCTGTCTGATCCCAGCCTTTAATCTACTTTTCCAAATATCATACACTTGTCGAATGTGGGTGGTAGGACTGCACATTTGCATGGGAGCAAGTAAAAGCCTTCGCTGTGAAGGAAGCAGCCGAAGCACCCCGTGCATAAATTCCTGCGCTGGGAACGTCGTCTGTGCCCGCAGCTCCACGTTGAGAGAGGAGCTCCTGTTCTGCAGCTGAGGAAATGCTGCCTCTGCAGACAGAGTAACTGATACTGCTCTCACGTGAATCTCATGGCAAAAGCTCCCCCTGCCCTGAAAATGAGTGTGTATAGGAAGAGTTTAATACTCAGTGCAAGTGTTCAGTGTCCTCTTTCCCGGAGTGTCCGGCAGCAGGTGCCTGAGGAAAAGCAGGAGGGGGCAGGTTAAACACTTCACCAGGCTTTGCTCAGTTGGCTTCTGAGCTTCCTAAGCTGGAGTTGGTTCCTTTGTGTTTCGTATTCCTCAATGGATTTGTTCCCCAGGGCATGTATGATTCCTTTTCATAATCTGATTTAATTTCTTAAGCACCCTCAGCATCCGTAGTCAAGAATCTTCAGAATTTAGTTACGCCTTGCGTAAAGGAAAACCTCCTCTTGTTTTTAACCTCCCCTTTCCCTGTTGTTCCCATACTGGAGGAGACAGTGAGTGGTTGTTCCCCGCTCACCTCCTTCAGGCTGCTCATGATTTTATATCCCCCTCTCATGTCCACTCTCAGTAATCTCTTTTACAGCTTCAAAACTGACTCCGTGGTTTGAAGACTGGGGAAAGCACTGAGGAGCTTTGAAAGTCAGTCCCTGCCAGGCACTTCAGGGCTTTCTTGCAGGGTGTTTTAGATATAGGTTAGTGGAATTTTACTGTGCTGTATTTGGTAAGTATTGTCACGAACCTTCACTGCAAGAGCTGAATTAAAGATGGACTTGAGGGAGCAAGTACTGGAAAAGAAGATATTTTGATGGTCTAAGTGGCAGAGAAGAAAGTTGAAAAATTGGAAGAGGGAGGAAGCTCTGGGAGAGAATTTAGTTAAGAGAGTTAGTAGTAGCAGGCTTTCCTAGAAGTGCTGGAGAGCAGAGAGGTCTGGCTGATGCTGTGGAAAGCCTTTATGGGATTATAACAAGCAGCAAGGAGTATGGGAAGCAATTAAAGAAAAAAGGGTTGACTGTGTCAAACACTCTCCCCTGCGACTGCCAGAGATCAGAGATCTCGTGTCTCTGTCGGTGATCAACAGTGCAAACACTGGATCTGCTCCTCTCCTGCCTTGGTTTCTTGTTCTGGGCTCTTATGTAGGTGTGGATGTTCTCACAAGAATTTGCTGCTGTGCTTTGAGCAGACCTTTCTCCTCCCCCAGCCCGTGGTGCCCGTGCCAGGGGCTCAGCTGGGTCACAGCCCCGGTGACCTTCTGTGTCCTGACAGCCAAGACTTGGGAGCAACTGTGTGGCCATCTGAGGTTTCTCTTTAGGAATTAATATCCCTTCTTGCTTCCTGTTTTCCTACTGGTCTTCAGGGTGTTTTTTCCCTCTCTTTCCTCATCGTAGCTAATGGATTTTTTGGCATCTCTGTTAATCCCTTGCACTTTAGAGAGGGTCAGCAAATGAATCCACAGTTGAAGTTATTCCGATGAGGAAGGGGAAGCAACGCATTTCTCTTTCCTCAGAACTGGAGGAATGAGGCACAAGGCTTTAGGTCACTCCAGGCTCTGTCTCAGTACTTGCCCTCAGCACCTCTTTCCTTCCCGTGCCTCTCACGTTCTCTACCGAGGGAGTTTGGACCGGGGCTGTCGTGTGACGAAATTGTTCCCAGCCTGTTGTTGCTTGGGCTTCCCGAAATAATGGGCAGTTGGGGCTGTACAGCTCATGTGGAATAAAGTTGAGGAACGGGGCTTTTTTTTAAATGTATTTTTCAGCCCTAACTGGTGGCTCTGGTAAAGTGGTCATTTCACAGAGAGCCGTGCTGGGGTGGAGGGGTTGTGCTGGGGTTGTGCTGGGGTTGTGCTCCGGCTGTCACAGCCCTGGGAGGGCCTGTCAGTTCCTGCTTTACCCTTCTGTGAGTGATTCACGGTGAACTTGGGCATTGTGTTTAATACAGAGACACTCTGCAGCCCTGTCTCCTTGAGCTGGCACATCCTTGTCTGCTCCAATCATCCCTGATCCATGGGATTTACAGCTGTGCTTCCTTCCAGCCCCTCCTGTGTGGGGTGACTCTGTCACTGCTGCTTGAACGTCCCTGGCCAATGGTTTGAATAATTTCCTGGTGAAGAGTAAACAGTAACATTCCAGTTCCAATTCCAGGTTGGAATTTTTAGGAAAGACATGAAACTTTGTTGTCTGGGTACTTCACAATTCCTTCAGTGGGGATTTTCCCTCTTTGAAGAGTCAATATGTCAGCAGATGGAGAAATCAGAGCAGTCAGGCACTGGCTGCACTGTTCCAGCATTGCCACGTCTCTGCTGTCCCAGCTCTAGGAGCACAGGCCCTGAGGTGGCTTACACAGAGCTTTGGGACTTGACAAAGAACCAAAACTCGTCCTCATCCCCAAAACACTGCGTTAGGAGACTGTGGGCTTTCAAAGCAAAGAGGTGCTGGTTCTTTTTGCCTTCTGGAGGTTTCAATAGTAATAAAATTGAGAGCCAAGGCTCCAGAGAAGTCATGTTGTCCAGCAGCTCTGTCGAGAAGAGGGAGCGCTGGCAGACCAGCGTTGCCTGCTGAAGATGGAAAATGCAGGAGCTGTGGGGAGATGGAAATCATGATGGAAAAAGTGGCCCAAAAATGGGAGATACCCCTCAGGATGTTTGGGTATTGGCATGGCATTGAAGTCACTGTTCTGGTAGGCTCCTCTGGGTCATGGACTCTAAATTAGAGTCTTAATTCTCGAGTGTGTGTGGGGGGATATGGCTGTGTGGGAACAGTTTTTGTCTTTGTTAGACATACAGAACTAACCTTTTCCTCTCCTTACCTCTGTTCCAGTCTCTGTCTGCTGCTGTCTCTTCATATTGTTTCTCTTCCTGTCTGAGCTCACCGGATTCATAGCCACTGAAATGTAAGTAAAAGTCATCTTTTCCCTCGTTTGTGCGGATGTGGATCTTTACAGCTTTACTGTTATCTGAGAGAAATATTCCCGTCATTTCACGAGGTCACTTAGTTGCCTAATGGGTTTGGGATTCCTTTAGGCTGAGTCCAAATTCTCAGACATCCATTCAGCTTTTTAATTTGCTAAAATTAATAGGCAAACTTGGTTCTGAACTATTTTTGATAGAGGAAGCTGCTCCAGACCTGCTCGATCCTTTATTAGCTGCCTGCTGCATTGCATAATTAGCAGCCTGGAAAAATGGATTGCTTAAAATAAGAGTTATTAGTTTAATATCAATAATTGCTTTTTTTTTACAATGTCAGAGCTGAATCTCTGATTCATGCAGGCAGCTTTATTAATGTGTGAACTTTTTCTTCTTCTTTTTGGCCTTACTAGGAAACCTTGTTCACAGGTTTTGTGCCTGAGGACAAGTTGCCCCAGGTGGTGACAGCTTTGAGAAAAATGGAAATCATTTCTACTTTAAAAAATTGCTCATGGAACAAGCATGAAACACTCATTAACACCGAGTTAATCAGATTTTTATTTTTTCCCCTGTTCTCATGTTCTTCCTGCCTCAAAGTAAACTTTTAGTAACCATTAACACATCTACCTTTGTTTTGGGCTCTGGGAAACAATCTCCATCACCCTGCTGATGTGGCAGTGAGCTCACTGAGCGTGAGGCACAGTTCCTGGATAGCTGGGAAGGGTGGAACTTCTGTCAGGCTCACATGATGGTCCTGATGGCAACAGATGTCAGTGCTGAGCAAAAAGGCTCCCAAACCGTGGGCTCCTGGGCCGTGATTAGATTGACCATTCTGATAACCAGGAGGCTCCTTCATTGTTTTTGTGCAGCTCTGTCTTGGGTCAAGAATAAGATTTCAGGAATAATGTTAGCACTGACTAATGTTTAACTCAAGGCAGGAGCGTAATCAAGCTCGAGATCGTTTTTGGTGCCTGTTGCACGTTTGCTTCAGAGATGGTATCTCGGATTTCTTGCTTGCTCACTGTTTCTTTGAATTCAGTTCCGTGTGTTCGCTTGTGAAATCCGGGGCCACTTTATCAGCCACTTCACAGAGCTGAGTTTCCTTGGGTTTCTTGTTTTAAAAACACAGAAAAAAGCTAAACAGATTGCTTCCAGTAAAGCAGTGTGTTTTCTTTCTCTCCTTTTAGATCTCATTCCCTTGCCTGGCTTTCTTTTTCTTTCAGTTAATGTTTTGCAGGAGGAATTAGTAATACTAACCTAGTTTCTATCCAGTTATTTGAGTGCACGTGTCTTTATGCAGTGGCAGTTTCCTGACTAGAAATTCCTTTTTGAACAGCACAATCTCTGAGGCTTCTTCCTGCTTTTTCCTTAAGAAGATGATGCATTTTCCACAAAAATATTGGGAAGTGCTGTAAGCATGCTCAGCTGGCAAGTTCCTCATTAAAACCTCAGAGGGGATGGTAAGTGCCTTTCCCAGCAGGAACTGCGTGAGGAGGAGGTGTTTGCAGGCAATAAAGCAGTAAAATTTTAGAGAGGATGTCATGCAAGAGTCTGGGACAAATGACTGCAGGAACCTGATTTGTCATGGACCGTCCAGCACAAAAGCTCACACAAAAGAGTAGGAAAACCTCCTTCTGATGAGTTACAAGTCATCAGACTCTTGCTGGGAACATTCACCCCCGGCGCTTGTCAAAAGGCTCTCCCAGAACAGTGGAAATACTTCAGAAAGTCACTTCAAGTCCTTCCCTGTTCAGCGACTTCGAAAGCAGGAGTAAACTTTTCTTTTTCCGTTTCTTACTCATCGGTTTCTCTTCTGAGAAACCCAGCACAAGTTGTTGTGAGCCTCTTGTGGTTCCCTTTCAGTCAGGTGTTACTGGCAGTGCGTTGTGAGGCAGCAGAGCCTCATCACTGGGAATAAGAGTTGGGAGCTCTGCGTGGTCTGGAACTTGTGAGAACTCTGTGCCACCATCGAAACCAGGTAATAGCAGCAAATAACAGGGGAAATATTGTCTCAAAAAGGTTTTTGAGCCTTGTTTGTCCTTGATCCAAATACTTACAAAGATATGGAAGATTCCTTATGAGCAAACTGTTCAGTTCTTACCGACTTTTATTGCAAGCTTCAGGGGTTTTTTTTGTATTAAGAGTCTCCTACAGCAGCCATCTCACCCAGATGGAAGTTTCCCAATGCCAGCCAGGACCTAAATGATTAACAGGTGTGCAGTTACATGGGATGAACTTTCCTGCTTTGTCACTGCCAGCCGTGCTGCGAGACTGCATCACCTCTTTCTCCTCTTGTGTCATATTTCCCCTAAAGCGCTCGACAGAGCCAGCTTGGGTGGGGAGAGCTGCACATTTTTGATGGCAAGGTGAAATGAGAGCACTTGGCCTGGTGTTTAATATCAGAGGCGTGGCAGGTTCCCTGCTGAGCACTCCTGCTTCCCTCAGAGCCCTGTTTTACAGCGAGTGGTTGTGTGTGGGGTGTGTGCAGGGACAGCTCCTCCAGGGCAGCCTCAGCAGTGGTGCCCACAGGATTCAGTGTCTGGCTCTCACCGCCGAGAGGTTCCCTCGGTAGCTGCATTTTTGCAGCCAGAGGTTGATGACCCCAAACACTCACTGGCTTCTGCCCACTGCCGGACTTTCTTCCACCTTCACATGGATGCAGCAGCCTCAGTGCCTGGCATTACTCGAAATCTCAGTTTGGCTGCTCTTGCCCAACTTCAAAGCTGTTTTCCTTTGACCAGCCCATTGTCGTAGCGTTTACAGTCTCAGCTGCTGAAGACTTGTCTGGCTGGCAGAAAGCCAGGAAATGACAGCCTCATCTCGAGGATGGCAGTCATGGCCCTAAACCCAAACATTACCCGTGTGGGGAGGACGGCAGCCGTGTCATAACTCGTGTGGGCATTTCCAATGAGCGCCGAGGCCGTGTCTGGGCACAGGAGCTGACTCCAGTTAGGAAGTCGAACCAAGACGCTGCAGGAAGCTCGTGGAAGAGGTAACACACACTAAAGGCACGTCCTATTCTGCTGCTGACGGGTTTCCTGGGGAGACCAGCCCTGAGGAGGGGAGAAAACTCCCAAGTTGCTCATCTTCCAGATTTATCGTGTGACCCCAACAGGCCTCTGAGCAGCCATGAAGGAAATCCAAGCCTGGCACTTAGGTGGGGCTGCATCCTTCCCAGGAAAAGCGCAGTGAAGGGCTGGTGAGGGAAGAGGGTTTTTTCCTTTCCTCAGTCACAACCCATCATTGCCATTAAGGGGAGGGCGAGTTTAACTCTGGAAGTCAAGGATCCACTTGGTTTTTAGGGTTTTTTTAGTCCAGACTGAGAGTGACCGAAGACTCAGTCCAAACTTCAGGCATTGGGATGTCCCCATCCCTGGAGGTGTCCAAGGAACACCTGGAGGTGACACTCAGTGCTCTGGGCTGGGTGACAAGGTGGGGATGGGGCACAGGTTGGACTCGATGATATTGGAAGTCTTTTCCAACCTCAATGATTCCATACCAAGGACCTTGACGAATCTCCTCAATTCTGTAAAAGATCAAGAAAAGGAGGTCTCTGCTCCACATTTGAATCTTTGAAAGATGAGCAGCACCAAACACTCTTGTCCCACTGAGCCAATGACTCAAATGGATGAAGAAATGAAGCTGAAGGGTTAAATGTGTCTGCCTTTTCCCGGCCAGGATCAATAGCTGGTTGAGTTGAGAGTAGTCTGAGGGCTAGGAATGGCTTGTCCTGCCTCTAGCAGCCTCCTCATTCCTCCTGCTGCTGTGTTGCAAATCAGAAGCATAGAAATCACCCATCTCTTTTCTAATTAACTCAGATCAGCGCTAGACGTTAATAGCTGGCAAGATGATAATCTTGCAGTTTTATCACTGTAATTAGGTCATGAATTATGTCCTGTAAGATCAATAATAGTTTTCCAAGTATTCCATCATTAAGGATTAAAGATGTAATTAACTAATCTAGTCTGCCTGGCATTGGCAGCCAGGGGAAGGGGTAGGAGGGTATGAATGTGGTGCTTGTGGTATGAATGTTGCTGCTCAACACTAATTCATCTGCCACAGCACACTGTAGGAAGCAACAGACTGTTCCTGGCAGTGTTTTCTTTTGCTTTCTTTTTTTTTTTTTTAAATGTAATAACAGACAAAAACCTATCTGAAGTGACAAGTTTGCTAATTGGAAAGCTGTGCCCCCCTGCGAGGCAATTAATTACTTAAGCAGAATATCTGCAATAAAATGACTGCCTTTGCATGAAAGCATAAACCATGAATCATAGAGCCATGGAATATCCTGAGCTGGAAGGGACCCACTAGGATGATCAAAGCCCAGTTCCTGGCCTGAAACAGGACAGCCCCAAGAAGGCTGTCGGGGGTGTGGGAGGAAGCAAAACTCCAGGAGTTTCAGGGTTCCTCGTCCACACTGGGTTCATTTGCATGCCCAGGGGTGATCCTGCAGAGCAGCAGCGTTGTCACCAGACCTGTCTTCAGAGGCTTTTTGTCCCGTAGCTCTCCAGAATGTGTGGGATGTGTTTTGTGGCTCTCAGCCCGTGAAAATGGTACCAACCAGCAGAGTGTGATCCTGCTGCAACAGGGGTTTCTTCTGCTGCAAACCGTAATCTGGGAGCACAGGCCAGCAGGTGCCACGATTCCCGTGTCCTGACACTAAGCTGGAGATGCACCTCCAACCCTGCTGGGCTCAGATGAAATGCTGGAGCAAAGCAGCCCAGCACGGGCAGCACAGCCTCGTAGGCAAAGGGGAATGGGAGTTGTAATCCTGCTCCTGCCGCGGACTGACCTTGAGACAGCCACTTTTCTGCAGAAGGATGTAATCCTTAGCAGCCCTGAGAGAGGTAGGCAGGTAAGGAGCTTAATTAATGTTTGCGTAGCGACGTGGAGATTACCTAATGCGAGGTGTTGGACGTTTGTGCCGGGTTGCTGTGCCCTGTGTGGGCTTGCAGGAAGCGGAAGGTCGTGTCATGATGTCATTTGCAATTCCTGACTCAAGTGTACGTTGACGTCTTTCGAACCCTTCTCCTCCTTCCTGTCTCCTGGAGAGCCGTGATTCCTCCCTTTGTAGGGCAGCGTGCTTGCTGTGCTTCGCAGCTGATCTGGGGCAAAGACCTTCACAGAGAAGGGCTGATTGAGATGCAGAAGATGACAAACACCAGAGCGACAGACACACGCAGGGTTTATGGCACAGTAGAGAGTTTGCTGACCCGCTCGTTGTTTCTTCACACAGCTTGAGAAGAAGACGTGGCTGATGTTGGGGCTTCTCTGGTCTGGCACCGCTGAACATGTGGTGGTGCAGGAATCTCGGCTTGGGAGGGTTGTGTTTCTGGAAGGTGGTTGATGAGAGCTGAAAGGGCAAGTGGAGCCGAGAGAGCTCACCTGAGAAAGTCTTCTGAGAAGCTTTGGGCTTCCTCAGGAAAGAATAATTGTTTTCCCCCTTAGGCGTGGGGTCCTGGAGATCAGAGGGTGCCTCCTGGCAGTTGGAGGACGAGGTAAAGAGCACTTTCTGGAGTAAGTGGCTGTATTTTCTCTATGGCTGATGACTGGGGAGGAGGCTGCCCGGTTGTTTGCTGTGAAAGGGGAGAAGAAAGGCTAAAACTTGAAGCAGAGACTTAGTTCAAGGAGGACAGAAGACAAGGCAGGTGTCTTCAGAGAGCACCCACACAGTGTGTGAAGCTCTGGAGAGTGGATGCAGTGTCCACCCTTGGATCCGAAGGGCTGCAGGCTCTTCAGCTGCCGAAGTGCTGAAGTTCGTGGCCAGGGCTGCTGGTGGAAATAAGTTACTGGGGAAGTTTTGTTTCTGGGGAAACAAAGCTGTTGTGTCATAAATCTGAGACCTAAAGCACAGGGAACAGGTCTGACTTTCTTTGGATAAAATCCTGAGGCCGTGCCGTGCCCCTTTCCTTCGCTCTCACGTGCCATTGGCGTGATCTGGCCGAAGGGTCCCTCCAGCTTTTTGCGTGGAACGCTGGAAGTTTGTAAGCAAACGGGAGAAGCAGCCCAGCAGCATCACTCAGGAATGTGAAGTATTTCCAAGTGGCTCTTTCTAGAAGTGAAGCAGATTCCTGATGCGTGGATCACGGAGAAACTGCCCTCCCGTTCCTTGGGTCAGTGGTGGGAGGCTCTGTGGGGGTGAGAGGTCCGGCTCTTACCTGGCGTGTTGCCCTCACTTCCAGAGCTCTGCACCCTCACCCTGCTTTATTGTGCTGCTTTTATTCAAATATTCCTTACTAGCAGCCAGGAAAACACCAACTCCTAAATGTGTGGAGAAGGTTCACCCCACCTTTGGAGTCACAGTGTGACCAATATCACTGCCTCTCTCTGCCCGGCCTCGGGTTTTGTTTCCCTCGTGACCATCCCAGATTTACTGTTAAAGCATTGGTACTCCTGGGACACTTTATTTTTCAGGAGGGACGGCTATAAATTAGAGTCAACTTCTTTTCTTCCACCGATGCCTTAGGTTTTAACTTTTCTATTTTTCAAACCCCGCCCTGCCTGGTGTGTGACTCTGGAGTTCCTTGTGCCCTGGGAGCTGCTGTTCTCTCCTGCTGCTCACACACAACAAACCTCTGCAGGTTCCACTCCAAGGACACCGGGCCCCAAATGTGTCAACTCAAAGCCTCTCAAGGGGGGCAAACTTGGGGTAATTCCATCATGAACTGAGGTGATCATTGGAGAATTAACCCTGAAAATGAAGCAAACTGATCAAAGTGTGAAGAACCCGTGACCCAGGGTCCATCTGGGGTGGAGCCTCTGGACTGCCCAGGGGGAGCCTTTGAAGGCCTTCAAATAAATCCCTCCTTTTATTCTCTTAATTCTGTCTGGTCTCTGTGTTTTAGGTGGCCACTCAAGGCATCACCACCAGAGACGTTACTCCTTCAAGGAGAGTGGCTCGAGGGGGTAAATAGTGCTTTTCCTGACATCCCAGGATAGTCTGGTTAAATAGTAGGAAGGCTGTGTGCAGTTTGGTCCTGGGGAGGAGGATAGCGAGGGACATGGGACGTGCCATCCACACCTGGGTGCCAGTGGTTCACTGGAAGGAATAGCCTTGACCCTGGAAGTTTGCATTACCTGTGAGGTTCCCGGAATTCCAATACTCCAGATATTTGAGGAGAGAAATGCCCAGTTTGTTGCAAACAGCATTTCTTGTGAGGTTTGCCCCAACAAGTGCAGCCTGTGGTGTGTTGTCGTCGTGCCCTTGGTTCCCCATAGTGAGAGGGAGCATCAGTGACACACAAAGGATGCACTTTGGAGCTCCTGGTAAGAAGTGTCGCTGGGTTTGTCAGTTTGGGCCCTCAGCAAGAGCTGATGCTGCCATGAGGAGGCAGTGGCTGGAGCTGGGAGGGAGAAGCAGGATGCAGCTGGACGGGTCCTCCATGAAAGGTGACGCTGCGGGTTGAAATGAAGGGGAGGAAAGGAAGGATCAACTGTCACGAGCTGTCAGATGTCTGTGGAGTGATAGAGATTGGGTTATGAAATTTGGAACATGAGTAGGAGAGGGGCAGGGGGCTACTAGGTAAAGAGGAGGAGGAGGAGGAGGAGGAAGTGGCCGCGAGCCCTGCCCAAGGGACAGGTTGGGAACCATTGGTCCAGTGACCGGACTGCGGGACAGGAAACCAGTTTCCTTTATCTGCAGCTAATGGGCTGTGTGACCTGGACAAGCTGCCCTACTTCTCTGTGCCTCGGTGATCCAGCGAGCAGCCAAGTGACCTCAGCACTTGCCTTCCTGTGTCAGAGCTTCCACAGTTCCTCTGGTTCCTGCCAGCCATCACCTCTCACTCGCTCATCGCTGAGAGGCTCCCGCGCCTTCTCCGCCGGGGCCGCACAATTTCTGACAGGTTCAGGGTTAGGAATCAGCAAATACAAACACTGACCTGGCTAGGGTTTTTCTCCAGAGAGCTGGGATGTTCAGCCGAGCACAGTGACCTGACTCTGCTCTGCCAGCCCTGCTGGGGACACTCCTTTCGCCAGGAACGCCGAGGTGCCCGCGGCACCGGCCGGGCACGGCCCGCATCTCGGGCAGCGCAGCGCTGGGAAGGAGCCAGGGGTTATGAAATGGGCTGGCTGGCAACTGGGAAATGGCTGGGGAGCACCGAGAGGTGCGCTGCTCTGGGGGATTAGTGCCTGTCCTGGCTGGAGCTGCTCCTCCCGGCCCTATTTGGACATATGACTTAATCCAATCGCTGCCCAATCTGTCAGTAATGAACACGTCGAGGAGAGAATGCATTCCACCCGGGAGGAGGGAGAGAGGGCTCAGCCAAAAAGCTGCTAACTAGGTCACTGATGAGCAATCTTTCCCCTCCCTCTGTGTCATTTTTATTAATCACTTGAAAAATAGGTTGAGTAATGATTGCAAGCAACTTGTCAAGCCAATTAAAAACAGAGAAAGGTAGGGCTGTGAAGCCGAAGACGAATGCTGTGCTGGTTTTAAATGAGTGTCTGTAAACCCCACTGACCTGTGAGTAATTGCCTTCAAAAAAAACTGGCAGCGTGTGTGTGTTTCTCAGCGGGAAGGTTTGTTTCTTCTGAATCCACAGGGCAAACAGTTCATCGTGGCCCAGAGAGGTATCACCAGAGCAAAATCACTTTGAATCTGTCTTGTAGCTGCCTTAGTCTGGTTTGACTGTTAGCGTGTGGGCTTTCCAGTGGGGCTTGTCAAAGAGTTTCGTGCACTTTTGAGAGTAAAACAAAAACCCTACAGAGCACTTACTAGTTTCATTTTATATCATTTGCCTAAATCTGAGTTTCCGTAGCTTTACAGTCTGTCCAACTGGAAGATAAATTGTCAAATCTTCGTATTTGTTGAACAGGGAAAAGAGTTGCAAGGTAATCTCACTATCGTCCCAGTTCCATGGGGTGAACCAGAGTTCCCAGAATCCCAGAGTGGATTCCCCGGGACCATTCAGCACATTCAGCACCGGGGTTTTTTTGGTTTTATTTTTTACGAGTCGGATGGATCGTACGTGCCAACAATAAATATTTATACTCTCGTGTTCCTCTGCCTCTCTATCTGTGTTTTGTCTCCTGCGAGATGCGTGCCAGCGCTGTGGGTGCTGTGAGACAACGTGACTCTTTGGGAGCCTGGTGCAGTGTGTGTGAGATCCTGCTGTCCAGGATGTTTCTTCCCATCTGTTCCTGGCTCAAATCCCCTTCTCCTCAATTTTAGTCACTGCTTTTGGTTACCATTCATAGATTGAAATGCGATATTAAGGAGAAGGAGGGATACAAATATGTCGTGCTGCCTTCCTTCTCTTGCCGCTGCTCTGTCGGCTGGGTGGCAATAACAAAAGGCAATTAGTGACACAAATAAGCTTTCCTGGGGGGTAGTGGAGAGCAGCCTTTCTCTAGAACTATTTATGGAACAAATGGAAAAGCACACGCTTCCCTCCTTCCTAAAAGGAGCAGCAGCCCAGGGGAGGGGAGGGTTAGCTCAGTAACCTGCCACCTCTGTAGCGTTAGGGTCTTGTTTTGTAGCACCTCTGAAAATTCAGGGTAGAGAACGGTACAGGAAGCACAGAGCAGAAGTTTTGGTTTTTTAAAGCCTCCTGCAGTTGCCGAGCAAGAAGTCAAATTAAGCCGTGATTTGCCCCCATTCCATCCCGGAGAGATTTCCCTGCTCTCTGTAACTCTGTTGTAGCCATTACACAATCAAACCTCCTCTTTCCAGTCTTCTTTTCCCCCTCCCCACGCGAGTTGTTGGGTTTTCCCTGTGGAAAGCAGCCCCGTGCCTGAACCCACCTGTGTTTTCTGCCCTGCAGAGTTAATGAGCTCTACGTGGATGACCCAGACAAAGACAGCGGAGGTAAAATAGAAGTGAACCTGAACATCAGTTTGCCAAACTTGCACTGTGAATGTGAGTACCCCTTTCACTTGGCAGCTCTTCTTTGTGTTTTAAGTAATACTTGAAATGGGCCCAGGCTGGTACAGTGGCCCTTCTTCTGTAACAGCATGGAAATCAAGTAGCTGCAGCCTCTGCCAATATCCCATTGCTTTCTGTTCCAGGCCAGGGCACCTGTTTTCATGGACCATGTGTTCGTGGCTGATCTCCCTCACTGGCTTCTTTTTAAATCTCATTTCCTTCTTTATTTTATAGCAACCCTTTTGTGTCTGGGAGCAAGAACCCTCCCAAGTTCCATTCGGAACTCCGAACGCACCAGCTGGTTGTTGGCTCTTCCCGAGTCACCTGCCTCGTCTGAATGAAGTTTTTCTGTTTGTGTGATCGGGGTTGCAGTCAGCTGGCAGGACATGGGAGGTGTATTTCTGTCAAATAGGCAGCGTGAAAAGTTTGGTTACAAGGTTTTTTTTCTGATACAACAATATTTGATGAAGGGCATTTTAGTCAAACGTCAGGAAAAAAGATGGTTTGGATTTTTTTTTCAAGTAAAAGCAATGCGTGCTTTTCCTGGGCAGCCTTCCTGTTACTTATTTTGGTTCAATTGGTTTTATTTGTCTTCTCCCTCTGACCCCTGCAGTGGTCGGACTGGACATCCAGGATGAAATGGGAAGGCACGAAGTGGGTCACATTGACAACTCGATGAAGATCCCTCTCAATAACGGGGATGGCTGCAGGTTCGAGGGCCATTTCAGCATCAACAAGGTGAGTGGCAGTGGCAGCGGGCGAGGCTGTGCTGCCTGGGGAAATGCTGGCAGGATCCATTTGGAAAAATTGAAAATCTCAGCGTCTCCCCTGCCGTGTGTGTGCGTTCGTGTCCCTGATCAGGCAGAAAGTTAGGTCTCTGTGGGGAGAGGAGGCTGCATGGCCAGACCCACAGGGAATGTGTTGGATCAGGGGTTTCCTTCACTCTCTAAAGCCAGGTAATGGAGACAGAATTGCTGAACAGAGAGAGCAGCTCTGTGTAGTGGCCCGCGCTGCCTTTGAGTGCAGCAGCCCCGAGTTCAGGGGATGTGTGAAAACCCTGCAGATGCCAAAGGGCTTCTGTGTTTACTCCTCATGACTTCTGCACCTCCAAAATGTGACTCACTGTGGAGAGGTCTTTGGCAATGGCTGCAGCCCAGCTCTCCTTTGTTCTGAGAGCTGCAGAATGACAGGAATGTTCCCTACTGGAGGGTGCCAGCGGCTCCGTGCTGGGATGTTTGGAATACAGCGCTCTGCGCATGCTTTGTGGGGATGCTCCGCTTCTGTCCCAAGGAATGAAAATCCAGGCCTGGAGGAGGCTCCTCTTTGGGATGGGTGTGTTCAAGATTGAATAATCTTGCTATGTAATGCTGGAGATGACTTGCTGGGGTGGGGGAGGCACTGGTGGGACCCACTGATGTCCTAAGGAGGGCACACCCTTTATTCACTCCTCTTCGTGTACCACAGGCTACAAAATCCTACTTCCTTCTTTTCCTCCCAGGTCATGTTAAAGCACATCTAAAAATAACAGACAGAACCTTGTACTGATTCTGTGGCATGGGAAGGATTAGGGATTTAAACAGAGGACTTTTTCCTCACCTCCAAGCCACCAAGATCGCTGGTAGCTGATCGTCCACAAAACTGGGAAAGGGCTTCTGGAAAGGTAGCTGTTGTTCAGACAATTCCCAGAGCACGGAGCTGAGATCCCTGGGAATTGTCTGCTAGATGTGGTGTGTCCTGCTCACCAAAGCAGCTCCGAAAGGGGTGCAGAATGTGGCAGTGAGGAGCTTCCTCCACTGCTGGTTTGTGTCTCGTTTAGTGGCTGGGACAGCTGTCACAGGGAGGGGAGCTGACCCAGGACTTCTGGCTCCGGAAACCTGAACCTCTCGAGTGTGACCTGGAAGTCTGCAGTCCCTTGGCAGGACTTGGGACAGGCGTCTGGCTCAGCTGGGGGCTGGAGTGGGACCTGGCCAGGCTTGGAAACTTGACCAAGGCTCGCACTTGGGTGTTGCTGTCACAGCTGCCGAGGGAGGACAAGGTGACAGTGAGATGATGGTGTGTGCCGCTTGCTGCAGGGCCTGACGCCCTGTTTGCTGAGCTTGTTTATGACACAGCTTGTGTCCACACCTGAAAGTGTTCCCAGGAGTGCGCTGCTGTTCCTCAGGTCATTAAATCAGCTTTCCTGAAAGCACATGGAATGGGCATGTGGCCTCCCGTGGCCCTGCTGGGGAGTTGTCTCTGCAGAGAGCACGCTGGGCACCGGTTGTATAACCACCCTCCCACTCCTGGCTTGGGCCATGCCAGATTGCTCCTCAGCGTTGCTTCATTTCACCACCTTTTCTCAATAGGAAAATATTCTTGCACCCTCCATGGCAGTGAGTGAGCTGTGTCTGCTGAAAGACTCCAGGGCTAGTGACCTGAGAAGTGGGTGCACGCAGAGTGGTGCTATCACAGTGACACCGGGGCTCATTTTCTCTCTGGGAACCGAGCCTTTAGGTGAAACTTGTGTTTTTCAAAACTTTGTATTTCCCTCCATTAAAAAAATTTAAAGGAAGGGCTCCTGCTGGCTCCTGCCAGGTGGAGAAGGGGAAGTTCTAGGTTAGTTTGGATGGGATGCTCGCTTGGGTTTTGGTGGTGGTTTTTCTGCTGATATAAAACTCGTTCTTGCACACAATCTCAGAGGTAAAGTTTGGCACTGCAAGAAGAAGAACATATCCGCATCCTCCCGGGCTGTTCTGCAGCAGTGGGCCCGTTTGCAAACGCGAGATGTGGGAGTCAGACATTGAGCAAGAGAGACGGGAATTTTATTTTAACAGCGATGAAAGACATAGCCTTGAGTGCTGGAAATCCCTGGGGTTGGGAGCAATCCTCTCATCAGCTCCTGGTCGGGAACATCAGCAGCGTGGGGGTGCCAGACTGCGGGGCTGCAGGGCCTGAGTGGTGTTGGTCAGGTGCAGGAGGGTATCCCAGAGCCTTCCCCTGGCTGGATGGATCCAGGCGTTCCCCTGTCACATCACAGAGCCTAGCAATGCCTTGAGGGATAAAATGTGAAATCCTGTCTTCCCTGTCTTGGCTAATTTTAGGTCCCCGGTAACTTCCACGTGTCGACGCACAGCGCGACGGCGCAGCCCCAGAACCCCGACATGACTCACGTCATCCACAAGCTCTCATTTGGGGACAAGTTACAGGTGAGTCCTGAAAATTCCCTGGCTGTAGGGGAATGCAGTGAGAGTGGTTTAATATTGGGCACTTCGGTTTTATGGCAGGGCCGTGCGTCCCTGCAATGTAAGCTCAGGTCTGGAAGAGTTCACAGCTGCCACCGCTTCGGGCAGGAGCAGTGTCCAGTCACAGAGCAACTGTGCTGGTTTCTTCTGAAACTCAAAGTGCTTTTGGAAAACTCTTCCTGCAGGGAGTAGAAATGAGCATTTGTGGCTCAGCAAAATCCTGGTTTTAACGTGAACACAGCAAACAAACCTTTCTGCCTTCGTGGAGGAGCAGCGATGCACTCGGGGAAGACGTGTGCTCGCTACTGTGTTTACCACAGCAGCTCTTTTTGACAAGTTCACTTCACTGTACTTGTACAGCAGACACCTATTAATCAAATTTGTCCTGTGAAACACAAGCCAGACTTAGCAGTGCCAATTCCCTGCTGGGAAGAAGCCGAATGTGTGCACTCACCCAGTGGATGGTTTCACCAGGTGTTGCAAGTTATGTAATATTGCCTGATTTCTCAACGAGGACAGATTACAGCACTTCTCTAGCCTACTTCCAAGGAGCTGGCCTCGCAGGTGGGAGTTCCACATGTGCACACCCAGCTTGAGACTCACCCTAAACATTGCTTACCCGTAGTCTCTCTGTAATCTTCTTTCCTCAGCGCAGACGTCTCATTAGTCTGCTCCTTGTACACCCACTTCCAAAACCCTTTTTCATGCTAACAAGTCTAAGCGTTGCTTTGTAGTCTTCTGATTCTGCTCCCGGCTTCTTTTAGGAAATATCTTGTGTGGGAAAGGGGAAATATTAGCATATAAATAAGCTTGGCTTAATGTCTGTAAAGCACACTGAGATTATGAAAAATATTAGGTAAGTGCTAATAGGGAGTTGTGCAGCCTGCGTGGGAAATCGGGCGCTCTGAGGGAGCATTCCCATTGTTTTATCGTGGACTCCTGGAGTAAGGCAGCTGCAGTGTGAATCAGCACGGAGGAGGAGCCTGGACAGAAAGGCAGCAAGTGTCTTCAGTGCTGGTGGTGAGAAACCTGCCCAGCAGATGCGGGGTTGGCTCCCGATTCGGACGAGTTGGGATGAGTCTTTTCAGAGTTCAGAACAGCTGCTCACCGTCTGCGTGCGCAGGGAGGGAGCACAGCACGAAGGTGCTGCTCCTGCTGCAGGCAAACAGCAGCTCAGCAGCACAAATTAAAGAAGGATGGGTTCACCAAACAGGTGCTGCCACGACTCAGCAAGCAGGGAGAGCCAGCAAGTGTGGAGAGCTTTAAATCTGTCTAGATGCACCTTTGAATATTTCAGGCTGTCTCCACCTGCTTTGATGTAATACAATGCTTGTATTCCTTAAAAGAGTGTGAGGAGCTTCTCATTCACTCGTGTCATGTGCTGGGAGTTTGTTCTTTGTAGGTTGTTCCTGACTCTGCCACAATGATCCGCCAAGGGACAGGCTGTGTTCTCCAGAAAAACCAGTCTCTTTGAAATAGAGATTTAAATGTCATCTGGATGAGCTCACTGAATGAGCTTTGAGGCTTCATCAGTACTTTGTGCACAATAGTGGCAGACTTTTTGTAGCTTTCCCCCTCATTTAGATGAGATCAGGATTGAAACCAGTGAGTTCCTGCACATCAGGTAACCCAGTTCAGAGAGAGATGTGGAAGTAGGAGATGATGCGTTTTTAATCATAATTTCTACTGAGTGCTGGATTATGGTGTTGAATAATCCTGGGTTTAACCTTGTCAGGAGAGTCGTCTGCCCCTGACGGTAAAAATGCATCATCTTCTACTTTCTGCATCTCTCTCTTTACTGAGTTACCTGACGTGCAGGAACTCATTAGTTTGAATTTTGGTCTCGTCTACACGAGGGAAAAATTGACCAAAATTTTGAAGTGGACTTTAAAGTCTCTGGCCCAGATGTTCTACAAGAGACTTCTTAGCTGTATGAAGAATGGAACATAACATTACAGCTCACTCCAGGGGCTTCTTTTTCTTCATATGCCTTTTCTAATGCATAAAGAATAAGCACAGCCTGCAGATGTAGTCTGGGAATGGTCGTGGTTGTGTGAAATTCCAGCAGAGCAAAAGGCCCTGCAGCAGGACCAGCTGTTGCTTTTGCTCCGCTCCTTGTCCCAGCACCTTCCAGCTGAACTTGCTGATGATTTTGTCTCTCCAGAATTTCCTTTCTGCTGAGCAGAACTGGTTCACTTGCTGCTTCCTCCATCTCTGTAGTGTTGGGAATAGGGAAATGTCCATTAGGATGAGACAGATACCTCCACGTGCTGCCAGTTGTTGAGAGGGTCTGGGAAGGACGTGGCACTGCTCTGTTGGTGAGGTGAAACTGTCACACCCACCACCAAATCCTCCTTCCAAACTCTTCCTCCCTGTTGTCTGACTTACAGCCAGGAGTTTCTAGGTTGTGGAGTTATTTGTCCTTTCTTTGTACCTCGTGAGCAGCACAACCTCTGACCTACAGCTCCTGCTGTGGGCTTTTCCCTGTCTGGAAAGTCTTCCCTGTCTGGAGGATTCGCATGTGGAGTGCTCTGTTGGTGGAGATCAGGCTCCAGGTCACAGCATTGGCAAGGGGTGGAAATCCTGTTATTCTGGGCAAACAGATACTCCCAGATATCAGGGATCAGCAGCAGCAAAAGCTGAAGGGATGGCAGTGCTGGGATGTGTCCTTCCCATCTCCATGGGTTGTACGGACCCAGCTGCTCTGACATCAGCCACCTTCACAGGAGAGCCCCTGAGTTTTAACCCCGGTGTGACTCCCGGTTGTTTCCCTTTCAGCCTGATAAATTCATTTCCCAGTTAACTCTGCAAAGCTCTTGGGAAACACCTCACAATGAAAGTTTCACAACTGGCCTCTTCCAACTGCAATTCCTTTAGCTTTGGAGTGGTTTTGGAGTTTCATCTTGTAAGATGTTGTGAAATCAGCTTTTTCACTTGGAACCAGCCACCGTGATGATGGTCACTGAAAGATATTTGGGGTCACCTTTTACTGGGTTGAGGCTTTGTTTTTTGGAAGGGTTGAATCAGGCTGATCCCCTGGTTACAGGGTAGAGCAGCAAAGGTCAAGAGTATCAAGTCAGAGCACAGTTTCTTCATTCTCCTTTCTGCTTTCCAGGTCCACAACGTTCACGGAGCGTTCAATGCCTTGGAGGGAGCAGACAAGCTCAGCTCAAACCGTGGGTATTCCTGGGGATTGCAGCTCTCAGCCACCCTCTGCAGGAGGGAAAGTAGGGCCATTCCTACAGCACTGGTGTATCCCAAAGCCTTTAATTTGCTGCTTTAGCCAAAAATGATCCAGACATTGCTGGCTGACATTTCCATTTCCTCCAGTGCTGCAGAAAAGGCTTAGCCCAAAAGGTCCTTCGCAGTCCTTGTGGGGTTTTTTGTCCGTATCCTGTTCCTGCAGTGTCCCTTTGCTGCTGTTACTTCCACCAGAACTTTTCCCTGTACTTGTGTTGCAAATCACCTCTGAATCTCTACTTTGTGGGTGGCAAGAGGGACGTTTTCACTGCCCTTCTTTGTGACCAGCACACAAAACAAAATTTCCAATGCATGCTGCAATTCAGTGTGGAGAGTTTTTCTCTCAGGAGTTCGGGCTCCGGCAGGACATCAGTCCTGTGTCCATTTCTTGGAACAAAATTTCTACGGCTGTTCCTGAAGCTGTACAATTGTGATTTGAGTTATTTTTTTATCTCCAGGAGCCAAATGTCATCGTGTTACACTTGGCTAGAAGGATCCTGCAGAGATGTCATTTAGAATTCTGGTTTAGAACTGTTTTAGCAGGCACAAAAAATGGAATCAGCCATTTAAATAATGAAAAACAAAAAAAGAATTAAGCAGCTGTAGGAGGAGGAAGATGAGAAAGCAAGAAAGAAATGGAAGTACACAGGCTGTGATAGCTCAGGTTTTTTTGTCAAAATGATGTCAGTGGGCTGCAGCCCTAACCTCAGCCAGTTCCTGATTTAACCAGGCTGTTTGTGGTGGTGATAAAAGCATTACCATTTATAGTTGCAAGCAGTTAGGAAGCTTCAAGTAACCCAAACCCTGGGTGGGTTGTGGTCCCACAGAAGTGGCGGGTGGCTTCTGGTGTCACCCAAGTACCTGGCAGAGTTCTGAACAAAGGGCAGAGACTGGGGATGTGAAGCTGTTGCTTTGTCACTGAGATAAGGAGGAGGGAGACACCCTTTTTTTGTGCCTTGCTGCACTTGGAGTTGTTCTGGGGGCCGACTCCTTTCTCTCAGTGCTAACGTGTCCTTCCCTTTCCTTCCCTGAGCACAGCCCTTGCCTCTCACGACTACATCCTGAAGATTGTCCCCACGGTGTACGAGGACATGAGCGGCAAGCAGCGGTACTCCTACCAGTACACGGTGGCAAACAAGGTAAAGGAGCAGGAGGCTCTCCAGGAAGCTCCTCAGTGCATCCCAGGGGATGCATGGAGGATGTTCAGCCACCAGTTCTTCCCCTCTTGCTCTGCTCGGTGCCCTGGGCATGAGTTTGTAGGTGAGCAGTAGCCTCTGCTGGGAGAAGGAGGAACTGAAGCTCCTCGGAGTGGGGCTTTTCCTGGTGCTGGCGTTTGCCAGGGTTGGGATTGTGAGGGCTTGTCAAAGCAGGTGGTGGTGCTGCTTTCGTTCCTGAGAAAGGTGTTCTTCCTCCTGGCGTTCTCATCTGTCAGTTTAGCTGATGTGGGTTTTCTGTAAATGGTGTGGGAGGTATTTACAGGCTGCAGGAACTCCTGTTGTGCCAGCCAAGATGCATCTGAATGGAAACTGTAATCCAGCTGAGCACACAAAGCACCACTTACACCCGGGTTTAGCAGGAAAAGTCTCAGTTGTGATGGATGTGTGAGACAAATAAATCAGCAGAGTTTTTAGCTTTTTACAGATGTTGATTTCAGACATTAAGCCACTGAACTGTAGCAGCAAATATGTGCTGGTTGCCTGTTTCACAGCCCCTGCTTATGATAGTGAATTATCACAGAACCCATTCGTTTGGAAAAGAGCCAAGATCACCGAGTCCTCCCAGTGACCAATCCCCACCTCGTCACCCAGCCCAGAGCACCGAGTGCCACCTTCAGCCTTTTAATAATTCAATGTATTGAACTCTTTTCATGGAAAAAGAAAGACCCTGTTTCCTTTTTAAGGTAGAAAGCACCTTTCAGTTGAAAATGATTTGCCGTTGAGGTGCTTAACGAAAGTCCAGAATCTGTTTGTGATGTCTAATTCCTGCTAGTTTGCCCTAACTGATAATCAAGCACACACTCTCCTGGACTAGTTCTCAGCTTAATGTTCCTGTCTAGTGACTTTTGGGCTGGCTTGTATGGTGAGTCCCAGGGATTTGGACATCTCCCCCTGTTCAGATTACAATGTATTTGTTCTGCTTAATGTCACAACTGCTGTTCTGATAAGGCTCTTGTGATAGGAGTTCTGAAAGTAATTTGGAAAATAGACAGCAGGAGCTTTTGACACTTCTGTGAGCTTGGCTGCAAATTGGGGCGTTCAGCCAAGTCTGACTCATTAGGGCAGGATGGCTGGTGGGGAGAAGGGGAGAGGAAGGAAAAAATGAGGTCAGTTCTGTCAAAACGGAGCTGCTGAGAAGCGCTGCTGCATCTGCGCTTTCTCCTCGTGCTGCTTCAGTCCTCCACTCCCACACTGAGCAGTGGGAAAGAGAAATGGGAAGCCATTGGAATAGTCTGGCACAGAGTGGCTGGGATGAGGAGATGAGGAGAGTCTGAAGGGTAGACACCGTCTCCTCTCTTGGCTCCTCTGTTTCCTCACTTCCCACATGACCACTGTCCCATCCACTGTCCCACAGAACTCCAGTAAAAGCCCTGAAAATGGTATGACTGGGGCCTTCTGCTTCTCTTGTCATCGTGGGATAAACCCCCTAAAAACAGGGAAATTTGGGATTTGTATGAGATGATTGAAGGTAAATGCTGTTTCACTGGCTCACAGAGAGCAAAATTTAATGCTCGTTAACTCATGCCCATGACTGTCCTCTTGCTTGTTCTTTTTTCATCTTTCTGAAGTATTGGAGGTTGTCTTTGCCTCTGTGTGAGGGAGAATTGAACCAGGAGAGGAGATCCGAGCTGGCAGCTTGTCACAGGGCTGGGGAAGGGAAGAGCAGCTGGGTGGAGAGGCAGCCCTGTGCCACGCTGGTGCCGATGGTTCTCCTTGGACTGCCGGGTCCCCAGCCTGCTTTCCTTGGATTTTTCTTCAGCCTGTCAATGTCCTGATCCTTGGAAAACTGATCTCTAGCACCACTGACAGCACAGACAAAACATTATCTCAAGAAGATGTGACTTTAGTTACTAAGTTGATGTCGGTGTTGGCACCGGGCAGCGGGTCCTGCTTGGTGCTGTCCTGTGGCCGTGGGTGGCACTGGACCCGTTAGGAAACAAATGGATTAAAAGGAGATTGTCACTGGCAGGCTGAAAGATGCCTCTCCCAAACCAGCCTGGGATAATTTTTGAACCTTTGCCAGTATTTTTCTGTATACAGTTTCATCCTGGCTTTCAGCAGGAGTTTTAAACGTGGTTTGAGCATAGTTGCAGATGATTCATACTGAAAGGGCAAAACATTCCCATTGCTGGTCCCAGGGGGAAGGGGGCCTGACAGAGGAATGCAAGGACAAGGAGGGATTTTCAGGCTCTTGCAAACTGAATTCCATTTGTTTGGTGAATGATTTATATACAAAATATAGATATACACATGATTTACAGTACCAAAACTTCACCTGCAGCCAGGCTGTTTGTATTTAAATAGAGCAGATCTACGATGGAGAATCAATGACAGCCTTTCTGTTCAGTCCTGTAACTCTGAATGAAGGTGAGAGTAATCACCATCATCTCTGTGCCAGCTTCTTCGTTATCAGACTGCAAAGAGCTTGTTTTCCTGTTTGATAAGGATGGGAGGTGGGCAGTCACTCAGGAATCGCTGTTTGCTTCTTTCCACCTGGTCAGTGGTACAAAACAGTGGGGTGAGGGCCAGATCCACGGAGGCAGTGTCATGGCAGACACTCTCTGGAATGAGACTGCTGACGTTTTATGCCATTTTCCCCCTTTCTCTCCCAGGAATACGTTGCCTACAGCCACACCGGCCGCATCATCCCGGCAATCTGGTTCCGCTACGACCTGAGCCCCATCACAGTGAAATACACAGAGAGGAGACAGCCTTTGTACAGGTTTATCACATCGGTGAGTTACCCTAAACCTCTCCTCCTCCCTTCCTCTGCCTGCCTTTCATTTCTCTTCTGAGCCTTTCTTGTCCAGAGGAATTGAGTTTCTGCCTCAGGGCGTTGTGGAGATAAAGCAGCACATCGCCAGGGTGGTACTGAGGTGTGAGGTGACTGCAAGTCCAGTGCTCTGACAACCTGATTTAATAGCTGGGCACAAAAGAAGGAGAATTAACCTATTCCAGGAGTGCCAGGCTCTGTCTGGGCAGGATGGGCTCTACTGCAGCGTGTCAGAAGCTTGGAAGTGAAGCTGACGTGGTGAGCAGGAAGAAACTGCTCAGTAATGACGAGATCGAATGTGCAGAGAATCCAGAATGGTTTGGGTTGGAAAGAACCTTAAACCTCATCCCATTCCACCCCCTGCTGTGGGCAGGGACACCTTCCACCATCCCAGGTTGCTCCAAGCCCTGTCCAGCCTGGCCTTGGGCACTGCCAGGGCTCCAGGGGCAGCCACAGCTTCTCTGGGCACCCTGTGCCAGGGCCTCAGCACCCTTTTCCACCCCAAAGCCATCCTGTTCTCACCTAGAGGGTTTTCCTTTGTTCAAGTGAGGGAAGGAGAGCTGTTAGATGACCCAGAGCTGCCTGTCCTTGCTATCTGCTGGTATTTGGGTGATTTTTACAGTAAATAGGAAGAAAACTGGCAGTGGGGATGTTCCCAGCAGCCACATCTCTCCTCTCCTACAGGACACTGAATGCAGGGCAGTTGTTTTACTCCATGCTGCTGCTTGGCTTAATATGGGAATGCCAGTTCCAGGCATTTACTCCTGGGTAGAAGTGGAGAAGAGCTGCATTATCAAATTCCAGAGGTGCTTTCCTGACGAGTTACGTTTGGATCTGTCCAGAGAGCATCCTGCAGTCCTGATCTCAGCATCCAGAACAAAGCTGTGCTGGCCAAACTGCTCATTAGGCAAAGAGCTATTTAAAGATCCTCCAGAACTTTTAAAAAAAAAAGTGTCCTCGGGGAGTTGGCTTAAAATTGAAGCTGCAGCGAGCTGTGCCAGCGAGGCATGGTGGAATGTGAAGCAGTTGATAAATTGGCTGGAGGGAAGACCTCAAAATTCTGATTTTTAAACTGTTTTAATTGGAAGTCACATAAACAGCGTGGTGGAGCTGCACTTCAGGGTTTTGATTTTGCACCTCCTGATAAACAGCAGGTTCCCTTCACTGAACTTTAGGCAGCGACCTCTAGAACACACAAATAAGCAGAGAAGGGGACTGGAAGCAAAATCTAAATGTCGTGGTGTAAGACTTTCTCTTCTTAGCACGTCTGCTTGGCTTCAAAGCATAATCCTAAAAAAGGTCAAGCATCAGCATTTCATGACTTGGCATCTCGTTCTGCCTCTGCTTCTTCCCCTAAAATTCTGCTCCCAGAGGTTTCTTACGCATCTTGTTGGGGGTGAGGGTGGGGAGGTGTTTTCATGGGAAATGATTTGATGGCTGGGATCATTCCTTCATTTTATTATCAGCATTGATTCACTGCTGACACTCCATGGTGTGCCTATAAATAGCATCTTTGTTGAATTTGATGCCCTGCTCCTGGGTTGGTACAAGGGACCACAGGAGAGGGTTTCCTCCCTGGTTGCCACAGTGACCTTTTGGGTTTGTGTCTCATTTGAATTTGTACCCCATAACCTCATAAACTGAAGTGTGTGTTTCCTACTGAGAATCCAAAACTGGAACAGCAGTGCCACTTCTATTTCTGGAAAGATTTAAAGGTTGATTAATTTGCATTAAATAAGAATTTCAGTTTCTCCTCTTCCCCAAAGTAACAGTCTTCATATTCCTCACTGGGCTGAGCCTGAGTGTTGAATCACTCAGACTGAATTTTGCCCTGTTCTGTCTTTAAAGTTAGCCAGGCACTTTCTAACTGCCGGGCTGCTTGAGGAGAGTTTTACAGTTGATTTTTGGCTGCTTTGTTTGGTCTTATAAATGGCTGTGCTGTCCGGCAGCTCGCTGAGGGCCGTTCCAGGTGAATGTCCCTCCTCTGGAGGCACGAGGATGATGCTGGTGCTGGCAGTAGCTGTGTCAGGACGTCACACAGGTGTGACAGACACTCCTGGTGTGGAGGCAGAGCCTTGTTCAGGGGCTGGATCCTGGCTCCCAGTCTGGCCCTGGTGAGCTGCTCTGGCCCTCCTTCGGGCCAGGATTGCTGTGCAGGAGGGCAGCCTTGGCTCTGCATTTCAGCTTTGCAGCCTCCCAGGTGGCATTGAACAGCTTGGAAGGGGGAGCAGCACTGTGGAGGATCAAAACTCCTCCATCCTTGCTTTCCCTGCCCTGCTCGGATGACATGATCTGTTCTTTAGCCCCTTCCTGGATCTCCAGCGTGGCCTTTTGCATCACAGTTGCTCTGGAGACCAGTCAGTGATGACCAGCACTGGGCTGAGGGCCAGCAGGGACTGGGCTGGGACGTGTGGAGTCACTGCCTGGCCATGGAAAGCAGCAGCTCGTTCTGAGCAGCAGCTGTTCCATTTAGAAACCACAAGGCAGGCTCTGGGGTAGGGGCTCCTTCACTGTGTAGCTGGGCATCCCTGTGGCTTTCAGGACACTGAAATTTGTCCTGGGGGTGGTGGGTGATCCCCTGGACTTGAAAGAAGCTTCAGGGGGGTGATGGTGTCGGTGTTGGAGGGATGATCCCACGGGAGAGGGGTGTTGGCTGTTCAGCAGAGAGCCAAAGGCATCTCCTGCTGCTGCTGCAGGCAAGGTTATCTGATGCTCTTTGTCACTAATGAGTTTGCCCTCCAAAACTTCAGCACTGCTAAGAGCAGCATTCCAGCCCTGTAGCAGCATTCCCAGACCCTCTCTGTCCCCGTTCTAACTCATGCCTGCTCCTTAGGTCTTTGTGCTGTGCAGAATTACCCGAATTTTCTGTACAGTGTGAGAGGTGATTCCTGTGCAAAGGCTTTGGTTTAGCTCAAGTTGTTTTTTTTACTTTACATGTTGTGCTCCAAAAAGTTCAGTACTGAATAAGATTTTATATTGTGGGTCAGTGCTGCCACTGTCAGTGCTCCATGAGTTTGCCTGGAGTTAACCAGACACTTGGCATAGTGTTAAACACAGGGGTTTTTTCTGCCTGTCAAACTGCCCTGCTTAAAATCAACTCATCCCTCATACAGAGAAGCTGTTCAAGACCTCCTGGTTGAGGTTATGGAGCAAGGGGAAAAGTTTCACTGCTGAAAATTCATGAGTTCCTGTAAGCGGCCAGACTGAAAGAATGTTTGATCGTGAGATCAGTGCAGGGGCTGGGAGGGGAGAGCAGGCAGAAAAGCAGCCAGAGCTCTGCTTGAAGCATTCAAAATCCAAAGAAATTTTTTTTTTCCTGGTGTGAGAGGACTCATCTGGCCTCTAGATGTGAAAAAGAATCAAACTGGAAATCGTGGAGGGGGCAGCTGGAGCAGAATGGTGGCAGGCAGAGTAATTTCAGCAGTAGGATCTGGTGCTGACAGGTGTCATCGATTCGGTCCTGTGGCATTTTTAAAGCCAAGACAGTGTTCTACAAGATGTGCTGAAAATCTCCGGGTGGGATTCTGCAGCTTACCTTGCTAGGAATTGCTTGAGGGTCCTGCTGGTCCCCTCTGTCCCTAAGAGTAAATTTTCAGAATGTAGGACATCCCAGAGGAGCACAGTCACGTGTCTGACACTCGCCTTTCTGTCACCTTGCTTGCAGCCTTGCCTCCTCCTGCACATCCACTCGTGCTTTCCTTTAGGCAGGAGCCTGCATCCCCCTCCCCTGTGACCCCCTTCTGCTCGAGGTGCTCTCACTGCTGGGGTTATTCCACTCCCGTGTCTCTTCCCCTTCATCCTTTAATGGCTGGGCCTGAGTCAAGCAGACCTCACGGGGCTAAACCCAGACTGTTCCCAGTGATTGATTCCATTAAATCTAAAGCAGTGCCTGCTGCCAGCCTCCCGTACGTGTTAGAACCGTGATGATAAAGAAGCACCGTGGGGCAGCTCCTGTGCTGACCCAGAGCCCAGCGCTGGTCACAAGGACTCCGAGCCCTTTTTTCGTCACCAGGACTCAAAGCTGTGTGTGCAGGAGGCCCCGAGGCAGTGCCAGGTGTGTGTGACTCATCCACACTCAGCACCACACAGCTCTGCAGATGAATTGAGATTTTTTTTTTCTTTTTTTCTATTCCCCAGCCCCTTGTGCTGCTGCACTGAAGTCAGATTTTCCTGCCGTGTGATGCAGAATCTGGGTGTTGGACGGGGTTTGTGTATTTGTGGCGTGACATCTCCCGTCAGCTGAGCTGCTCTGAACTGAAATAACCCAGCTCCGTGGTGGGCATTTTCCCTGGGAAGTCACCCCCAAGGGGCAGCAAGGAGGGGGCCACAGGGGCAGGAGCTGGACTTGTCCCCTAAAAATCCTCAGGCTGGTGGTGCTCTGGTTTTAGCAGCCTTGATCTGCTGGAATGCTGAGTGTCCTGCAAAAGCCACGTTTCCTGCAGCTCCTTGTTTCACTGAGCTCACTGAGTGTTCGTATCTTGGTTATAAATACCCATGGAAAGGAGCTGCAGTTCTCACTGCCTTCACTCCCCTTTAATGAGCTGTTTGTTCCTTTCCCTCAGCGCTGCTGCTGCTGCTCTTACGTTATTTTTCTGTCCGTGGCTTTGCCCATGGGGTGTTGTGTGGGAGCAGAGACGTGGCATGGCGCGTGTAGAGTGGCACCAGTTCCCTTCTGTGCCAGCTGTGTTGCAGTTTTAGGATGTTTATCATAGAATTACTGAGGTTGGAAAAGAGCTCCGAGTCCATCGAGTCCAAGCTGTGCCCCATCCCCACCTTGTCCCCAGCCCAGAGCACCGAGTGCCACCTCCAGCCCTTCCTGGGACACCTCCAGGGATGGGCACTCCAAACCTCCCTGGGCAGCCCCTGCCAAGGCCTGAGCACCCTTTCCATGGGGAAATTCCTGCTGCTGTCCAACCTGAGCCTCCCCTGGCCCAGCCTGAGGCCGTTCCCTCTCCTCCTGTCCCTGTTCCCTGGGAGCAGAGCCCGACCCCCCCCGGCTGCCCCCTCCTGTCAGGGACTTGTGCAGAGCCACAAGGTCCCCCCTGAGCCTCCTTTGCTCCAGGCTGAGCCCCTTTCCCAGCTCCCTCAGCCGCTCCTGGGGCTCCAGCTCCTTCCCCAGCTCTGTTCCCTTCCCTGGCCACGCTCCAGCCCCTCCATGTCCACCTTGCCATGAGAAGCCAGAACTGGACACAGCCCTCGAGGTGTGACCTCAGCAGAGCCCAGCACAGGGGGACAATCACTGACTGCCCTGCTCCTGCTGTTTTTGATACAAAAACGTCTGAGTTACGCTCACGGCTGGGTTTAACACAAACCCCCCGCTGGTGAGGAGGCACAAATCAAACACCACAGGAGAGGAAGAAAGTCCCAGGGTGCCACCAGGCAGCGTTCACACGGAAAGTGTGATACACCACAACGTGACCTCAGAACGTTACCAGCCCTGTGCTAATTACACAGATCTCATTTCCTCACTCCCACGTTTTTTACTTCATGACTGCGATGCTCTTTCAGTTTGGTCTTTTAGGATGAGGTGGTTCTGAGAATAACAACACTGGGTTGTGAGAAGGGGAACGAGAAAACGGAGCTTATCTCCTGCCAAGGGCCTGCCTTGGAAGAAGGGGATTTGTTATGAGCTAGGAGCTGAAGGAGAGAGTAATCCCAAACCAGCCAGCCAATGTAGCAGGGAAATATTTTGTATTGTTGGTCTTCTCCAGCCTAAATGATTCTGTGATTCTGTTTCCACAAGGACTCTGCTTTGAGAGAATACACAGAATATTTCTGTGCTTTCGTAGCACTCGAGAAGCTAATCAGGAGATTAATTTTTTCCCTAACTCTGTTCTTGAAAGGGATTACATGTTTTAATTCAACCCAAGACGTCTTGTGTGGAAAACTTTGTTCCACAAAGAGTTAAGTTGGCTGCTGTCAGCAGCCCTTGTCATGGAAAGTGTTAGACAGGGTGAGCTGTGGTGTCACTGGGAGCTGGGTTTCTCTCTTAGTCACTGCCCTTCACCTGCTATTTCAGTGTCTTTTGCCTTTTTGTAAGTTAATATCTGGTGAAATAGGGAAAGGACTACAAGGCTACGGTGTTTATAAGAGAAAACAGCAGTGGGAAGATGTGAGCAACACAGAGCCTCTAGAAAGAGGAGTTGTGTGGAGCTTAGCCCAGAGAGGAGCAGCGTTCGTGCTGTGGGAGCTGGGATTTGTGATGGGCTCAGGCTGGGAAGAGTTCAGGACGAATTTATTCCACTGTAGGGAATGGTTTTGGTGGATGATTCTCGTGTAATTCCATCCCCAGTGCCGTCACCCAGCTCTTACTGTGCTTCCAGAAAATACCCCAGCAGCAGGATCCCTGCCCTGGTTTGAGCTGTGTGAAAGTTTCCCTCGTTGTTGACAAATGTCTTTCCTCTCTCTGTGATTCCAGATATGTGCCATCATTGGAGGAACATTTACTGTAGCTGGGATCCTCGACTCCTGCATCTTCACAGCATCCGAGGCCTGGAAGAAGATCCAGCTGGGGAAAATGCAGTAGCAGTGAAACTCTACCCTCGACTCCAAGGACAGGAGCAAAGATTGAGAGAGCTACCACTACCTGTTTTTGTCTTTATTTTCTATTTGATTGAATCAGTATGTTTTTCTCTAATCAGGCTGTTCGGCGAAGACGTCTTCAACAAATCAAAGAAATCTCCATGCGTTTCAGAGCTCTGAGAGGGAAAAATCTGTGGAATCAGGGTGTGGATTTCGAATCCCTCCCCCCCAGAAAGAGAGGTTGAGATGCCATATCAGATCTAAGTGAGGATGGCAGTCTGTCCTCTGGGAGGTTCCTATGGCAGTGTACAGACCAGGGGGTAGATGGCAAAGAGCTGAAGCGTCTTGTGGCACTTTTTTTGGAGTTCTGTTGGATTTGCATGATCAGACAATCGACTTTTGTATAGGGCAAAATTACACACGAGGAAGAAATTCCACCCGTGGTGCCAAAAAGGTGATGTATCTGTTGGTGAGGAATGGAAAGTGTTAGTCCCCACAGCAAACCTAAGAGACAGAGGGCAGAAACAACATATCGAGAAATGCTTTGTGCTTTGATTGAAAGCTCAGTTGTTCAGATACAACCTTTCTAAGGAAGTGAACAAAGGAGAAGAGGAAGCCTTCCCCAGCCACTTTTCCCTGGGTCATCTCTGATCCCAGCAGTGGAGGGCATTTCTTTTACTCTGGATGTAAAAGTGGTTTCGTTTCTTCCCACTAACTGAATATCCAGTCTTGTGTTTACAGGTGGCATGAAGTAAAAAACCAAACTGAGCAACACAGTTTTATGTGGCCTTTGCTTTGAAAGGGAATAGTTGTCTTTACAGCATTAGCTTTTATTTCGTCTGTTTTTAAACACAGACCAACCCAAAAGTCTGGATTCTGCACTTCTGCTTTATTATTGTTGTTGTTGATTTTTTTTTGAAAAGAGGTTTTATATTCTCTGTGCTCAGAAAAATGGTGCAGCCTTCTGGGTGGGTGAGCACAGCTTCCTCTCTTGCTTTGTGTGCGTGCATTCAGCACACCTGTCAAACACAGGAATTCTGACTTTTCAGGATTTAAGGTGCCTCCCTTTTCCTTTAACACTCAGTCAGGCATCTTTTCTGAGCCCTGGACTGACGCTGTTCTCCCACAGGTACACAGGGCAGCATTCCCACAGGCTGACCCTTGCTGGGAGTTCTGTTTGATTCCTTACCATGGTACCTGAGCTTCCCTGTCCATTCCTTCAAGCCTCGTCTTCTGGAGCCTCCAAAAAAATGGAGGTGTGAGGGGGGAAACTCCTGCCAGGGGTGTCTTGCATGTCGTGGTGGGCATGAGGTCACAAAAACGAGACCAAATGCCCAGCAGTGCATTTTCCAGAGCCTCATCAATGTTCCTTGAGTAGTGACAGTCTCCGCATGCCTTGTGAGTGTCTGAGCTGAGGATACACAAATTCTGAGTGTTCCAGGATGGATTAAATAAAAAAAAAAATAAATCATAAAATAAAAATCTTGAACTCAATGCTGTAAATTCTGAGATGGGTGCAGGGTTTTTCTCTTGGATGATGCCCATTGCCTTTTCCTGGAGGCAGAATATCCAAACTTTTACGCTGTGATGATACGAATCGTTGAATATTCAGTGTTATTGTTAGAGTCAGACGCATTTCAAAAGAATTCCTGATCGTCTTCTTGAAATTGTCTCGCTGCTTTGGAAGCAGGGAAGGTGTAGCCAGTTTTATCCACCCACCAAGAAGCAGCTGCTCTCCCCCTGCCCTGCTCTGCCCTGTAGTGACTTCGGACAAGCGACAGCATTGGAGTTTTTCCCTGTTGTTACTCTGGACTGGTTGCTCTCACTTTAGGTATAAACTGGATTGTGTAACTTCCCGGGCCCGTTCATGTATGGATAGATTTTTTTTAATTTTTTTTTTTACATTTTCCTTTTTCCATTTACGAAAATCAACTTGAAAACGAGATGCTTGTGCTCGTTTGGGGCTCGTGCCCCTGAGTGGTACCCTCTGCATGTGGGATCTTCCGTGGCAATCACTTCTGCTGGCTGAAGGGTTTCCTCTAATCCACTGTGACCAGCTGAAGCTCACAGCTAAAATGTCCCAGTTTTTCCTTTTGGGTCTGGTGAGTCTTTGCTGACAGCTTGGGAACAGTGGATTCCAACGATGAGATTTTTCATATTTTAGCATCTTCCTTATTCTGAGATTTGTTCAGTGCATCCTTCTCCTGAGCTGGGCAAGGGGAGATCTTTGCAGTACAGTTCATTTTCTGAGCTTTCTCCCCTGGTACAATTTCTTTGACACAAACGAAGGTGGTTGCAGATTCCTCGTGTTATTCCCATTCTTCTCCCCATCCCCTGTCTGTGTTAAACTGCCTCCTATGCAGTCCAGGCCAGTTCTCTAAACTAGACCAGTGAAATTGGTTTGTTTGGGGTTTTTTTTTGGGGAAATAACACACTTCAGCGTGCCTGCTCTCTCTGCCAAAACATCCCCTGCAATAAGGTAATAAATCAGTAAATCACTTTTTTTTTTCTTGCTAGATGTGGAAACCAAATTGTACTCAAGTTCTGGCAGGAGAAACAGGCTGTACCTTGGTTCTCTCAACCAGGTCTAAGCCTTTGAGTGCTGCCAAGCCAAGGCCACCTTCTGGGGCTGTTGGGAGTTGTGGTGAGCTTGTCCTTCAGGCGTGGCTGGCTCGGGTCACACCGTGGTACTGCATCGTGTGTTTACAGAGGAATCCACTCTTCATCTCTCCAAATGTGAAAGCAAGGCAGTTGCTGCCTCTGCATCCACGAGATTCCGCTTTTATTTTTAATTTCCTGAAGACAAAATGAGCTTAGTTGTGCTTTTAAATGTCCTTGTGAACAGAAGAATTTCAAATCAGAGCAGAAGGAAAGCCTCGGTTGTAGGTGCTCATCCCTCTTCCTGACTTTGCCCTTTCGAGTCAGTGTTTTGATAAGAAGTATTTGGGTTTCCAAGAAAGACATCTCTGCAGGAAGCAAAATATTTGAAACTCCCATTTTAAATTATTTCCTCTATCTCTAAACTCCATCGCACGGTGAGAACTCGAGGCATAGGATGCTTTGCAACGGTGGAGTTAAAAACTTTCAGCTCTAGGGAAAGTTACTAGGTGCATTCTAGGCAGTGTCTGGACTGCTGAAGAGGATTTTTTAAAAGAAAATAAAATGGAAACGGGGTACAGAAATCCGGGAGAGATGCATGTGGGAATGTTTGATCCAATATCTCAAATTCTTGCATTCGGCTGCGCTGTGAGAAGCGAGATGGGTGTGGGTGGCCCTGCCTGCCATCGATTCCCGAGTCATTTCTCATCCTTTAATGTTCTCTCTCTGTGTGACACACGGGCTGGCAGTGGCTGTGACGAGTCTCTGCTTCAGAGGGGTTGTTTGGAGCTGGAGATTTGGGGATGTGGGTGAGGGGTTTCTCCTTGGGGTGTGGGAGAGAGGGGCAGGGAGGAGCAGCAGCCCTGCGGCGTCTGGTGCAGCGATGTTTAAAGCACAAGCCTTTCACATTTCTACAGTGGAGACTGTTAAGGAGTTCTGGCATTTGTCTTTTAATTTGCAACCTTATGTTAATAAACTATTAGCCTTTATAGTTCCATAATTAAAAATAAAACTCTTACGTGTTTTAATTGCGCTCCGCTTGCAAAATCAATCGAAAGGGGCTTTTTTTTCTTTCCTTTTTAATTAAGATTTCAGTGGGCTGAGCGTTATCACGCAGTGAAATCACTGGGAGCCGGGTCACTGTGGTGAAAGTTAGCACGAGGCTCTTTTGTAATCGGCCCTGAGTCATGTCTGGACACTCAGTGCTTGGTTTTGTACAGAACCAAGTGTCCCAACCTCCCTTTGTTCAAGGGAAGGTGAGTGGACCGTGGTTGGGGCTTGCTGGGTTTGGCTTTAGTCCTTGGTATAGAAATAACCCAATTTTTGTCCCCCTCTCCTTTAATGTCCAATCAGCCTTGCTTCATAACTATTTAGAAATAAGTTCTGAGGCAATTATTAAAGATTGGACAGTAGAGGGTTACAACACACGGAGTTTGGGCTCGAGATATCTGCACCATCTTAGGAAACCGATTCCCTCTGTGTTGGTGTGGGCTGTACAGCATCTCTGTGAAGGAGGAGATCCTCCCTGTTCCAGTGAGTGGAACTCAGATTTCCACAACTGATGGGGTGGTGCTGAAGGTCCCTTCCTCTAAAAAGGATAAATAAAGGCTCTGGGGAAGGTGTTTGTCCAAATCTCAGCCTGCTTCAACTCAGTCCCAAACTTTTCCAGCTTACCTTCATGAAAAAACCCAACCCAACCCCAACCAAGCTGCGTCTCAGCCAATTAATTGCTTCGTTTCTTCCAATTTTCCTTGAGAATAAATTAATCTGCGCCCTGAAAATTTGTAGTGGGCCCACATCTGCCTGAAAGGGAAGGGGGTTGTGCAGGTGAGCTGGCTTGTGGGGACAGGGATGCAGGTGACAGTGACACAGGAGCAGGGGATGGGCAGGGGAATTTGAACTTGGCAGAAGTCCCAGGGAACTGGTGTCCCTTTGGGCTGAGGGACATGGGACTGGTGTCACTGGTGTCCCTTTGGGCTGAGGGACATGGGACTGGTGTCACTGGTGTCCCTTTTTGCTGAGGGATGTGGGACTGGTGTCACTGGTGTCCCTTTGGGCTGAGGGACGTGGGACTGGTGTCACTGGCGTCCCTTTGGGCTGAGGGTCATGGGCTGGGCTGGGCTGGGGAGGAGGAACCAGTGGGGGGTTGCTGTTTTCACCCTCCTTCAGGGAGGGGCTGGGCATGGAGAGAAGTCACTGCTGCTGAGCAGGAGGGGATGAATGACTGAAAGGGGGAATGCCCAGGTGGGTATCGGGTCGGTACCGGGGTTGATGCCCAAATGGGTACCAGGGGATGATGCCCAGGTGGGTACCAGGGGATGGTGCCAGCTCGGTNTCCAGCTCTGTCCCGGGTGTATCCCAGGTGTGTCCCCAGTCTGTCCCAGGTCTATCCGGGATGTGTCCCAGCTGTGTCCCGGGTCCATCCCAGCTGTGTCCTGGGTCTATCCCAGCTCTACCCCAGCTGTCTCTCCGGTCCATCCCAGCTCTGTCCCAGGTCTATCCCAGCTGTGTCCCGAGTCTATCCCTGCTCTGTCCCGGGTCCATCCCAGCTGTGTCCTGGGTTTGTCCCAGGTCCATTTCAGCTGTGTCCCAGGTCACTTCCAGGTCTCTCCAGGTGTGTCCCCTCTCTGTCCCCTCTCTATCCCCTCTCTCTGTCCCCGCTCTATCCCCTCTCTGTCCCCTCTCTATCCCCTCTCTGTCCCCTCTCTCTATCCCCT
>VZTA01015063.1:54519-99168 GCA_013398855.1 Mohoua ochrocephala | reverse complement strand
CCCAGCTCACCGCAACACAACGGCTGCAATTCAGTTCCATGTGGCTGATTCTTAGTGAGACTCTGTATTTGCTCCTTAAGATAAGGGAATGGATGTAATATAGAATTATTTCTTTCCTGCCCTGCATCAGATGCCCCAAATTATCCTGAATGATCAGGACAGCCCCACTGATGGACTCGTGTCAGACTGGAGACAAGCTTCCAGGCTTCCTTTCTGGGTAGATGCAACTTGTGGAGATGGACACAGGATGAGTCTTGAATCAAAGCTGGGTGTGATCAGCTCTGTACAGGCACAGAGAGCACCTTGGTTCTAACCTCAGCATTTATAATTGCTTTTCAGACTTCCTGAGGTCATTAAACAAGTTCATTCTTAGCGCAGTGTATGACACCTAACTCACACCTGGTCAGAGACCTGAGCTCTGATGTTTCCACACCCATTTTTGTGCTTTGAAAAACTGGGGACAATTCCCCTCCTCTCTGGTCACCACAAAAAAACAAACAAACAACCAAAATATAAAAAAAGGAAAAACAAACCCACAGACAAACAAACAAACAAACAAACAAACAAACCCATGAACAAACAAACAAACAAAACCAGGCGGGGAAAGTCTTCTGCCACTTCTTAGATAGACTCTCACACATGCCAGACCACTTTCATCTCTCCTTGACTTTTGGATCAAGGGACAGCTGCTGTCCCTCCTGTTGCCAGCCTGCATGCACTTCACTCTGCACGTTTTCCAGTGTCTGGCAGAAAGGCCTGAGAAAAGGATGTCTCAGTTCTTTCCAAAGGCTATCCTGTAAGCTGAAAGGTACCTCCTAGTTTGCCACCAGGCACTGCTTTTGTTTACCTTGCCGTGCCAGGGTTCCAGGCTGCTGTTACCAGCCATGGATTTGCTGGAGAGAGAGGAAAAGCCTGCACAGAATTTGAACTTGCATCATGACACAGGAGTGTGTTGCATAAGCCTTGTTACAAAGAAGTTGTTAAAATGTGCCCAAAGGATAGAAAAATAACCAAGATGATTTATTCAGATCTTATTTCATGATCAAGGTAATTTTTTTTAAAAAAACCTCTGGCAATATTTGAATTTGATCATATTGGAGCTAAAATGCTATTCTTGTTTATGGTTCTTCCAAAGCAAATGTGCTTTTTTTGCTATTCACAGCATGGATAAACAGGTATGATCTGATTCCTGTGCTGGACAGCCATTGTCCTTCAGAGAAGGGACAGGACCCTGTGGATTAGTTTTTTTCCTTAATGGTAAGATAACTGGGTAATTAATTCTTGCACTTTTTTCATGTTCTTACATGTTTGTCTGAGACCAATGAGAACATACAAATGCAGCAAAGCCTGTCTTTGTGAAAACACTTGTACTTGCTGCTTCCCAAGCAAACACAGAGTTCGGGCAGTGAGGGCACTGAGAACACCCCCATACCTGACCTGAGGAGGATTTGTGGGGTCTCTGACAGTGAGGTGCAGGCACTGAAAAAGCTTCTGCATTCGGGTGAGGGGCTGAGCAAGCACCGTGCAGTCAATTCCAACAAACTGTGTTAAGAGTATGCCAGTGACATCTAGTGTTTAATATAAAATTCCCATAAAGCCCGGAGGGTTTGCTCTGTAAAACCCTTTGCTGCAGCTGGAGCAGTGGGTGCTGTCAGGGTGCCTGGTACAAGGGACAGGGCAGCAGGGCCACGGCACCCTTGGCAGGGGACAAGGAGCCCTGGGCTGTCATCCTGCAGCCAGGTGATCCCACAGCAAGCAGCATTTGAGAGTTAATCACCCTCAAGAGCAAACAAGTGACGTTGCAGGGGTGTTCCCAGGGTGATGGGAACAGTGTGGGCTGCCCTTTGCATCCCCCACATTTCTCTGTGTAATGTACACCTTCCTAGCTAATAAAACGGCAGAACATTCTGACTTGGTACAGTTTTGGAAATGTTGGAATGAAGTCTGGCCCCTGTCTGTGATAAGCTGCCTGTGTACACACACACACAGCAATTGCAGTGGGTGCAGCATGGGAGGTAGTGTATAATAGTTTAATTTTAACGAGAAAAGACAATACCTCAGAACTCAGAGCAGGATTGCAATTAATTCTGAAATAAAATTCCAGCACAGTAGGGAGCTCAGAACTGGTGACACACCACCCAGATTCAAGGCAAAAGAGAAGAATATTCCAAGGACAGCTGATATCACATAGCAACAACAGATATAAGTTGATGAATTTAATGTTCCTACAATTAATACTGACAGTCAAGCAGCTCTTGCACCATTTTTTAATGTTTGGTTTGTTAAAATTTCTGGTTCTAAAAATAAGGATAAAGTGGACTGTGAGATCATAAACTGTATAAAAATAGATGTATGCTTAATGTTGTGAAACACAGTTAAAGAAGTTAGCATATGAATGACTAATCATCATTGCAAGTATCTCAAGACATCATTAATGCAAAAATACGATAACATTGCTAGTAGAAATAGAATATCAGCTTGAACTATATACAGATTTATGACATTTTTATCCCTTTTGATATTTACTGAATCATAGAATAGTTTGTGTTGAAAGAGACCTTTAAAGGTCATCTAGTCCAGCATCCCCCACAAGGAGCAGGGACATCTTCTATCTCAGCAAGCCCTAATAAAAAGACTATCCCCATCTTTCTTATATGCTCTCTTTAAATATTTAAAGGCCACAATAACATCTCCCTGCAGCTTTCTCTCCTCCAGACTTAACAACCCCAAATCTCTCGGCCTTTCCTCACAGGAGAGGCTGTCCATCCCTCTGGTCATCTTTGTGACCCTCTTCTGGATCTGGTCCAGGATCCGTGTCTCTCCTGTACTGTGGACCCTGAACTGAACGTGGGGTCTCAGCAGAGCAGAGCAGAGCAGAGCAGAGCAGAGGGGCAGCATCACGTCCCTCCATCTGCTGGCCACGCTGCTTCAGATGCAGCCCAGGGCATGGCTGGCTTTCTCAACTGCAAGCTCGCATTACAGGCTCATATCCAAAAAATAGTTGCTGTAAAAGTAAAGAAATGGACAGGCTCACAGGCTGATTCACTGTGAAGAATCCAGACCAAAGTTTAAGACTGCTTTGGCTCCTGCAAACTTGCACACATCCATATATGATTAGATTACTTCAAGGCTTCAAAGATGCAAAGTATATCTGAATCAGAGGCAGGCTGTAGGTCTGGTGTCTTACCTTAGATGAAGCTAATATGGTTAGTGCCTTGAAAGCCACACAAAGTCACTAGAGACTTCTTGAATTACCTTTTGAAATAAATTCAGCATCTGTGTTGTTTGATAAAAAAAGCAGCACAGATGTCTGAAGCTTCTGAAGGCAGGGAGCATCCGTGGAGGTCATTTGGAGAAGACTGTGGGACACAACAGGAAAGGACGAAAGCGATCCTCAGAGTTACGCTGGACCAGAGGAGAACTTTGTTGCAGGGGCATAATTTTCACTGTTCTGTTCCTGAAGTAAATTAATGCTGCTGTATAAGTGTGATGTTTCAGTTTAGACTGCTGCTGAGAGAGTTAAACAAGAATTCACACGTATGGAGACAGAAATAACCCATTGTCTACTCCGAGTGGGTGAACGCACTTGGTGTCACTGAGTATTACACACTGAACTTCAGCCACAGCATAAGCAAAACCAAAATACATCTATAAATAGAGGTCATAAACCCAAGTGATAATTTAAAAGAAACCTTATTTTTAATGACTCTTTATTCTGTGGATAAGGTTGGGTGCTCCCAGGTGAGCAGAGTAAGTGAAAGTCTCACACAGACTGCACCGTGCTTGGTAGTGGCAGTGGATTCTTACTCAGCACTCCCTTCTTTGGGTTCAACCAGAGCAGGAGGAAAAAAAATCCTGACAGCTCTATAGTCATTGTATCTCTGTTGGGTTCATTCATTTTGATTACTGCTGTTACTCTGATGATTTCCTTGGTATCAGAAACAAAACTGCAGTTCTCTACAGTTCAGCTCACTTTAAGGCACCATCAAATTGGTATGACTCTCACAAGTTTTTGTTAAAGTCATGGTGACAGCTCTTGAGCTTTAACTAGCACTGTTGTTGTGCTTGCTATAAAGAATTACTCTCATCAGCCCTTTTCTAGACCGTAGGTCACTGCAGAAAGATGCAGCCCATTCCAGGTCTCCACACGTTAGCACTAAGTTATTGCCTCACCTTCTTCATCTAAATATAAGAACAGTACAGGGAGAGTTATCCATCCAGGCTTTGATTTCCTCTTATTTTCTGTCTAGTTTCAGAGTTTGACTCCGGTGACTTTGTGGATGGCTTTTGTGTTGTCTTCATGTGAGCAACATTTTAGCAAGGGTCTGTTGGGTAGGGTCCCTTGTGCAGCACAGCTTTTCGCACTGCTAAGGCAGCAACAAGAAGCTCTAACAGAGCCACAAAGTGCTAGCAGAGTCCCCCAGGACAGGAAAATCTGCACAGCTTGACTCTACCACTGCCTATCTGCCTGCCTCCACTGAGCAGGGGACAGAATATACTTCAGTGGCAAGGGAGCACGCACTGGAGATGTGGCAGAGGAGGCTGCTGCTCTTGAGGAACGCCCTGGGGGTGATGGAGCAGAACAATTATCCAGTTTTAAAAGTTACATGGGTGAGAGGGCTTAAGCTACATCAGGCTTCATGTTGGAGGCCTTCTCGACCTTGCAGTTATGTTGTGGATCCACATCCTAAGCTGAGGTTGCAATTCCAGGTAACAGACTGTTCCCATTTCCCATGGTCATCTGACCAGGCTCAGGAGAAAAATTAACCCAGTAGGTATCGTTTCTTCACATTGCAGGAAGATCAAATACATACTTATGCCAGTGCAAGGAAAATGTGGGACAAAGCTGGAGATGGGATGGGAACAGAGACAATGAAAGGAAAAACAGAGTACCTCCAATGCTGCTGTGAAACTGCAGCCTTGAAGGAGCTACTGCAAGTGTCCCAATTATTTGAGACAGAGTGTAGAGTCAGTATGGGATAAGGTCCCCTTACACCCCAATGTGCCAAAATGGCACCGCTGTGCCTTTTTGCCATGTAAAAAAGTTGGTATACAGAACTAGGTGGAGTTGCCTGCTCTTGTGGGAGGACTGGAGAACAACCAAAGTATAATGAACTAATTCTATTAAATTCACTTGTAAAGTCAGTTGTGATCTATTGTATAAAGGTCTTTTTTTTTTTTTTGGTTTGTGAATTTATGGAATAGCTTCTGTCTTTACTTTTTTCACAAAAGATGAATGCAAGAAGGATTATTGAGATACAAAAATATTTTGGGGATTTATTTTTTGTGAAGCAGGTAAGAAATTAATTTCCAACATATGCTTTTCTTGACAGTGTCACTTTAATTTTCTCGTAATAGGTTGGTGGAACGGCTGTTTCCATGACAGCACAGCAAATATACAGTAAGGGGCACCGATAAACAGTGATGAATAACAGATCATTAGACTTCAGGGAGAATTCTTCACTCTTCTGTCGCTGCTTTTTACATTTGTCAGATAGAGACAACACACTTCACCGGTGTCCATGACACCAAGATAAAAGTTGTCCAACTTCCAAAGGCCCTGTGTGCTAAAAGACAACAGTTACTGCCTTTGAAGGCAGGTCAAATGCTGGCTTTAAACTACGTTAAAGTGCCCCTTCTAAGAGTTAACTTGCTAACTACAATGATGTACAACACTGAATGTCTGATCTAGCCTTGTCAAACTAGTCATAAGCCCCTACCAAGCAACAGCGCTTTCAAGATAGAAGTAGCTTCTCCTGACCCACTGTCTCAGTCATGCTCTCCAACAAAAGCAAACCCTTGTAGAAAGCAAATTTACCCTCCGGTTCACTGCTCTGGGGTTCGCTGCGCAATCTGTGTGAAGAGGTGTTGGGATAAGTCACTCTGCTGAAAGCCATCAAAGGGGCCGCTCTCAGGGGGAGATGAAAGCGGAGGTGAGGGCTGTCGCATGCGAGGTAACCCCACTGCCACAAACCGTGTTTAACCAAGTTTCACTGGAGTTCAGCCTTGAAACATACACACAGATGTCAGAAGCAAATCTGTAATTGCCTTTTCACAGAGAAATAGCAGCTGAGACATTGCTGCTTGAAGGAGGCTTGATAGTCCTAGATGCATCCTAGCGCAAAATTAAAATAAACTTCTGTTTTCCAAGGATGTAGATAAGCACTGGGGAAAAAAAAATCACATCTCTTTCCTCTTTAAATCAACGACAATTTTGTCAAGAACTTAAGGGGAATCAGGGTTTCATCCTTGTTGTCTTGCTTTTTATGATAATTCCCTCTTCTGATGAAACCAGAAAAGGCAGTATTGAATAAAACATTAAAATAATAACAATTATCTGCTTGTTTAGGCAATCTGCAATACAGGTTGAAACAGGAAGGTCATCTGCAGGCTCACAAATTTTGTGAAAAGTTTTTCTGAAGTCCCTCATATTATAGCCAAAAGTGATATATTTAAATTTGTTTAAGAGCCGGTTCTCAATGCCAAGAAAAATTAGTACCCAAACCGAGGCACCAGAAGCTTTGCTACCACTCTTCTCGTAACAAAATAATAATCTTAAATTAGTCCTCTGGTTCACCTAGATTGCTATCTATCAGATTTTAAGGGTATAATTTACCAAACATTTACTTTGGTGACAGTCCAGCCTTCACACCTCTGCACCTGTGACCGGTCCCCATTGCTCCTTCTCCCACCTATTCTCCAAAGAACAAGTTCTGCTAATTTGTAAAACTACACGGTTAACCACATCAGAGATTTAAACACAGTGATTTTTGGCCTCTCTTCTGTTTAAATACACATCAGTTCTCATCCCATTAATTGCTAGCACATGCAAATTTCAGGTAGTTTAGAAAATGTCCAGCCGTTTTTTAAGATACTTGCATCCTTCGAAGATAACCGAAGGCGAGCTAAAGGTTACAGCAAAGCACCCAAACACTATTTATTTTTTAGGGTTAGACTGCTGCCCAAGCCATCAGCTTTAGAGTTCAGTTTTTCCCCTTCCTCAGAAAAAAAATATTTTATTAGCAGTAATTCTCCACAGGAACTTCTGCTTTGCTCCATATGACTTTAGGGCAAGGTATGACTCCCAGAGAAGAGCAAAGATTGCTTCTCTGTTGTTATAAATCAACAAGGCTTTTCCTTTGCAGTTGAAACATGAGTGATAACTTTCATGCTTTGGCACTAGAACTTCTTCAGTGGAACCCTGTGCAGGCACCCAGGACAATACTGTGTAAGAGAAATGTGTGGCATTTCTCAACCACTCCCATTACACAAGACAGAGTGAAGCACCAGCATGGTGAGCCATCTGTGCTAGTGCCAATGATGTTATTGAATCATTCATTACATTTCACAATTTCATATCAGATAATTTTAATTCTTATTTTGGCATAGCGCATAGAATTCTTCCTCTAGAAAGATGAGCTCAGTATGCAAATGTGTTTGCCCTGTTTTCTGATAAATTCGTGGCTGCATTGAACACTCTTACAAGGGGCTGTGGCTCATGGAATTACGCCTTCAGACCTTGATAGCAGAAATAGAGTCTTACTTCATGCCAGATTAATTGATCAGTTTTTAGCACAAGTAAATTTGTGCTAAATGATGCATCCATTTCTGCCAACTTCTCCTGCCTACAAAGCACAGTGCCATCCAGAGGTCTACCCTAACCCCATTCCTGCATTTCTTTCCTAACAAGGAAAAGTGTTTTGCTTGCACATTTGATTGATATTCCTACTTAACAGTAGGAATATTTCCCTAGGATCATATTATAGCAGCAAACTAACGCTGTGGTTTCCCTGGTCACCATCCTGGTGTGCACCTATCATACTGGCTGACCTATTTCTTCTAAGTGAGAGCTAAAGATATTGGTGAGTGGACATCCCACCAGGCACTGTGCACACACACAGCCTGCCCCAGAGACCTCACAGCTCAGGTGAGGTGGCAGCTCAATAGACAGGGCTGCTAAACAGGAAAGGAAAATCACCAACTCACAGCAAAAGGATTTCACTGAAATTTTTCATTGACTACCTGTTTACACATCTGAGAATTACCATGGAGACACTGGTGACCTCTATGCAGCTGGGTTATGATTTTCATTTAAAGAAGAACAAAAAATCCTTTTCCACGTAACTTAGTGATGACTTCTCAACATGGTACAGTAAATCACTACAGGATAATCCCATTTTCTTGTTTATTTTTGAAGACCGAACAACCTTGCAGATGAGGCAGAAAAGCATGTGTGTGTCTGTAACTCCCTTATGGGTGCATAAAATATTCAACATGAGGTCATCATGAACAAGCTAATGAAGAAAAGTATCTCACTTCACTGTCACAGGTAATTTGTTAGAAGAAATCCTAACTGTAGGTCTTTTACATGATTGCACCTTTCATGAAACAACTGTATGATACCTGCAAGTGCACAAGACCTTATTCTGTTTTGCTGCTGTGCAGCCCTCTTCAGCTTTTTGGCTGAAATAAACAACAAGCAAAACCATGAAGTGGGAGAGAAAGGAGAATCATCACTGGGTAGATTTTATACTTGTTTTCCAAAACATGCATGTATTGAAAACACAAGGGCCTGTAAGGTGCCTTGAGTCATTGGAATGTTTGACAGGTGTTTGACCACGCTCAAGGCTCAGGGAAGCAATTTCCTTCCCCAGCAGAGTAGCTTTAAGCCACTTTTTGGGTGTCTCTAGTGGCATGAAGGGGTTTCTGTGGGGTCCAAGGTCTGTCTGTGTCTCCAGCCTAAGTTTGTGAAGTATATATAGTGCTGCAAGGACAGTTCACGAGCGCTGTATTTTTGTACTTGAAAGGGCTGCAGAACTCAGTGAAATCCTGAGAGCATAATGTCTCCTTCCTCAAGTGGGCTGCACTTCAAAACTCAAGTGTACAACGTCCTCCCACTCTGCAGAGGCTCCTCAGCATCGCAGGGGCTACTTTGGGAATGAAGCCCTTCAGAACTGGCTGAGAACACAGTGCAGCACAAAAGGCACCATGGGTCATGGTTTCAAGTTGCTGCAGTGATTCCAGAAGCTCAAGGTAAGCATAAAAAAACCAAAAAAACCCCATAGGAATAAAACATATTCTTCTTTAAGCTGAGGCTCTGGTAGCTCCCTGATGGATAATAGGTGACAGTCCCCATTGGAGCAAATATTGAGACATTCTTATGTCCAGCCAGAGGACATTTTTTTCCAGCCAGTCCCTCTTTACACTTTTTACCCTTATTTTATAAATGATCGCCCTACTTGTCAGAACCGCAGCCGTCTCACCGAGAGTCCAGTTTCAGCCTGAGAACTTTTTGCTGGGGAAAAGGAGAGGAAAGAGAGAACGGATGCCAGGAAGACAGAACAAGACCACGACTGGGATCTGACACAGTGAATTTGTGTGTGATTGTTCTCCAGGCCACGAGCCAAACAATGCCAGCTCGGGGGGTTTGCCATGGCATCAGCTCCTCAGTGAGAGCAGTGGCTCAGCTCCGGATGGCTCCACTTGCTGAGATGAATTCAGCTCTTACATGGCAGTGTTTTCCTGCCTAGGAAATCCTCATGAATCTTCTGGGGTTCTCTTTTCTTTTAAATACCTCCGTTCTGAGAGGATCCTGCTGTGCATGCTTGGAGATACAGAAAAGATAGAGACGCAATTTTTTTTTCACCTTGCATGAACTAAACCATCTGTGAGCATACAATACAGCTAAGAAGGTAATGCTGTATGAAAAGCATTGTTCTTTTGACCCATTTTCCTCCCTATTTTACCAAGCACAGAAAATTCTTCATTTTTTACTTTGTCCACTATCATTAACAATGCCTCATGATGTTAATTAATACTGCAAGAGGCTAAACCTCAGGCTGACTGTCTCACATGTGGGTATTAGTTCTGTGGATTTGCAGAGCAACATCTGCCTGTGAATAGATTTTTAAAAATAATGATTAAGTTGAACAAAAGAGAAGCTCTAAGCTGAATTTGTGGCTAAATGATTAATATCACTCCACGTTTAAGAATTTTTTTTCCAGCCTATTTTGTTTAATGATTTTTAAGTATGAATATTACATGTCATTCTGCAGTTAATTATTTATGCTGATGAAACATGGTACTCTCTGTACCCTTTTTGGATTCTAAATGGAAAGGAACATATTTTCTAGACAGTTCCTTCGGAATAGTGATGGCTCACAGAGGCTTCTTTCATCAGAGACAGAATTATCCTCCAGCCAGTGTAAGAAGGTTTGGAGTTCACTGGGAAAAACTCTGGTGAGAGCAGATCATTCACTGCTGGCCACCAGCGGTGCATGTCAGGCTTCCAGCTCCGGGTGGGCTTCAAAGGGCCTGGCCTCAGAAATCCTTCCCTTCCTGGTGGGAAAAGCTCTCACATGAAAGATTAATTAATCATCAAGGTCTATATTTCAGAATTTTGGGGGCTTTAGGAACGGTTTGCATCTGCCCAGGATTTCGAACTGAGCTTGGAATCTGACTAAGCAGAACTTTGACATTTGGAGCTTTCATTTTAAATCGACACGAAAGCAGTCATCAAATATTGAAATCCTCCGGGAGCTCGAATTATCTTTTTCCATCCAGCTCCAATGATTACTGTTTATGGATCTCTTTGCAGCCAGATATCCCTCATTCTCTGAGCTCTTCTAGGCAAGAGCTTTGGCTGAAAAAACCCTGCAGATATTATCTCTGCTACTGTGTCATTTCAGTCACAGGAAGGTATGGCTGTCCTGCACCATAAGTGCCAGCGATTTACCCAATCCCTAGAGTCAGGTCTTGAGAATCAGACCTTCACAGTAAATTGATGGCACTTGAAGAGCCTGAACCATAAGAAATCCAGTGAAAAAATAAGTCCCAGGAAAAAATAAGTTTGTCTTAACCAGTAAGACTACAAGGTCCTGTGGCAACCAGTCTTACTTAGAAAGTCAGTGTTCCTCAGCATTCAGGGAAACAGAGCGAGGTGTTACAAGCTGCTCACTACACACGTACTGCTATTAAGCTAAGGAGGCTTCTTCTCTGGGGACAACAAAGCACTAACACAAGGAATTAGAGAACACGTCTTTTACTGAACTGAGCAGTGGGATATAAAAACAACATTTGGTGGGACTTCTCTAATTTAGCATGGCAGGTACATCAGCTGTGATTAATGCTTTCTGGAGATGAATTTGGAGATGTTCTTGAGCAGCCATAGAAACCAGGTGCTGCAAAAATTGTGCTGCTGCTGCTGCTGTTCAGCAAAGACAGCTGGAAGCAGACCTGGATCAGCACTTGGATCTCAAATACTCCCCAGCCCTCGGACACAGAGACATTAGAATTGGTTCAGTCATGGCAGGGTTCCATCCCAGTGGCACCCCAAGGCTCCTCCACTCCTGCCCTGGCAGGGCCTCACTGCCACGTCTGCCTCTCTGTCTCCTTGCTTTCCTCATCCCACCAATCTCTCATCAAGAGAATAATGAGACTAGGCTGACATCTCTTTCTGGGAAGTACTGGGTCTCAGCACTGATGCCCATTGCTGCAACGTAGGGAATAGTCTTGGCTGCCTGGGGAGGGTGAAGGTATTCCCAGCTCTGTTTATATGGCAACTGGGTTTCCACGTGCCTCTCCTCAACCCACCAATTCAGCTCTAAATGGTGTGAGCACAGCCTGCTGGCAAGAGCATCTCAGGTGTCCATATGGGCTGGGCAGAGCACAGCCAGAGAGACACAGATATTCCTCAGGGCCTGGCGCTCTACCTGTAGCTCCCTGAACGTATTCAGTTCTGGACTCCCTGGAAGTCAGCCCAAATTGTGCCTGTAAAACAAACTCCAAAACCTGTGCTACGTGCATCAGCTATTCACAAGGAAGTTTGCTGATATTCCTGATGATGTTGTGTGATTTTTTTTATCCCGTACAAAAATTTTCATTATTAAATAATTAAAAAGAATGAAACTACAAAAACTCATGATGGTGTATCCTTATCAGATGAAATTTTCAAAAGCCAAAAAAAAAAAAGATTTGAAAGAGTATTTTCAGATACTTTATATCTCCCCACGTTTTAACAGGACTGCTCAGGCTGTGTGTAAGTGGGTGCTAATGCAAGCTGTACCATTGCCAGTACACCAAGCTAGGCCATCCTCAGCTAACTCCAGCAGCTGCTGGTGCCATATAAGCATATTGTCAGCTGTTTTCTACATTTTCCCAAAGTTCTTTTTGCCTTGAAACCTTCCTCTTCTCAGGATCGTCTCTGTTTAAACAAAAATATGTTTTCTGACTCCTAACAATGACATCTTAAATAAAATAACTTCCTGTAATTCTGATAGCAGCTACCATCCTTATTTCCATAGCTTTCATCATTCACCTTTAATCCTCTTTCTTTCTTGCTTGTCATTATTTGTCTTTGCCTTTATTCTTTCTGATCACTATTGTTATCCAATTTCCTCTCCTCTTTCATCTTTCCCTAACTCCCGCTGCATTTGTGTCCTGTCATTTTACGATTTTGTTTTTACTCCCCATGTAGCATTCTATCAAACATAGAACTTTGTAACTGACTTTCCCTTCATCTTCCTACCTTTTTTCCCTTTTTTTTTTGGTAATGCTCTGAGGATCAGACGAAGACCAGCAATGCAGGCAGTTGCAGACTTTTCTCACACAAAATCCACGGAGCACAACTGCTCAGTCTCTTTCCCTGATGAGTGGGAGAACAGCCTTTGGCTTCGTTTGTTATTCATATTAGGCTGAAGTCCCTGCAGGATAACAAATATCTCTTACACTGGAGCAGGCTCCCCAGGGCAGTGGTCACAGCACCAAGCCTGACAGAGTTCAAGGAGTGTTTGGACAATGCTCTCAGGAACGTGGTGTGATTCTTGGGGTGTCCTGTGCAGGGCCAGGAGTTGGACTTTGGTGATCCTTGTGAGTCCCTTCCAGCTGAGATTGCTCTGTGATTCTATGATTCTCTGCAGCGTGCAGTGCCTGGAATGTGGGGGCTCTGACTGTAAGGGGGGTAGATGCCCCCATAGTAACAATATCAGGAACTGGAGTCTGGCCTCACAGTCAGGCTTTGGCTCACTTGAGTGATGCAGGAAGAGCTCTGAGGAGGCACCTGGGCTGCATGGGCTCATCAACCATTTATTTATTCTTTTACTTAGACTATTAAAAATAAGGGGGAAAGTGAGGTAAGAAAATATCCATGACTCTTAAAAATCCTTGCCATGCATTTCATTAGGAGCAAAGTAAGGATCAGAAGTCCAAGTTTCCACCACCAGTCCAGTAAAACAGAAACAGGGAAACCCAAAATGTCTTCAGAGATTACTCCATCCCAAGAATCATTTAGTCTAACATGAGGTCCATCACATGGCCTCATGATACTTAAGAAAGAAGAGGTCAGAGATGAACAAGATGTTTCACCAGTTTCTCCCACAAAATTTCCATATCTGGGATGTATCTGTCTTACTGAGTTGAATTTAGTATTTTAGACAACATGGCAATATATGACATACAGCCATTTCTGAGGGGAAGGGTTGGTCCCATGCCAGCAATTACACAAAACAGAATAAATTTCCTTCTGAATATATGAGGGAATTCCCCTTTCTCCTTTTTCTCTTCCCCGAGGGGAATGGTCTTCAAAGTTCAGAGGTACATTCTCAAACAGACAGAAAATGAATATTTAATACACCTTATTTGGGATTGAAGAAAACGGAAAATGGGTCATCAGCTTTAACTGCAATTCTAAAAATTTCCGTGACACCAAGTTACTCAACTGAAGTTCTGGAATACAGCTGTGTTTCTCTCAGCTGTCAGACATGGCCACACTGAATGATGTCTTATGCAGTTCCAAGAAGAAGAGATCGTGTCCTTCTCTTGAGAGAAACTTGTCCTGACAGAGGTGTCAGGGACAATCTATTTCACTCAATCCAGGACTCAGCTCTTTGTCCCTGAAGCCGTTTGCTCAGCGGAGACAGACAACTCCAAGATGTTTCTCGAGAAAATTGAGCTCACAGACTGTGAGATTGGCAACAGACCTGTCCTAAAATACTCACATTTGGGATGAAATCCCACTCGCCTTTGCATGAATCATTCTTTGGGCTTAAATAGCTAATGTCAGCAAGGCTGAGACCTAGAAGGTACTGCCTGAACCAAGAGCCCATGCTGGATTGCACTCACAGAGTTCTCTACCCAAACACACAAGACCACAGGCTCCTGTGAACTTGCCATCCTCAGTGGCTCTCCTCTGTCATTTCTGTCCTTGTTCTTGCCGCAACTCCCTTTCCTCTGTGCCGCTGTCTCAAAGGAGGAGTGTTTGATTTCAGACAGGTTGGGTTTCAGGGGCTCAGGTTGCTGGATTGCTCTGGGTATCACACAGTCTGAAGAAACTCTCTCTTTGTGCTAGCAAGCACCTACTCTGAAACCCTCACTGATGTATTTTCAGGAGCTATAGGGGAACAGAATGAACGCATGGATCTGCACGTACGGTTGTATGAGTGTAGAAACCCACTGCCCAAATACAGGCACTCATGTACCTCGAGGCAAGCCCTTAAAACTTATGGTTTGATTCTGACCCGAGAGTTGTGTTGAAACATTTATAAGAGTTTTAGGGCGCCAACTTCAAGCACATGCATTGATCAGCTGGGTTAGCCAGGCAGTCTCCCTCTGCAGCAGTGAAAGTGAGAAGGCAATCCCTTGAGAATCAGGCAATCCCCGACCCTAACAGCACTGTTTGCACAGCCCTGCTGATGGCAGCCATCCTTAGAACGCGCTCGTGGAGATCAGCTCCGTGGGCTTGTGTTGACATGGCACAGAGTGACCAACCCCAGCAGTGAGGAGAGGCACCCAGTGCAACGCACCCAAGGGCTGAGCACAAGCACACCATGGCCCCCAGGGTCTCTGGGTCAGAGCTGGGGAGCTCTTGCCTTGGAAGAGGGCAGGTTGCAGGCGTGGGGAGGATGGGGAGGGTGTGAAGTGGAACAGATGCTCGTCTGTCTTCTGACCTGGAGAACACTCTAGAGTGCTCACTAGGAGGAACTACAATTTCCTCTGCCAGCTTGGTAAATCTGCTTTCACTCAGACTGCATGCTTGATAAAGCTATTTGTCCGGTAATGAATACCAATTTAAACTTCTCATGCAAAATTCTGTGCTGTAAAGTCGTCCTACTGCATGGGGTGTAAGCATGGAAAACCTCTCTTTGCATTTGTGTTTGTGCAGCACCAAGTGCCAGAGTGTTCTCAGGCTGGAAGCAGGGTTCTTGGCCCTGCAATAACGAAAACAAAATTGACATTATTTGTTCTGTGGTAGTGCCTCCAGGCCTCAATCAAAAATGACACAAGACAACAGATGGATGCAAGTACACGGGGGAAACACAAGACAAAACATTTATTCATTTAGGAAGCATCGGCCACAGCGCACCAGCTGCTTAGGTATTAAATATTTTGTAGGCATCATTGTACAAATATAAAAATCATAATAATTGTTGTTATAACCTAGCCTTATACGAGAGACAGAAAGGGTTTTTTTGGACTATTGTATCATGGGAATGGAAAGAGTGGCCATTAAAAGCAAACATTTCTGTAAGTACAAGCACTCAGTCATTCTTCAGCTGTAAACATTACATTATCCTAGATTGTGTTGAAGCTGATAGTTGTGTTCTCATTTAAAAGCTGATAAATATCATATTAGAATTTTCTGACAAGTCTGTCTGCAGTACACAACTGGTTATACTGCCAATGCTGGCTAATTTTGCATCTGTTCAGACATTTAAACTGTTTTTAAAAGAAAACTTACCCCTTCCAAAAACACCCCAAAGCATTGTAAAGTGTCACTGGTATATGAAACACATAAGAAGGAGAAGCGGATAACAAATTTCATTGCAGAAATTAGAACAATATTTTAAAGATAAACTTATGAAAATGTAGAGCTTGTGATTTTAGATTTTACGATTTCAATAAATATTTTATTGACTGCTTTTGAAGCCTGGCTCAAACAGAAAAATATTAGGCCCCAAGCTTATTGCTCATCAACCCCTTGAATGGTTCGGTTGTTTGGCCGAGTCCATGAAACCACAGGGAAATTTCCAATGAATTTTCTTCTTTTTCAGTTGGAAAAATCAAAACTGCGATTTTTCAGGGCAATGTTCCAAGATTGATTAAATTCTGCTCAGGGTTATTTTCTCAGACATTTAATTTTATTTCTGCTGCAATCACAGGAGAAGAGTTAGGCGTGCTTGATTCCCACGTTTCTTTTCCTGTCAGAGGCCCGTGCTCGTGCTGTGGGTGGCCCATCAGGCATGGCCACCATGTATTATCCCCATTTCCAAAAGTTCAGCTGAAAGATGCTTCCCTAATAAGGAAAGACAAGGAGGTTTAGTTTAGGTCCGATTCACTTATGTCTAAAGCAAATATATTTTCCCAGGTGATTTTGCTGCCCACTTACCTCTTTTGAAGCTTAAAAGCTCCATTTACTCGCTCACAAATTTTATAACTAACTGTTTTCATCAAAGGTAGTTCTTGTGGTCTTCTTTTTCATTTTTAAGGGACAGAAAATAGTCATGGAAGTTCTTCCCCCTAAATTTTCATGGACAAGCGAAAGCAATTTTACAGGAAGCACATGAAACAAGTGAAACCATGTGGAGAAAGGAGTTTATGTATATAGTGCATGGGATGCTTCGCCAACATCCATAACATTTATTCATAGCCCCAGCTATTTCTTTCTTTCTTTTCTTTTTTTCTTGAGAAGGGGGAGAATGACAGCAATACTGAATTAATTGAATTGGTTCCATGTGTGTTAAACAGTCTGGAACATATTCCCAACTAATATAACCAACCACCAGCTCCAGAGAAGGCATGTCAGATAAGGTAGCAGACTTTTAATTTTTACAAACTCTAGGGAAACATAACATGAGATTTGGAACTGCTTATGGCTGTTTTCTCTCATCAATAAACAATAACCATCTTTCAGGTACCCATTATGTGTTTTGACAGCTGACAAAATCTGTAAAGTACAATTCCCAGGTATGTGGATCGTGTGAGATTCAGATGTACTATTTCCGTATAAAAATCAAACTGCAGAATTTGCTAGGCACTCCTTAATATTTCCATTAGTTCTTTTTTCCCTCTGCAAGTGACTCTCTTGTTAGGACAAATGGAAGTAGCAAGAACCTTGGCTTGCTCCCAAGTGACAGAGTGTTTGCATAGTGAGCACACAATTATAAAGCATTTACATGCACTCGAAAGTGAGCATATATTACAATATTTTTTTTTTTTTTCCAAATAGGTATTTTTAAAAGTTCTTGTCTTTCAGTGGATTTAAAATGTGCTTTGGAAAGGCTAAAGGTTGGGATATATCTAACCACCCCTCTTGTCCCATCTCTTATTCTGGCTGACACCTAAACTAAATTACCCAACACAGGGGCAATGCCCATCTTTGAATAAATGCCCATCTCAGTGCTGAATTTAGTTTTTAGAAAGACATTTATACAGACAATTGCATTCCCCAGTAGTGCAAAATAAAAGTTGCATGCATTCACCTTTAATTTAATTCTAGGATTTTGGTGGATGGAGTTAATTACTTAGATTTCAGTCTCATGTTTGGGTTGTCAGTACCTGTCCCATGGAATTGCAGCTTTGTCACACACCAAGCAGTCCAAAAGCTTCTCCTCGTGGACTAAGAAACCTTTTGAATTTTGGCCATCACCTGGATTCTTGACAACCTAACATTTTTTGCTCATTGAGGTGGTCAGAGTCAGCTCTAAAGAGCCCTCCTGCCCGTGGCAAACTCTCCCCACCACGAGGAAGCCGCAGTCTCCTCCAGCGATGATGCTCAGGTTGCGTTACCACAAGGGGTCAGTAGAAATCAGTGAGAAATATTCCCTCCTCCTGCACCCCAGGAACGCTCACAGCCACCGTGTCGCTCCCTGTTAATTTCAGGAATTCAGCCAGAGAAAACCAGACGTGATTGTTTTTTCCTTTGTAACCAGACAGCTTTTCCCACTAAAACACATGAGTGGTTTCCTAACATTATAGAGAAGCTTGCTCTCAATCAAAGCTAGCTGGGGTTCAAAAGCTGGGGTTCATTTCCTTTTCCAGGATATTTTTCTCTGTACTTGCTCATTACATTTGTTAGAATGAGTGCTTCAAGCGTGGCACAGATTTATGATCAGGCAGCAAAATTTTTCTTTCTTCCAAACTAGGTTTTGAAGAATTATTTTTTTCTTTCTCAGTTAATAGAATTGAATTTAAAATAAATTTCAAATTAAATTAGATCGTATGTCCTTGCAACTAAGCAAGTAGTTGAGAGCAGTTGCATACATTTTCTCTCCAAATGCTTATGTAACCCCTTTCTATTTTATTCATGACTGCCCCATGAAGACTATTCATCACACTCGCACTGCTCCCTCTGCATCACATTCCTTTCATTCCAAAGGATGCTGGGGAAAAGTGGGGAAAAAACAGATTTCTGACTTGAAGTTTGCTTCTGTGTCACTTCTGTGACAAAGCTGCACGCCTTGGAAACATCCCAGTCATAAATGACAGCGAATTAGAGACCTGCCTGCACCACAGTGGGAACCTGCATCTCAGAAACTTTACCAAATACCATCTGACCATTTTCCTGCGGGCGAGTAGCAGGTCAAGCCGATGTCAGTTAATCTTACACTGCAGCAGTACGTCAGGTAGTGCTCCTGGAGCCCTTGAAATCCCTCTCACCTTTTCCTCCTGTAGCCGTTCATCCCGAACAGCCCAGACGTAATGTAAAAGAAGTAATGCTGGGAAATAGATCTGGAAATATTCAGATTTTAATTTATTGCAGAGTTGCAGGAAAAGGCTCAAAATGCTGTTAAGAAAGAAGTCCAGTGGTTAAAGCTGTCGGGGATTTATGGGTTTGCAGAGCCATTTGCTGGAAGTATTATTGTACTTTGGTTCATTTATATGATACAGACAGAATAAGTGCTAGAAAATTAAACTAGACGTGGGATTTTGCCTCCGACAAATCAGAGTTTGGCCAATCCTGTTGATGCTCCAGAAAAAATTTTCCATCGGTATCACTGTGCTGTGTTCAGAGCTGGTGTATAATGAGTGTAAGTTCAGCGTGTTGTGCAGAACGAATATGCAGAGTGAAAAAGGCTGATTTTTTATGCATATTGCAAAACCAAAGCAACATTACTCTTTTAACCCAGGCAGTGACATTCCCCAAGCCTCTTGTGGCTAATATGTACAGCAAGCAGAGGCACTGAAACACCATTTTTCTTTTGTAACACTCGCAATTCATTACGACCGTAAAATGCGTGCTCATCAAAAACCGTTAAAAAAACCCTAATTGCAGTTGAAGGCATAAGAAGGAGTGGATTTAGAGCTGCATTCTGTTTTGTGCATTGAATGCTGTGGGAAATCCTGCTGAAAATGTCACAGAAACTGGTCCCAATCTATCAGAAACTGGTCCCCATCTACGTTGGAGGGCAAAAAGTGGAAGCTCCTGCCACACGCGCTGTGAGATGCTTACCAGCCCATGGCAGATGGAAGTGGGGTTGTGGCATTGGGATGCTGGTTGCACACCGTGCTTTCAGCTGAAACCTGTAAGAAATTGCTTCCTTCCCTGTTCCCAAGGGAACCTGGAGAGTCACCTCTGTGGATGGTAGCAAAGGAAAAGTGAAAATTAAATCAGGAGGCCCAGAGGTATTTCTGGTGAGGAAGACAGGTGCTGTGTCTGCTCCTTGTCATCAAGAGAGGTGTACAGACAAAGGAAGTCATGTCTTGAATTCAGAAGATAATAAAATGGGTTTTATTTTTTATTTATAAGAGAAAATATTATTTCTTTTTTTTTTTTTTCTTTTAGTATGATATCCTGGAAAACTCAAACCCAGATTTTTTGGGCACCAGAACTCTTTTCCTCCACTGCACAGAATGTCATTCTTACTCGTTTGTGAAGATCTGATCAAAGTCAGAGGGTTCAAAAAGCTTTTTGAGGAACAGTTGTGTCCGGAGCCCCAAAGTGAGACTGGACCCTTGATGTGCTACATGCTGTAAATAAATATTGCAAGTGAGCTCATCCACTATGGACCAAAGAACCAAGGTGGAGATAAACTGCAGCTATCACCATGCAGACTTGGAGAGCCGAGGTACAGGCAATGACTAAATGACTCCCCTCAAGTCACATCAGAGCTAGAAACTGAACTTCAGTGTCCTGAATCACCTTTCTGCCCCTTAAACATCCTGTCTTTACCTCCTTACTCCTGCAGTCATGATCCGAGCTGACACATGTGGCCTGGCAGATGCACCTGACAGGGGATGGACATTGTGCCGGTGTCCTCGGGAGGGAAGGTGGAAGGGGATCCCTGGATTGGAGCTCCAGCATGCCAGGTGCTCAGAAAAGAGCTCAGGTGGAAAGCTTCAGAGGAGCGGCAAGGTGAGGAAAAAAAGGAAAAGTTTATACTCAGTAGGGGGTAAAAAGGAAACTCACTTGATAAATACAAACTCAAGACATATTTAGAAGCTGGGTATGCAAGCTGAACTTTCCCTGGGGCTAATTGCTGTAATGGCATGTTAAATAAATCCTTTCTAAACTTGGCTGTACCACATGAACACCGCTTAAATAACGAAGTGCTCATGGACGAATTATCAAAAGTATTAGGCAGAAACAGGCTTTTCTTTAACTGGAATTGAAATACATGGTGGTTTTTTCCATCTGGTTACTGCGACCATCACAGATAATTTTTTTATTCTGTTAATCTTGGGGCTCCATCTCCTTTTGCTGTCCTGGTTAACCACAAATGCAGCCCGTGCTTTTCTTCTTTGCCGTTTGGCACTGATCCGTGGCAGATGCAGGAATGTTCTTCCTCCTTTATCGAGCAGTTGGGAACTCCTGGGCCTTTCCTTTTCCTTTGTGCACGCTCAAGACAAGGCAAAGCTGCTGGGAAATGGGAGATATTTATGAAGTGGTAGTCTCCATGGCCAAGCTTCTTGAAGAAGGATACTGCAGCTGATGAGTTAGAACAGCCCGTGCCCCAGTTAAATCTGAATGATGGTGGTCCATTCTGAGGAAACGACAGAAGAAAAAACCAGAGGAGTAAAGGATATTTCTGCAATCTAAAATTCTTAAATCCGGAAAGTTTCTCTCATTCTGGGTATATAGAAATAACTAGATTTCTAGATATAAATTTTAATGTATAAATTTATAAATAGCTATAAACAGCTTATAATTTTAGGTATAATATATGTGCAATATATAAATTTATAAGGTTTCTTATCTATTACATGTGCATGCATATTTATATATTCTATATAAATACAGAAATAACTAGATTATCAGTTACAGATTTCCTGACCATTATTGTAGTGGACAAACTCAGTGACTGTAAGAAAGAGTGTAGGGGCTCAAGTGGCCGATTGCACCTGAGGACTAACAGAGTGCTGATGAAGTTCTATAACCTTTTTAACCATTTCCCTGGTCAATGAAATGATAGAAATGATTAACCTAATTGGAGAGCCCTAAGGGTCAGGTACAAGACCACCCAGTAAAAGGAGGTGCTTTGTACTGGTTCATCCCCACTCCGTACCTGTTGGGTGGTCACTTGTGTTGCTGCCAAGCAGCAGAATCACCATTTAAAACATGTAGCACGTGAGGGCTCTGTGCAAGTGGTGAGAAGGAGAATCTCTTCTGATACCCAACCTCCTGATCAGACACGATGTAATCACAGAATGGCTCAGGATGGAAGGGCCCCACAAGGATCATCAAGTCCAAATCCCTACTCGTTACCTTACACTAAACCATGAGACTGGGTATCCTCCTGACAGGCTTGGTGTCACCTCACACAGAAGAAACCATGCAGATTCACATCTTTTAGCGTTCAGAGATGACTTTTATTTAAGTAAATGTAAGGTAAAGTTAGGAATGTGTGCATCCACAATGTGAAAATGTAAGCTGTATGTTTCGTGGCTTTTTTGTCTGGGAACATACCCAACACTTTACTCTATTCTTTTGATAAAATATTTCCTTCAAGTGTTTTCAGAAGACAGGAGAAATAAAAGTATATGATTCTTCTAAGGCTTGGAATAATGTGTTTACATATCAAGGAATCCATTTCACAGAAATCAATATCTTTTCATTTCATCTGGGGAAGAATAACATTGGGCACTTGTTGGTTCTTGGCATTCTTAACACTCATTTGCAAAGGGAAACAAAGAATTTTACAGCAGCTTCCAAGAGAGCATATTATTAGATCCTAATAGTTAACTGCATTTCCTCACAAACATTGATTTGCTGTTGTTATTGTTGTGGCTGCAGCCAGGTGGTCATACAGTTTGAAGGAAATATCCAATTAAATTGATATCACAAAATTGTACTTGCTATATTTGTGTCTGCCTAGGTCTCAGACTGAAAAGCTCATCATTTGATTTTTCTTCAGAAAAGGAAAACTCAATTCCCTCTTATGAACTTCTTGACTGTTAACAGCCATCAGGAGTGATGGAGAGGAGGTCTGCTTCCAACTGAGAGGCTTCTGGGAGGTGCAGCGGGGCCAGCAGCGTGGTGGACATCCTCATTTAGATTCCCATGCACATCCCAGAAAAGTGCAATTATCCCAGGCATGGTTTGGGCTGGGCTGGGGCAAGAAGGGAGTGTGAGGCAGAGGAGCTGGGCCAGGGCATTGTCCCACTCTGAGTGTGCCCCTCACAACACTTCCCGCTGCAGCGCAGCCCTCTGGACACTCCCCTCTGAGCCAGAGGGCCATGTCCTTTGACAAAATGAGCTATAGAAATGACTTTCTGCTCCTTCTCCCCAGAGGGGGCTGCAGTCAGTGGATAATAGGTTGTACATGTGCTTTCACCAGGAATTCTTTCCACGCAGAAGCTGATGAAAGCTTCCCTTCACAAACTGTTTTTTCTCTCTGAAAAATGACTTCCTCTAAACATGCCCGGCCAAGTCCATTGTGTATTTGTTAAAGACATGAATGCATATGCATTTTTGTTTTATTATTATTAGACTTTTCTCTCTGTTGACCTTTATTCTGTGTCTGTTCTAATATCAGACTTGCAAAGACCAAGTCATGTGAATATTTAAGTACCCTAACTAGAACGCATTAAAAGAGCCTGAATTTCAGAAATCTGGGGCTGTGGTTTCCCAGCATCAGCCTCATTTAGAAGCTTTGCAGTCCATTTGAGCTTTTAGGCAGCCACTCCATACATTTTTACACAGGTTGCAGCAAGGACATGAATTTTCATTTTCTCTAAATATCCCTGTGGATTTTAATTGCGGAGTAATAGGATGGGATATTCTTCCTTCTGAGAGGTTTGTTCTTACACATTGATACTGATCACAGTCATCAGAAGTCCTGCCCAAGAAACAATCATTTAAACCAGGCCTTGGCTCGGTGGTCTCTGGATGACAACCTGCTCAGGTTCTGGCACCTTGTCTTTCACCTGCAGCTGCAGGGGACATCTGCCCACACCAAAGGGCATGGGAGGGGATCAGCTTTGGCAGAACAGAATTCACTGAAAATTGGTGTGTTTTGTCCTTCCTGTGGGACCATGACCCTGCGGATAGGAAGTGCTGTGCCATGCCGCAGCTGGACACCGAGCAGTCCACGAGCAGGGATGGGTTCCACTGCCCAGCTGCCTTGGGGCTGCCCTCAGCCACCCCTGCTGCCTGCAGCTGCAGTTTGACACCTGGGCCACGCACAAAAGCCAGGGGGCAGGTGGCACGGGATGGGGTATCGCTGTGCAGAAGGGTCGGTCACTCCCGCCCGCGGGCTGGGCACGCACAGACCACGCGTGCAGCGAGCTGGAGCGCGTCACGCTGCCTGGCGGGGCTTCAGCTCGCTGAGTTAACTTCACCCAGGAGAAAACTATGCCAGATTCTGGCCTTTGAAGATTTCGGTAAGCTCCTTTTTCAGGGAAAAAGGGTTGCCAACCGGGATTTTTCGTGAGTTGACTGCTTTTCAAAGATCTTTGTGAAGGGGCTTGGTTAAGGGCATTGCTGGGGGAAACCAATTATAATTTTCAAATATGTTAGACTTAAATAAACATTTAATTAAAATAAGACCAGCTTTTTCAGCCATTGCCTGTCTTCTCCTGTTTGTAGAGTTGGGGAGTTCTGGGGAATTCCTGATACTACATATTTTTTGAGAGCGTCAGCAAACTTCTCAAACTAACCTTCAATACTTCCTTTCCTTTCTCTTCCCTCCCTCCCAACCCTTTTCCTTAGACATTTTAACCTACTTTTTAGTCTCTCATTTTTCTGTTTTCCCCCATTTCTTGCAATATAAAATTTTCTTCTAACCTTTTTTCTCCTTGCCCATTTCTCCCTGATCCTTTTTTCCATGCACTTTCTCCTCCAGTTCAACCGAACCTCACCACAAACCATGTTATCTCCAAAACAGCCTCTGCCTAATGATGGAGGGAAATGCCCTGGAACACCAGCTTTCAGCAGCTGGGAGCCAGGAGGGTATATGTGACATGACTTTTCATCCTCCACCTCAATCTGTATAATACATTTTCAAAAGTCTGCCCACCTTTGGTGGCACCGAGAGACGTAACTGGGCTAGCAAGAGGAAGAATGAAAAAAGATGATTTTGTCACTTGAGCAGCTCCAAACCACTGCATTTATTTATGGCATTATCAGCATTATTACCACAACAGAGAGTGCTGCATTAGATCCTGAGCGTGAGTCCTCGCAGTTATTAAAACCTATAAATATCTTCACTAAAAGCAAAGGGAAAATATCTGCCACATGAGGATTTTCTTTCCAAATCATTCAACTGATATTAGTTTGACCCAGGCTGAAAGTTCCCTTACCTGCCAACATAATTTAATTCCAAATTGTTCTGCTCTTTCTTTTACATTTTTTCCCCTCTCTTCTTCAGAGACTTCCAGTGCTTGAGTGTGCCTGCTCGACAGGCCATGATTGAGGAGCACCATACTGCGTTGAGATGAAGTAACTCCAAGCAGTATTTTCATCCCTGCTTTGCTGAGGGACAAACATGGTATTGTGCAGCACTTTTACACTGGCTGCTACTGGACTGTCCTGGTTTTCCCTGGAATAGAGTTGGTTTTCCTCCTAGTGATGTGCTTTGGATTCAGTGTGAGAATAATGTTGATAAGACACCGATGTTTTAGCTGCTGCTAAGGAGTGCTTACCCTAAGTCAAGGACTGTTCAGTTTCCCAGGCTCTGCCAGTGAGCAGGGGTGCGAGAAGATGGGAGGGGCATGGCCAGAACAGGTGACCCGAAGTGGCCAAGGGGACATTTCACCCTGTAGGACATCATGCTCAGTACCTAAACTGGGCTAGGGGGTGGCAGTGGGGCTGATTGCTGCTGGGGGACGGGCTGGGCGTGGGTCAGTGGGTGGTGAGCAGCTGTACTGTGTGTCACTTGTTCCCCTCTCTTTCTTGTCACCCTTTTCATTACAATTACTGCTTTTGTTCTATTTTACTTTATTTCAATTATTAAACTGTTCTTATCTTAGCCCCTGGGTTTCACCTTTTTCTGAATCTCCTCCTCGTCTCCCCTGGGTAGGGGGGAGTGAACGAGCGGCTGCGTGGTGCTTCATGGCCAGGGGGATTAAACCCCAGCAAAGATGTGCACTAGCACAATAAACCATCACAATTTTTTACATGGCTTCAACAACACAAAAAAATACAGCTTAGCCAACATGGGCAGCAAATACATATGATTACCAACAAATAATCAAAGCATAGCTTTAGCCTTTCCCACAATTTAGAGTTACAGCATTATTTGCAAAATAAAAGTTAATAACTAAAATAGCCCAAACAAGAGCTACAATTCTGTTGAAAAGAATGAGACTGAATTCTTGTATACAACTCCCATGCACATTTCTGTGCAGATTTGTCTTTCTTTGGCTCCACGCTAAGCATAAAACATGATTTTTCTTTCCTATTTTAAAGTATGCAAAATGTACCCAAAAATCCTGTGTACTCTGCCTGTCCACCTTAACTTCCAGGCTTTCCTAACTTTTAAATGTTTGCTCTTACAAATGTAGCTTACCACCAACCTCAGCATTCTTATTCTGTAATTAAGGTTTTGAAGACATTTTGCTTTACATCTGTGGGTATTCTGTGAACGATCACTTTTACAGTTGTCAATTCATTCTTAAAAGCAGAAGTTCTTTTTAAATTTTCATAATGTGGAAAAGTTACTCTGGGGAGATTCAGCAGACTGAGGATTCAGTGGCAGTCTAAATTAATCTGGATCAGGTGAGGAAGTGTTTTCAGAGTCACACCGTGAAAGCCAGCCTGCTTACAAATTCTGTTTCAGCCGTGAGCAGACTGCTCAGACTGGAGGCGTTTCAAAAGCAAAGAAAGCATTTAGATCCTACTGAAGATAAACAATTCCTAGGCATCAAGAAAAAATGTAAAATCACATTCAAAGTGACAGGCTCCTCTGCCAACTAAAATTCTTGAATAGAACTGGAAAGATAAGCCTGGGTGGAGATCGCATTCAATGTGTTCTGTGTCATGGATTCGAAAATGGTGCTCTGAGTTCTGGAAAGCTGATAGTTGCTAGATTGGAGGTTTGGCTGCAGGCATCTTTCTCTTCATTTTCACACAAACAGAAAAATTCTGTAAAAACCCAAATTTGATGATATTTCTTAGGAGACCTATGTTTAGCTATAATAAAAAAACCCCAAACTATACTACTTCTCATTGATCTTCTCCACACCATGAGACAAACACTACTGGTTTCTACACAACTCCTGTCCCTCTGATAAGGATTAAATTCTGCCATCTGTTAAAATACAAAATGGAGCATAATTTCAAAAATCATATAGAAAAAGACATGAAGCATTACTTCTGTTTTTCAGTTTCAAAGGTAAATTGATCTATAATTAATGTGGGAATTTCAGTCACATTCAGTTTTTCAATCACTTCAATTTTCTCTGTTTTCTAGACACCACTAAAATACAGATTCAGTGTTCTATAAATGGAATGAAATTATTCATTATACCTATTAATATACATATGCATTATCTTGAATTGCGCACGCTGGTTATTACATAGTTCAGATAAATAATTAAATATTTCATATATTGTATTACATTTTCACCTATGGAAAATAATCCAATGCATGTTACCAAACTGCAGAAATTTGATACACTAAGCATGTCTGAAAGCGTCTGTCCTGTCTGATCAAATCATCAAACTAATGATGCAACCATGTAAAACGTCTCCTTCTAGTTTAAATTTTCATCATATCTTAATAGGCATTTTATATGTCATGTCCATCATTTAGAGGGGATAATTTCCATACAAGCTATGAAAAAAAAAACAAACCCAAACCATTTCTTCTTTATTTAGTTATACAGGTCTTCATCTCCTATCTACTCCTTGCTACTAGGAATTCATGCATGTGAGTAAAGAATAGCATCCTGACACTCTTTTTAAGACTATAAATGTCTTCCCCTGTGTAAGGAATTAATAGCCAGTGGGATTTGCTATATCTTGGAAAATGAATAAAGACACAGATCTTTATCTGAGAAATCAGACCTCGTATGCCACATGTTTTTCAGATTTTTATATCTTTCCATTTTGTTATAAAAGTTCAGAGACTATTATACCCATCTCTGAGGACGTGTTTTGTTTAGCTCTTAAGTGTCTGCACTCATGTTTCACTTACAGCACCTTCCAAAAATACTGCCTTCAGCCAAAAGAGAACCAAAGCAGGGGGGTGGCTGCAGGAACAGGAATAACGGGAGTTTTGTTTGGCCGCCCCACAACTGCGTTTCAGCTCTCATCAGTCAGGGGATACCCCTCCACCCCACCTCACCCCCGACGTTTCTGATGTGTTTTGCAACGTTGTAAATGACACCACTATTTGAGAAACTGGGCTTTTAGATGGTGAACTCTGTGTTGGGAACTACAGAACTGTCTTTATCTATTAAAAGCTCCGCTAGGTTGCCAAACTGCACTAAATATGTGCTAAATTCTGACTGCTGGCAGAAGGGCACCTCAGTCAATGCTCAGGTGACTCTAAGATTTTGTCCTTAAAAGAAAAGGTGATGTTGGCTCAGTTTTGTCTTAGGCATGTGCAGTAGTGGCAGATGTTCTTGGCAATTGTTAAATGAGCTCCAGATGGTAGCTTAGAAGTTTGACCTTAAACATTTTCTCTCCTTCAACTGTAATTTTTAAATGAAGAGATGTGTAGAGCTTGTTAAGTTTTTCTCCAGGATTTAGGCTGAAGATAAAATGATGAGGCTCATCAAGAAGATGGATGATGATATTATCTTGTCTTGAATTCGTCGCAAGTGAAGTTTGACAGAATCATCTGTTCACCATTATCTATAAAAAGATTTTAAGGGAAAAGAAATAGCCTGGTAATTTTGTTCTTTTTAGACCTCATAGAAACTAAAGGAAACCAATTTTCTGTTTGAATATTTTATTCATTGTTTGATAAAATTTCATCTATTTATGCAGATTGTTTTCTGCTAGGCTGCTCAGGGTAAACCCTAACTTGATGTGTTTATCCTAACAAACGACTCTGCTCGGAGATTTAAGGAACTCTTGTAAAATTTCCTTTCTACTTCAAAGGACGATGTACATATTTTTAGATCATTTACTACTCTTATCACAGTAATCACCAGATAGTTTGTCAGAGATTGTAAGAAAGTTCATCTCCACTGGAAGCTTCATAATTTAGAAAATAACATCTGAAATCATCAAACTCTCCTGCCTGCTGGATTTATTTTCTACATGCAAGGTAAAAGGAGGATAACTCATTGTTCATTTCCTCATTAGAAAGGAAAACAACATGTCATTGCAGTAAAACTTCTGTATGCTACTCCTAGAATGGGTACATGCAGTGAAGTAGGTGATTTTTGAATGCACAATAGATGCGTGCTGTAAAATCATCATCTGATTTAATTTTCTCCATTAATTACTTTTTTTCTCTGATGCACCCACAATTCTACCATTTACACTGAAAACTGTACTCCAGAGTCACATTTCTGCCAGCAGAGAGCAGGTGAAAGTCCATCTTGGAAGGGCAGCAGGCTCAGGGCAGGAGTTGAGTCCTTTTGGAGCACAGGCACAAAATGAGAGCACTGGGGGCACAACTCCCTGGGCCCTGCATGCCCCACTTCCCTGCCACGGATGTGGTGGTGGTGCAAGCACACAGGACCATATCCACGTCTCATCCCAAAGTGGGCTTGAAAGCACATTGGAGATGCATGCATGGACAGGACTCTACATCAGTAGGGCATCTGGTAGTTTAGATATAATAATAAAAACATCAGATACGGTCTGGACCTGCAGGCCTGCTTGGCTAACCTGGTCTCCTTGTATGACAGGGTGGCCCACTGACCGGATGAAGGGAAAGCTGCAGATGTTGTCTGCCTACATCTTTGGTGAAGCCTTTGACACTGTTTCCCACAATATTCTTCTCAAGAAACTGGCTGTTCGTGGCTTGGATGTGTGAGTGCTTCAGTGAGTAAAAACACCGTCTGGATGGCCAGGCCAGAGAGGTGATGAATGGGGTCACATCCAGTCGGTGGCCAGTCACAAGGGGTGTTCCCCAGGGCTCGGTACTGGAGCCAGGTCTGTTTAGGGACCATCAGTGAGTTCACAGCAAACACCAAGCTGGGCGGGAGTGTTGATGTGCTGGAGGTTAGGAAGGCTCTGCAGAGGGGTCTGGACAGGCTGGATCGATGGGCTGAGGTCAGTTGTGTGAGGCTGAGCAAGGCCGAGTGCTGGGTCCTGCCCTTGGGTCACAACAACGCCATGCAGAGCTACAGGCTGGGGGCAGAATGGCTGGAAAATTGTCTGAAATAAAAAGCCCTGAGGGTGCTGATCGACATCCAGCTGGACATGAGCCAGCATTGTTTTGGCCAAGAAATGCGCTGGCCTGTATCAGAAACAGCGTGTCCAGCAGGACCAGGGCAGTTATTGTCCCTCTGTACTCGGCCCCGGTGAGACCACACGTCAAATTCTATTCAATCCTCACTGCAAGAAAGACATTGAGATGCTGGAGCATATCCAGAGAAGGACAACGGATCTGGGGAAGGGTCTGGAGCCCCAGTGTTACAACGAGGAGCTGAGGGAGCTGTGTTGTGTAGCCTGAAGAGGATGACAGAAGGTCTTACTGCTCTCTACAGCTACCAGAAAGAAGGTTGTAGTTAAGTGGGGGTTGTAGTTAAGTGAGGCTCTTCTCCCAGGTAACAAGAAATGAGACGAGAGGAAATGGCCTCCAGCTGCATCAAGAAGGGTTTAGATTGGACATTAGGAAAAGTTTTTTCCATGAAAGATTTACCAGGCACTGGAACAGGCTGTTAAGGGCCTGAGATCTCTGAAGGGATTTAGAAGTCTTATAAATACGGTGCTTAGGGACATGGTTTAGTGGTGGACTTGGCAGTGCTGGGTTAACTGTTGGACTTGATGATTTTAAAGGTCTTCTCCAACTTAAATGATTCTATTACTCTATATCCTACTGCTTCAACCGCTTTTGGCACTAGAACTTCAGGACCCAGACTAATGAACTTTAGAAGAAAGAAAGTGAAGGGTAAATAAAGCTGGTGAGTAGAATCTGAACCTTCAGTTGTAAAATACTTCTAGGCCTTTTTGAATGAATAAATCTCTGGAAATATTGACTTGGAAATATGTAAAGGCTGCCATTGATCATATCTTTGATCTATAGATAATTCAGGAAAATAAGGTCTAATAACATGTCTTATTAAAGCTGATGAATGTAATCAGTAGCTTTCAGCCTGACTGAATATTGAATATTCCTTTATATAGCAATAACTCAAAAGAGTAGGGAGTCATTGCCCAAGGTAAGTGGAAATAAGACCATGAGGCCAAAAAGGATTCCCTGAAGTTAATTGCAAACCAGTCGGGCTGTGGTACTGGTTTATGCAAATGCCCATTCCTGTGCGTGCATCAGACAGGCAGGGGCACATTTCACTGCAGGAGTGACCCTGGGAGCAGGCAGAGAGGTTTGAGACAATGCCAGGTGGCTGAAATAGGCCCCTTGGTGCCCATCATCCATGCCTCACGACTTCAGGGAGTAAAGGGGGGCCCACAGCACCCAAGCAGCACCTGGATGTAACCTGCAGGTGGAAGATTTTCTGGTCTTTGATGAAATATACGAAAAGTACAATTAATTTAATGACTGTCCCCTATAGACATACTCATCATCGGGTTCGGACAAACAAAATTAAATCTTCTTTTCTGCCTTTTTTCCCCAGAGCTGTCATGAGATGCAGGCAAAGGCCAGCTGACTGCTACAGGACAAGTGAGTGGGGCACAAGTTTGGCCTGTGCAGAAGGGAAAAAAACAGTTTGTTTCTTTTTCAAGCTGCTGAAGAATGGACGTTTGTATGTCAATAGTCATGATGAATTCATCATGCGCAATTTGAAGCCAGCCTGGTCCAGAATTGTCCAGAAGACTGTTAAAATCAATATAACTATGGAGTGAATAATTAGAATTCAATCAGCAGGGAAAGGTGCTGATAGAGAAATCAATATATAGTATGGCAGAAATCATAAATTGCAATGGCTTCATTCAGAAGGCAACCTGTTCTGTACTTTGAAGATTACCAAATAATTACATCTTTCACTCCCTCCGTGGGTATCTACCCAGTACGCACAAAGCTCTCTCTAGCTGGACTTAAATTTTATTTCCTTAATCATGGAAATTTGGTGCACGATAAGCAATTTTAATGTTCTGGTCAACTTTGGGAAAATGTTAATTTAAAACAAAAAAGCAGATAGAGACACAATGACAGTTTTCTTCGTGCAAATGAAGAATTCACTCATGCAGATCACTTTAATAATTATATTAAAGGTAAATACAAAGATTTAGTAAATATTAAGGTAAATGCAAAGATTTAGTTTGAAGATGTTCTGTCAGGAAAATTGTTCTGTTGGTGTTTCAGGGATTTAGAGCCCTGCCTAGAGGCTCTAAAAGGTCTATAATGGGCCTGGAGGTGTGGAGACGGTAACTCAAATGGTTACCACCTCACAGTAGCAACTCGGGTGTAGGAAGTCATTAGAATTTAAGTAGAAAGTGTGCAATATCTGAAGCTGTTAAAATAGCCACCTTAGATTTCAGGGAGAATGCCTTGAGAAGCAGACGTTTGCATCAAAGCTTCCCAGTGAAGCTTTGACACGAGCTTCTGTGGTTTATTTTTGGGTTTTGATACAAATCCCACTTACAAGAAAAGCACGGGAAAACCATGTGAAATTATATGCAAATATATTTTACTATCTCTTTGTCCTGGTTTGAGACAAATTTCAGAGGAACGCTCTGGGAGGAACGTCTCCTCTATAGAAGGCAGGTTACAGCCACCCCTCCCCCACCAGGGTCGGGAAAAAATTCCTCAAAGGAAAGTGAAAGAAGGGAAAAAACCCTATTTATTTAACAAACACATGGGAAAAGAATAATGCTAAATAATAAAACCTCTTGCTGTGGAGAGGAAACCTGGGAAGATTTTAGAGTCCTTTCTGTGGGTGTGGGCTCTCTCTTTCTCTCTCTCTCCTCTTCGGAGCTGGGTGGGCTCGGGCCCCTCCGGGCCGAGGGGTGAGGGCTCCCAGTGAGGGTCTGATGTTCTGGTGTTCTGAACAGCCCAGAAGAGAAGAAGGAAAAAATCCAAAGTCCCAGGGAAACAAAGGAGTTGAACTCTCCATCTCTGTCCTCCCAGAAAAGGAGCCAAGAGCTGGGGAAAGCAGGAAGGTGCCTCTGCTCTGCAGCAGTAGGAACTATCTCCTCCATGTCCTTGAACACAAAAACTGTTTTGAAAAGTTCATCTGGCTTTTTTTCTTTCTCTCACACCCAATTTTAAAGACACAGAAAGGCCCAGGAATCATGTCTGGGCATAGAGCAGGCGATAGGGGATACACAGCATAAAGTCAGCCCAAGATACTCTTTTAAGCCATCTCCCTAAACATGAGCAATAATAAATTTGGGAGGCTTTCTGAGCAAGGCCCACCAACTTCAGTTGCTGAAATTCAGCTCTGGAGCGCAACAGAAAAGCAAGCAAACTGGTCACTAGAATAAAATAAGCAGAAAAGAGATGAGAGAAGAGAGTGACATTTAGCATGATGACCTAAAAAATTTGCTCCGTAATAGATTTTATTTCTGTGATCTGTAGGTGATCCTCAGTTCATCTGCCCATGGTCTTGCTTATAAAACAAAAAATCCATTTCTCAATCCTGCAAGCTAAGCTTAGCAGCCACTCCATCTGCTGAGCTGCAGTGGCAGGCAGAGGCTGTACTCTGTGGCTGGGTGTTATTTGTATCCAGGGTGCAGTGTAAGGTTGTAATTGCAAGCAGTGACCTCCTTTTCGGCTCTCTGCATGGGAATTTGTACCGGGGACCTCCAGACTGAGGCAACATTTTGTAGGTGGGCCCTGCCATAATTCCTTTTTTTCCCTGGGGACAAAACAAGATCAGTGGGTTGCAGGTGGGTGCTGAATTTCTGTCCTGGGCTGACCAAGCGGTGCTTTCCTTTAGTCCAGGGTATAAAGCCTTGCTTCTTTGCAACTCATCAGGCTCCGATTCAGGTCAGCCGCGTGACTAAGGGCAGCTCTGTGCAATCATGGGAAGTTATTGCTGATCCCAGGATGCCCCGGGTTGGCATTAAGAGTAACCATTTTAGTAATCTAATATCAATCTCAGTTTTGTGCGTGTCTTCAGCTCTGTCCTGCAGAGAAGCTTTTAAACTCTTTATGAGTCTCTGCCATTTAATATTGCGCTATACAGGCTCAGCTTGCAAAAAGGAAAGTACATTGGCAACAAGGTTTTTTATATCACTGCTAAATATCAGGTGGACAAGGCAGATAATCTTCTCTGATTACTTCCTTCATGTTTTATTAGAACGTGCTCCTGCATTCATTCAGATATTTAATTTCACTATTGATGGCTGCTTCCTAAAACATAAACAATTCTGTCTTTGTTTGAAAAAAGGTTTATATGATATCCAATAATTGCCTGAAGTGACAGCAACCACCAGCTCAATGCATTCTCCAAGGTTACTGGACTCAAGAGCATTTTCAACTACTAATTGTTTTTCTTCATGCTTCTTCGTTTTTCCTTTAGTCTGGTAATTAATTTCATCATTCCTTCCTCAGGTTTTCATGTTCACACACTAATTTTCTTCCTCAAGCTCCTGAAATCTTTTTGTATGCCTTAACCTTTGGATAGAGACACCGTCCTCCTCAGCATGCACCTAATTTCTTGTGTGGGGCTCTGCTAAAGGAGGTAATTCCAGGGCTGTCCTGTCAGACCCAGAGGAGATCCTGCAGATTTACACAGGTGTGACTAAATGTGGGTTAGTTACTCACAGATAAAACACTTTTCCACTTGCAGTTCCATTAAGCACTTAGCATTTGATTGCTACGTGTAGTGGGAGGCTCCAGACTTTTTACACCGGCTTCCAGGCTGGCCACTACCTCATCGGAGAGAGCCTGAGGATCTCTTCCTGTGCTGCTTGAGAAAGGGACTGACAACAGCTAAAGGGAAATTCTGAACAGTCACAGCATCAGCTGGGCTTGCACTCCCTCTGAGAAACAGACAGAGATCCAGGTGCTCTCAGAGAGGGAGTAGCAAGGAGCTGCAGCGGCTGCCACTCTCTGTGGAAAATCTCAGTGTCTATGAATGTGGAGGAGGGCGCCGGGCTGGGTGATGAGAGCGAGAAACAGCCACCACTGCCTTCAGGACTCTTATCCCAAAGGTTTTGGCATCATTAACCTGACAGTTACTCACGCTCGTGCAGCAGAGCACAGACATGCCAGGACAAAATGCCTTACCCGTGCCCACTAGAAGCTGTTAGCTGGCAACAGGATCTCCTTCTCCCAGCACCACAAACTGCTGCTTCTGCCATGACATGTGTTCCCCACAGGTTTTGCAATAGCTGTGTGTAAATACTTGCAAATATTTACGCTGACTCACAAGATCACTGCAGGCAGTGAAAATCAGAAATGTGAAATTCGTTGACCTGCTCTGGTCACTGCTTAATATAAGCTCAAAGGAAAAAGTGTGTATTTCTGGAATACAGGATGTTTCATTCTCTCATTTAAAGGGAAAATGTTTGGTATGAAGCACCAGTCTTTGTGGTCCTGGTGACTGGAAGAAGGTCATTCTGTCTGAATATTCAACCTACCCATACACTCTGGAGAATACATTTTATCTGTTCACTTCAGGATACTAAATTGCATGTACTTGATATAGCAGCTTTTGCTGTCAAATTGTCCCATCTTTTGGTGGTGGTGGTGGTGGTGGTGGCAATAGAGGTAATGGTGGTGGTTCTGGCTTCCTGGCACTATGCTGGGGGAAGAAAAGACCTTAGTGAAGCAGAAAGTGTGAACACAACAACGCAGAAATGAAAAAGGATTTTCAGGGGCAAGTGTAATACCTGAGAGGTGTTGTAATTCAGTTATTGACAATGACCAGGTTTCACGCTATCGTCTTCTTCTAAAAGGATTGAATTCAGTCCTCTTCGATGGCTTAGAAGTCTCTTTTTCTATACAATGTAATCTTTACAGGCAGCTGCTGCAGAATGCACTGTGATGAAGGCAGGTGCTGAACACAAGATACATTTATGTTTTATGGTGAATTTCATACGTTTTATTTGAAGTTCATCTATCGATTGCAAATGATCTGATGTAGATAAATGAAAGGCCCCATTTTGCTGGTAGGGTGGCAGAATGGGAATTGTGACTACAGACTGCAGGCCCAGAACAGTGTTACAGCACCATGCACACACACTGGTTAGGGACAAGCAGGCCTGAGCCAACTCTGTTAACTCATTTATTCTGACTGCCTACAGAGGATAAATTACCCCTCTATTAAAAATGTACTCTAAAACCATGTATGCAGATACTTGGAAAGAAAGAAGAAAAAGCTGTCCCCTATCTTGTTTGCAAATATCATTTATTTCCTTTGCTAAAGGAAATATTTTTCCTCTCTTCCCTCCCCCATCCCAATGCAAATTGGCAGTTGGTGATAGTAAGACTGGTGATTCAGTGAGAGCCTGAATTTTTCCATCTTCTCAGTACCTTTTGGTGGTTTGGTGTCAGTCTACTGTAAAATCTGTTTTTTCACAGCTGGCTACCAGCAGCTGGCTGGTTAGTCCACCTGGAAGAAAGGACGTGGCAGTAATTTTGTGTGAGTTCTGGGCCGGGAGAAGAGGAATCACAGGTGAAAAATCTGGCTGCAGGCACAACAGGAGTCAATTTTCATGTTGTGGAGCTCTGAACTCCTAGGTTAATAAAGCCAAACTGTAGTGAGATAATGCATTTGCCTCTGTGCCGTGTATGGACCTCTGACAGCGGGGTGTCTGTGGGATTTGCTAATAATGGTTTCCATGTAAGCTACCCAACATATGGGGTTTTCTTTTTACTGTAGATGATCCTGAAAATCCCGACTATTTCAATTTATTTGCTTTTGAAAACATAACTTAGCAGTCAGTGTTATTACACTGACACCAGCAGCAGCTGTGTACCTCACACCAATTTGAGATTAAGGAAAACAAACAAAAATTCCTGCTATTTTAATTCACGGCTGGAAGTTTCAATTGGTTTTATAAGCAAAGCTCTTTTTAGATGACTTGCAGATCTGAAACAAAGGAACACACAGATATATTTATAAATAAAAAGACGTGGATACAAATCCATCATGTACACATATAGACTTAAACATGTATTGACCTTAATACATGCTATCAAAAAATAGTTTGATGACAACCCACAAATGTTAGGTCAAGGATGTACCTTTGTGTGTACAGGGCCCACATTTCTTGCAGTTTCTGCTTTTGTCTAATATTTGAATAAAAAGGCTTCCAGCTCTACTGACCAAGAACTTCACAGTTTATAAACGAAACAATAAATAGTGGTGTCTGTGCTTTAGTTCTACACGTGCTGTCAAATATTTGCCATGATGACTGTAAAGTTTCCTTAAACAATATATTTTGTACCTAAGCATTTACCTTTAAAGGGGTAAATATGAAGCAGAGCATTTATTCATAAAGCAAACAAGTGAATAACAGGCTGCTTTGTTTATTCTTTAGCTGTTTTCCTATAGTAATTAAGATAATCCCAAAAATTACAGAACAGAAACATTAATGCTTTTCCATTTCCGAAATTAGGTTAAATACCCAAGCACACATTTGTTTTAGAAGCACTTCCAGCAAGTACAAACAACCACTCCATTTGTGCAGCCCAGATCAGGTGCATACCAGGAGAGGCACTTGAGAATACGTCCCTCAGGGTCACAGGTCCTGCCAGCAAACCTGCTCCAGTATGGGCTTCTCTCCATTTTTCCACAGGTCCTGCCAGGACCCTGCTCCAGCACAGGCTTCCCATGGGGTCACAGCCTCCTTCAGGCATCCACCTGCTCTGGTGTGGGGTCCTGCACAGGCTGCAGGTGGATTTCTGCTCCACCATGGACCTCCACAAGCAGTGGGACACAGCTGCCTCACCATGGGCTGCTCCATGGGCTGCAAGAGAATCTCTGGTCCAGCACCTGGAGCACCTCCTCCCCCTTCTTCTGCATTGACCTTGGTGTCTGCAGAGTTGTTGTTCTCACATATTCTCCCTTCTCTGTTTTCCAGCTGCAATCTGCTCCTGTGAAGTAACTTTTTTCTCCTTTTTTCCCTTTCTGGGATGTTCTCAGCCTTGGGCAGTGGTGGCACCAGCCCTGTTGGACACGAGGGAAGCTTCTAGCAGCTTCTCACCAAGCCATCCCTGTAGCCTGCCTCCCCCTGCCCCCAAATATTGCCATGCAAGCCCAGCACTGGGTGATAGATCACATTCCCCTCTCCAGATGTGGAATAACAGTCTCCAGCAACGAAAGCACTGCATGAGTGTATGTGTGGAAGTTCGTGATCTGTCCCAAGTTACTTATTAAGTATTCTTGCATTTCATTCCAAAGATGGAAGGGTGGAAAATTATGATACCATCTGGAAAAGATGAGTTTAGTAGTCACGAGCCTAAAGAAAGGCCTGGAGAATGGGTTATTTAAAGCATCCTTGAGAAAGTCACCTTTGTTCAGCAGGTTACAACGAGACAGAGACCGAAAGGAGGTAGCTTGCACTGGATTAATGAGTGAGGTAAATTCATTGCAGAAATCAAACCTAGGGTGAAGGATGATTGTTTCCCATTAAGGGAACAATATGCTGTGAGCTGTGGTTTCCTGGGTAGGAATTTACCATGTAACAGTTCTCACAAAGAAGGTAGTGAGCTGTCCCGTGTCCTTCGGGAAAAGAACAAGAAAAAAAGGGCATGAAATAAACAGCAGAAAACTATATTGGTTAGGAGAGAAAGTTTCCTAAATATAAAGAAAAACCTTCCTGTGAAACCTAATTACTAAGAGAAAGTAAGCCAAATCCTAGAGAGCATGGTTTATATACAGTTGAGCTGAGCGGAGCCAAGGGAAATTAGCAGGAATCCTGTGAGATGTGTTAGGATTTTATGATCCTGAGGCTCCATCATGCCGTTCACTTGCATTTTTTTTTTGTACAGCATTTTGCAGCAGTGGGGCCTGAAGGCAGGAAAAATGGCTGTGGGTGTGTGACAGGAGTGAAATGCCCTTGGCTAGAAAATTTTCTGCCATTACCCGTGTTTCCAGAATTGCTCCAAGCCTGGTTCCCAGCCTGAGCTGACACAGCTCTTCCAGATCTCTTTCTCTTTGAACAGTCCAACATTAGAGGCATGTTTAGTTTTCCCAGGCTACCCTTCCATTTAGTGTGTAAAGTTATACACTTTAGTGTTTGGAAAGCTTGATCACGCTATTATGAAGTTGCAGAGTTTTATTGCCCGTGCATGCTGCTGAGTCCCAAATCCATCTCACATCCCAGTCTTAACAAAGAGGTTCAAATATATGAGGATATTCCCAGAACGAGGAACACAATTCCAAACAAGGATCTGGCTAGGAGAAGGGTTAAGAGAATGAGATGTGCAGCTTCGTCTACCCTGTTAGATCTGATGTTAAAGAGAGCCACACAATGATCAACTCCATCAGACATTGTCAGCAGATTTAGCTACATCAGCACAGTAATTAGACTGAAAGTTTACAGCTAAAAGAAGATGACCCACCAGAGCAATCACCACTGTCTCAGCAAAATATCTTCACCTAAAAACCCAGCTGTGAGAATATTCTTTGGCATAAAACAGGCAATAATAGGTTAAGCGTCTTGGTTGTGCCCCCCGAAAAACTGTCTTTTGTTTTATATGTACCTCAGCTTCTAGCTAAAGGTGGGGGGTGTGATAAGCAGTGAAATTTCTTGCAAATCTTGGGCTGGCCAGCATGTGTCCTACAGTATAGAATATTTGACCTCATTTTCCTTAGACTGATGCTGTAATAATGCCTTGTGGAGATGCAGAGGCATGGGACAGTACTGACACTTGGCCGTGTGTGAACCACTGCACAATGACCAAACACTTGGCACTAATGCTCACACTAGGTTCTAATAATTTTTTAATCTGTAGTTCTTTTTCTGTCTCTTACATTCTATGGTTGTCAGCCTGCCCAGTATTTATTCTACTTTCCACCTTCATTTGTCCCAGAATTTCTCAGGAATTTTATTCTTTTTCTGGCCCATATGAATACCATAATGTCATAATTGGCTCAATGTTTGAATCCGAGCTGTCAGAATGGGTTCAAAATACGTCCACTGGTCTTAATAAACAATGCAAACCTTCAACACATGGTACAGTGCTGACACTGGTGAAGAAAATTTATCCTGTTTTATTTCATTCAGTCCTCCTTTCGCTTCAGGACACCTGCCAGATTGTCATGTCACAGTATTTCTGCTTTTCGTTCCAGGTATTCTAAGGTGCAAGAGGAACCAGAACGCTGGAATTGCCTATTTACCGGTGTGGTGTCTTGCTCCAACAGATTGTGAATTACTTTGGAGGTACCCCCAGTTTCAGGAAGCAGTTTGTTTCTCTGTCAATTTATATAGACAGCTTGTCAACAGATGCTGAATTAGTGCAGAGCTCTGTACTGTCGAGAGTGTTGTTGGGAGTAAGGGAATTTTGTTTGTCTCACATTCAGGGGATGTGTACAGACCAAAGGGCAATATGTAGAATTTACTTCTCTGACATTTAGTAGTCATGTGACGATAGTAAAATTGCTCTAAGAGAGGTTTTGGTAAGATTTTTTTTCAGCTTTTTTTAATATCTAACAGCAGTCAGTTGTAGCTGAGAAATCCCGACGCCGCACTAAGGATGGAGAAGATCTGCAGTATCCCTTGGTGACAATTGAAAGACAAGAACATACCCTTCAAGATCATTATGGATGCTTTTAAAGCATTTAAATCACACAGTTAAGATTTTTTTTTCAATTCCTTTTGTGTGGTCACTGTGATACCAATAACTGAAAGACCAAAGGAACTGTCTCCCAGCTTAGCGCTGTGACACAATGGGCCATTCTATTCCAGGAGGGGCTATAATCAAGCATTATTTGGTAGAACAAAGATGAATGTTTCCTCTCCTCTAGAACCAGACAAACTAGAAATTACAATGTTACATGGCTATTACAAACATATTTCAAAAGGCCTGGAAGAACAGACTTCTTTTTTTCAGAGGGACTCCCTCCTTTACAAACCACATTTCAACAGAAAGCCTTCTGACACTAATTAAGGACCTCGTTCACCCATTTGTGGTCTGTGATTCTGTGGAGAGCAGCAGCCTTCAAATCTCATTTTTGTAGCAAGATGAGACCATTTTGGGGAAAGTGTGACCTCCTGATTTTCAGATGGGCTACCCAGGAAGACAGAAAGGACAACTCACACAGGATGGGATCACAGGAAACCTGTAGTCCAACCTCCAGCACATGACTGGGTCAGCCAAGGGGTCAGGCCAGGTGTCTTAGGGGTCCATCCAGTCTTGTCTTGAAAAAGCTCTGTGCATGGAGCCTGTAAAATTAGATATACCTCCTCTAAGATATAGATGCATCATACAATAGCATGAATACTCACATAAACCCTGCTCACCCAGAGCTAGGGCAGAGGGAGTAAGAGAAGGGGAGTTCATCTCAACCTTTCCATTTACACCTGTTAAAGGAATTCCTCACTAGTCACTCAAATACAGAATTAACTCACCTTTTTTTCAGAAATAAATTTTTCAGGACCTCCTAAGGCATTTTCCAGCCCTGCAGCACTTGACAGAGTAGTAGCTGCTATTTGAAGAATGTTTTAGAATTGGAGTAAGATAATGTACCAACCTTTAGAAAAAAAAAAAAAAATGCTGCTACTGTTTACTTTTGGCTGTCTTCTGAGAACAGGAGCCCATTAGGATTAAATAGCTTCACAGTCAACTCATTGAAGTGTTCAAGTCAAGTTTTTGGAGACCGCTTAAAAACAAAACTTTGTAATAGCTGAAGAACCACAGACACTTTGAATTGCCTAATATTTTTGAATGAGCACACAGCTTGCTTAGAAAGGCTTTGATAATTACCCCAGCACACCAGTTACTGAGCAAATGAATTTTATACCAAGTTGCTGGCAGGTGTTTTTAAAGAACAAAGCAAATGCCCCATAGCAATGCTTGGTAGAGGCAAATTTGAGCCTCCTAACTGAGGAAAGGAGAATGTTGTAGGTGGTATATTTCTAGCTAATTAGCTGAAAATGAAAAAAGCTCAAGGAAATAAAATGAAACTACTTGCTGAATGGTTTGTACCCTGGAGCAAAAGACACCTTCATAATGATAAAATGTTTTTAATCACCAAAGGCTTGTTTAATGGGCTCTATATTTATATATAACACACTGAAACTATGCCAGTGTGGCCTGTCCTAAAAGTCAGCGCAGCAAATGATAACAGCACTTGGAATGAATTTGCCTAATCTAAAAATGTCTCTGAAGGTGTAAGCCTTACCCTTTGGAAAAAGATGAGGCCAAGCAGGCACAGTTTTGTCACTGCTGCTACTCGAGCCAGGGTTTTTATATTAAATTTTTCTATAAACCTAAGAATCTGAAATTCTGACACGCATTGAAATGTGCGTATCTGTGCAGATGGCTGAGCTGGCTTTGCAGAAAACTTTGGAACATGATAAATGGAAACTCAGGCTGGGTGGTGGAAAGTTCAGCAAGTGAGGGGGGTTTCTTAACAGCTCACAGCAATGACATGTGTGGTTCCTGCCCCGTGGTTTGAGCACCCCCAAATTTAGGGGCTGTACGCAGTGCACAGCCCATGGAGAAACAGCTCTGAGTGCAGGTTACCGTCACCTACCCACCCACCCTCCACGCCAAACTTTCCTGCATGGCTGCTCCTGAAACTCTACAAAGGAAATGTGTGCAAAGAGTCTAAATTGGTCTTATTGTAGAGTAAAGGCGGTTTTATTTCAGCAAATTGACCTCTAATTTTTGGCAGGTTGCAGTTTTGATTCACGACCTGTTCTCTTTCTTCTCTGAGTGCACTGACCGCTCCTGTTGCTGCGGGAAGGCATCACCGCCCGGCTGCTGTCTCACTGCTCTCAGAGGATGCTGCTGCTACTTTAACTATTGAGCTGCTCGTCTACCAGAATTCATGGGAAACATGCAGAAACCTGCCAGGAATAGAGTTTCTGATGTAGGCGCTGGCTCCGCACCAGCCCTGCTGACACAGACAGACTGCCGCCATCCTTTTGTAATTTGTTTCTTTTTTGCTGCATGTCAGGCTTCAGAAGGTGCTGGTTACACTTTCGTAGTTGATGAGCTTCCTAATCCAGTGTCTAATTTCACCTGCATGTTGCATTCTTACTTTAATCTGGTAAAGATTCTTATATCCATGGCTGGACTATACCCTCAGCACCAGGAGAATGAACAAGTATCATCAAAGCTGAGTGCACTAGTCTGGAGTTCTTTGTGGTATGGGGTTTTTTTGTTTGGTTGGTTTTTTCACTAAGTTGTAAAACAAGACTTGGCTTTATCCCAAAGCAATTAATTTATTCCGTTAACTGAAGAAAAATAAAGATAAAGACATCTGATCTACTCAGTGTTATATATAAGTTTAATTAGTTGATGGATACAGCCTGAGTACATCAATCTGAAGAAATATGTTTACAGCATGTACTTACTGAGTGAAATTAAATCTACAACACCCAGAAGGTTAATCTGGATATCCTTACTGGAAGCTTCAGTGACCTTCATTACAATCTTCCGAGTGTATTACCTCAGGAAAATAAAATTCAGTAGGCATGTTGTTTTTCTCTAAAATCTCACCGGCCATCAGGGACTAATAGATCTGTAATTTAAATATGAGGCTGCATTTTTTTGTTGAGGCATATGGTTAACATAGCATCACATCCCTGCCAGGTTGTCTAAAAGGGGAAATATGCTCAACTCCCCTGAAATAGCAAACAACTGCCATTTTCTACTTCCCCCTCTCCTTCCTCCCCTTTTATTTCTACTAGGCAGCCAGACAAGCTACAGGTGTGAGGGACAGTCTTTACTCACTAGAACTTTAAAATGGATCCATGGCTGGCTTTAATGGAAAAATCTTTTCTCCCCAGGTTTTCTCTGAGCTGCTAGCTCCTAGAATGAGCTGTGACTAGGAAGACCCTTAAGTGAGATAAAACAGAAAATTTATGGCACCACGGTGAGGTTACATGTACTCACACAACCCAAACTAAGCAGGAACAGGACATTTTAGCACCTGGATTGAAAATCCAATGGAACACTCCTGCACACAGGTCTTGGCTGCCTATGGCTGTTACAGATCCTGGAGCACTTTTCAATGAACATCTAAGCTTTGGACAAGGTAATCACAGTCTGCTTACCCAAGCCCTCTTGGAAATCTGAGCAGCACCCAGCTCTCTGCTCTGCTCTGAAACACTTGTTTTCAGCTGCTGGGCGATGCTTAGCTTCCTGCCGAAGGTTGTGCTGCGCTGGTGGGGGAAGAGATCCCTGTGTGCTGTCTCAACAGTGTGTGAGATGATTTGAGACCTGTCGGAGTAAAAGATGTTGCAAAAACTTGAATGGCTACATTACTGTTATTCCAGGAGAGGCCTCGATGCCACAAGTGAGCAATGGGGCAGTGAATCAGGGAGCGTTTTGGAAGCACCTCTCTGCTGGGGTAGTTCTAGGAGCACAGCACTGCAGCACAATGCCTAAAGGAGAGAGAGACAGATAGAAGGGTTTGAGCACAGCTTTGGAAAGTCAGAACTCCTCGGTGCTTACCCCACCTCAGCAAGGGCCAGAGCTATTTCTTCAGCGACTTCCTTGAAGAAATGTGAGCAAAGCAGTGTTGCCGTTAGAGAGAGATTATGCCATTTACCTGCATGTTTAGTCTCTTGTCACAATAAGCAGATAAGGCTTGCAAGGCACACGTGAAGCTCCAATAAGCACTAATTAAATATTTTTCTCTGTCATCCTGTTTCCCATAGACGACAATAAAGTTTCTACGCTACCTGTTTTAGTAGCTAATTAAAGATACGAGCTGCCTCTACCTGGCAGCTTAGACGTATCTATTCCCTAGCACAGGGACAGCTGCTCCTGGATATGTAACAGCAAACAAACCCTGTTAGCAAAGCTCTTCATCTCCGGGCAGGGAGCGCGGTGTCACGGGCGGTGCGGGCGCACACGGGGGTGGCCGGGGGGACTCACCTGCCCCCGGGGACCCGCCCTCCGGGCCCGGGGGTGTCCCGTGCCGCCGGGGCCCCTCCCCAGCCCGCCCGGCCCCAAAGTTTGGCCGGGAAACTTTGTGTGTCGGCGCCGCGGCGGAAGCGCCTCCCGGGAGCGGCGGGCAGGTGAGGGGCTGCCGCCGGCGCCCACCTGGGACGAGCGGGAG
>VZTA01015063.1:28154-54423 GCA_013398855.1 Mohoua ochrocephala | reverse complement strand
GGCGGCGGCGGCGCGGCCGTCCCGGTGCGTTCAGCGCCGACCGGCTCCGGGGGACGAGGGTCAGCCCCGGCCCCTGGCGTGTCCGTGGCGAGGGGCTCCAGCGCCGGGAGCGGCCCCGAGGGGGTGCGGCGCGTCCCCAGGAGTTGAGGGGATGGCGGAGCCCCGGCTGGGCACCGAGCGGGGCTGCGCTCCCCGCACCGAGCAACTTTTCTGCTGACTCCCCGCACCCGCACCCATCCCGCCGTCGTCACACGCCGGCAATCGGGGATTCCTGGCACGTCTCCAGAATAAAAAAATGGGCTGGTATTTTGCCTGTGCGTTTTCTAGCAGTAGATTGGGGTAGGCTGCGAGTCTTGTTGGCATGCTGATAGCACCTCGGTTCGCTGCAGTCCGTAAACAAGGCTGTGTCATTTCAAGAGTTCAGAAAAGGGAAGACCTGGCTCTGACACAGTCCTTTTGCTAATGTTCCTTATCCTGAGAGTGGGAAGAAATCCCACCTACAATCCTGTTAGAAGACTGAGCACCTTCAAGTTGCTGTCTTGTGAGCAGTGTTTTTGTTTGACTTCCCAAAATCCAGGCGACTTCCATGGCACTGTTACACTGACTCCCAGGAGTGCTTCAGACAGGTAAGAGCTAAGCATGCCAAACTCGCCTTCTTCTGCTGAGGTGCCTCGGTCCTGACTGGGAAATGTTATTAATAATAATGACTTTTCCTTTTTGAAGCAAGATATCCAGCAGCTGTAGGATGAAACCCTTGGAAGTGAATGTCCTGGTGAACTGGTGAAGTTCCAGACCTGACGCTTTCTGTGTCTTCTCTATTCTCTGTAAGTAACCAAAACTTTCCATGCTACTGGTGTGTCAACCTGCACACACATGGGTAGGACAACTCGGCATTTATGTGTTCTCAACACAAGCATAACTTGTGTTTGTTTAGAGCTGCAGCTTTAAATTAACCTACAAGTGTCTGAGGCCAGTTGCTATGTGCATGGAACCAACGTGGTCTGAAGTTTAGTAGGATTTATGGTTGAGGAGCAGGACCAGGTAAGCGGTGTGCGTGTTCTCAGAAGCAGTGAGTCTTGCTTACGTCCATTGTTTCATTAAAGGGATTTTTTTTCTTTGGAAATGTATCAAAAGGATAATGAGGAACTAGTGACATTAATAGATTAAAATGGCGAAATCAAATGCAAACCGTATTTTCTTTGCCATGTTATTAATTTTGTATAATATGTTGTATGCTATAAAGTGCGTTTATAACAAAACGTAATTGCTATAACAACATTGTGGTCTTCTATGCAACAAGGGAGAGTGAAGCTGAAAAATGTTAGATATGTACAAGTTGACTGGGTGGGAAGTTGCTTCAGTGATGTTGATGTTTGGAATTTCCTGACTGCTGTTAAAATTTCAAATCTTTAAGTTCTATTTTTTTAAAGGGCTTTATTGTTTCATAATTGGCAGTGGGTGAGTGAAGAATGCTCACTTTGATAAAAACAGCTCTCTCCTTTGAAAAGAAACCCCTATATATTTCATAAAAAAAAATTTCATTATTTGTGTCTTATGGAACTCTAACAGAACTCTCTTAACTTGATTTGCAATGTTGGTAGGTAGTAATCTTCTGTTATTGCCAGTAATAAAAGTTGGGCAGGCCAGATGGTGTCTTCAATTACACTTTTACTCAGCCTTCTTACAAGCAGCTCTTCAAGTGAAGAGTTGCTGAGGTGTCAGTAGGCCTGTGTGCTGCCTGTACACCCCTAGCAAATTCCTATGGACAGGAAAAACTACATTTTGGGAATTTTGGTTTGGTTTGGGGTGATTTTTGGGTTTTGTTGTTTGGGTTTTTTTCTGGGAGGTGTTTGATTAGTGGTTGGTTGATTCAGCTTTTTAATTTTTACAAACTTTCTCAGCACCACTGTTTGACCATCTTGATCTGCTTACTCGCTTACTTCAAATTATGTGAGGCCTTTGACTTCACCCAGCCATAACACTCAGCCTAACTTGCTGGAGATGCACAATGGTAAATACTGAATGTTTATTTCCGTTGCAATAAACCAGAACAAAAAGTAGCAGTGCCTGATAGGAGGAACTGTGCAAGCATTGTTAAGAGCTGGAGCTCTGCCTTGTGCCAGTTGCTGTGAAGCCAGAAAGTTGAGATGTGGACAGTGGAAAGGTGATCCTGGAGGATCATCTGCATGTGAAGTGGGACACGAGCTAACAGATGAGAGGTGAGGGAGGAGGGGGAGCGTTAAAGTGAGAAGATATCCTTGCCTTCTTCCACTGACTGAGCTGAAAGTAGCCTGGGCCAGTGTCCAGCAGAACATTCCTCACTGCAAAATTTTCTTGCCACGATAACTCCGGTGGAGATCTCAGAAAACGTAGTGCTTCTTAAGGTAAGGAAGGAAGGAGGGAAGAAAATGAAAAAAACCCAAAAAACAACAAAACTGTGCGGTTGCAGTAGCTTTCTGTGTTCTTTTTCTCATTTTGTTTTCATTAACTCAGTTGTGTCTAAGGAGATACTGAGTGGGTGGGAATTTGTGGTATCCCGCAGTAAAATGAGTGCTTTGACCATAATAAAGATTGTCTGGGATTTTTCATCTGTATTCTGCTGGGTAACCCTGATTCTTGATATTCTTTTTTTCCAGGTGAAGCAAAAAAAAGCTGGAATTAAAAAGAAAGGTTTCTAAATATTTTGAGGCAACCTAATATTTTGCATTTATATGTCCTTGATTTTGGAGCTAGGTGATGGTGAGGGTCACAGTGGCAAGGAAATCTAAAGTTAGCCAAACATACTGACCAGATGCCATTGGTTTTGTGTGGTCTGGAATAGGAAGGAGCCAGGAATGGTGTCTTGAGTGCTGAGGTGCCTCTCCTCAGCTGCAGGTATGTTTGATTGCAAGGAAGAAAAAGCTGGGTGATGTACTGAAAGAGGGAATCATGCCAAAAGCAGGAGGTGCACTCTTCCCCATTTTTTGGGGTGGCTATGTTATTTCAATTGCTTATGTTGGCCCTGTACAGGAATGTACCTATTTGGGTACATAATGGGGAAAATGCAAGGATTTCATATCAGTGGGGTGAGGATTCTTGAAATTCTTAATAATTGACAAATGCTGAACAATTTGGACTCAGAAGTGAATGACTCTAGACCAATAAAGTTTCTAAATTTTTGCTGTGTTTGTCATCTCAGGCACGTTGTGCTGTTGTCTGCCAGATTTATTGCTTCTCCATGACGGATAAAGATATGTAGCAGTCTCTCTCCAGTTTCTTCAAGTTTCACGTTTCTTCGAAAGAACTTGAAATTTTGGGGTGTGTGGCTTGAGTTGAAACCAGTGAGACATTGGGGTCCATACATCCCACAGAGATGGGGGTGATGTTGGGCAAAAGCAAGAATCTAGTTCAGCACAGGTGGAAGGCACAGAGCAGTTTCTTGGGCTGCCTTAGCTCCCTCACAGCAAGAACCATCCAGCAAGATGGTCAAGGTATCAAAGAAAAAGATGGACAGTTTAAGCAGGGATGCTGCACTTCTGTCTGGATATGGCTGGTCTCTTTTGAAAATATTTGGGTTGAAAGTAACAGCTTCTTGGCTCTTCACAGCCACAAGAAAGCATTTATCTTGATTAAAGAATCTTTGCAGGTATTTCCTCTTGCCCAGGACGCCTGGGAGTGTAATCCATGACCATTGCTTTTTAATACAAAAGGAGCAAATTTGTCAGTGTTGTGCAGCCATTTTTCAAGTTCCACTGGAAGACTCACAGACACAGACTTTTTTAAATGTCACTATAATTTTTTCATATGTGGGTTACAAATCACTGTGTTAAATGAATTAAACTACTCATTCAAGCTGAAAAGCCTTTAAAATCTTATAAGGTAGCAGAAGAGTTGGGTTTGATGTATTTAGATTCTAACCTGAGCTAAAATCAGTAGTCTTAATTAAAAAGTAATGTTACTCTTGTTTAAAACTAATCTTAAAACTTAGCCAACTCTTAAATGAAGAATACAGTTTCATATAAATTAAATTTAAATAAATTAAGCTAATTGGAAGCAGCATGTAAACTCTTGATACAAAGATAATTGTAGGGACTGTGATGGTGGAGTGAATTTGCCTTAGGGTGCATTTGATAGTCCAAAACAAAAAAAAAAAAAAGAAAACCACCTTGAACAAACTTTTCCTTTGAACAAAACACCTTGAACAAACTTTTCCTTTGAACAAAACACCTTGAACAAACTTTTCCTTGAACAAAAGTTTCCTTTTACAAACTTCTTTCTACTCAAAACCAAAACTAACCTAGCAGAAAAACATCTGTTTTCTTATTAACAGATTAAATTGCTTAAAAGTGCTCCTTATTTTACTGTGTGTCTGCATCATCACCTTTCAAGGCTTGCAGTCGGTGCTGCATATAACCATGAAGGTGTTTGGGCAGGATCAGGTCTATATCCTGTGCTGTCATGGGTCACGGATGTGTGTGATACCGGCTCCTGCTAAAGGAAAAACCACTGCCACTGCTCCTTGGGTAAATTCTTTGTGGGCTGTAGTTTGGTTAAACTTTGTCTGTAAGCCCTCACGGTGGTGGTGAGAGTCAGGCAGTCGGGGAGGATGAGAGCAAGTGGCTGGAGAGAGCAGCAGTGCCAGCCTGCAAATGCCAGAAGTGTTCGTGGAGATGTGGTGGGAGATACTTTGCTTTCAGCATCGTCCATGTGGCCTGAGAAAGCTTTTCTTGCCCGCTCAAGGATGCTGTTTTTCGGAAAGAAGGGCTAAATATGTGGGAGCTTTGTGTGGTCAGAGATGGAGGAAAGTAACAACGTCACAGAAGTGGGCTTAGCTGGAAGCACGCACTGTCACTGTGTGTGTCTGGATTCCTCACCTTTTTGTTATGAGAGAAACTTGTGAATCCCAAACAGCAAGAAACTGATTCCTCCTTTCTAGTACCTCTAATTTAAGTAATTTATTTCAAAGATTCTTATTCAGACACTCATGTCTTATTTATTTGCTGCCCTTTTTTTTCCCCCTCCTAATCCAGCTGCTGTCAATGTCCTGTTACATGAACTACACAGCTTTTGTTTGCAGGAAAACAGAAGAGGTTTGTATTCGCTGGTTCTGTGGCTGGTGGTTCTTGAAGCATTGCTTGCTCTGGGAAGCTTCTGTCCCATCAGCAGAGTGCCTTCTGAAGGTGTGCAAACTGCACTGAAGTGGGGTGCCAAGAGCTAAGCAGCCTTGTAGTGTAGGTAAAGAAGACTGCAAGCCTGAGAGTGCCGAGAGAAGGCCCTGTGGGAAAAGAAGGTGCCAGTGATACCAGCTGATGAAGGCCTGGGTGAAAGGAGGCTCCACTACCCACACCTATACAAAAAAAGCGTTTCACAGCATTCCCCAAGCATTTTCTCTGTTTTTGCCCAATCTTCCAGCCCTGTGCATCATCACCATAGCTGCAAACAGGTACTTGTACATAACATGCAGGAAATTCCCTCTCTGTGGAACCAAAGCAGAAAGAGCAAAGTGGAATAAAGCCTCCCTCCCCTTCCTTTCATGTGCCTGCTTCGAACCAGTTGCTTCATGACCCTTGCAAAAAAGGCTTCAGACAGAACATTTACATTCTGTTAATGTCTAGCTCTCTGTCTTCTACAGAACAATTACACATAAAATGATTAATATTTAAACCGTGGCTTACATTTTCTGCAGGCAAGTTTGTGCTTAAGAGAAGTGTATAGTTTAATGGCACAGAATTGGAAAAACATCAGAAAAGTCCTGAACAGCTCCGTTGTTCTTGAAATCTTTTGTGTCTTTCTAACATAGTTACTTTGTTCATTCAACAGCTGTTTTTAATGGGAGTTTCTGCTAAGCTTTATGTGTACTGTATTTTTAGAAACTCAGCAATTATAGATGTAACAGTGCTGAGTTATTAAAAAACACAAACTGGTGGAACATGGAGTACTTTTATGATTCAGAATAATCGTTAAATGCCTGCATTTTCTTTTTTCTGGGTATTTAACAGATTTATCTTTCAAATATCTTCCAGTAGGCTGTATTCCTCTAAAAGCCTGAGTTTTTCCTAGCATTCTTTGTGGTAGTTCATCAGACACTTCTGTCACATACACTGACAAGGGTGTCCATTATGCTGAATTTTAATGCATTTTCTTTTCCTGTGCAGGCCAGTTCCAACAACTGCTCTTCAGCTTCTAATAACGCACTTTCAAAGTGAGCACATTTTCATTCAGGTTAAGGAGTTGTCTTCTGGTGATTGGCAGTGTCTTCATGTTCTGATGTTATAGAATTAATTTTATGGCCCCTTTGTGGCAGGTGCAGGGTATCAGGTAAATGACTTACTTCCTCTGGGCCCACTGCTGTGCGAGAAAGTGATCTTTTTGATAAGTTTTTACATTTGAGCTCATTTCCATTAAACTCAGTAGCAAGAATTGAGTTCCTGACAAGTCCCTCTCCGTGTTGCAAAACAGCTGAGTAAAAAGATGTTCCATTAATTCATTTTCTGCTGCGTTACTGACACCATCTTATGCTGACATTTCCTAATCCTGCAAAACTCAACTCGGATTCATATTTGGGGGTGAGCATCATCGTAGGACTCCTCAATGCACAGACTGAACTGATGCTGAGGCTCTGCAAGCGGAGTGAGTGCATTGTGGGGTGATCCATCCTTAGGCCACAGGATTCTACAGTCCAGAAGCAGAGATGCTGAGTTGCCCATCACAGGGGGCTGGCAGCCTCTTGGAGTGTGACCCAGCCACCAGGGAGGCTCCAGCTGCTTGCCATGGCTTCCCAGCTGTGACAGCTGGTGGGCAGAGTGGGGAACTGGTGTGGCACCCAGCGATCTCATTTGGGTCATCACCTCCCCCTGTTATGGCAGCGGGTGATGTTTGGCTGTTCTGGAGGTGGAATGGTCTTTTCAGCCACATCGAGAAACGCTCGGAGCTCTTCTTGGGGTAGAAAGAGCATCGAGACTGTGAGCAGAAATATAAGCATTGAGAGCAACAGCTTGTGAGAGTTTCAGCTTGTGTGTAGTACGCTGTTTACACAGTCTCTGGTGAAGAATGAAAATGTAACAAGAGAACAACCTCCCTCTCTTGTCGTTCCAGGTTGGTGTCTCTGGGGAAGACACCGAAGAAGATGCAGGCATGCTGGAACCTTCAGAAAAGTGAGCGATGAGTCCTTCTGAAAGCTGAAAAGAAGCCCCCTTACAGGGTCATGAACCTAAGACAAGTCTTCGTTTCTGTACTGCTGTTTGGAGTAGCTGGTCTACTCCTCTTCATGTATCTGCAAGCTTGGATTGAGGAACAGCATACAGGTACACTCGATTTCCTCTCCTTTTTCTTTTTTTTTTTTTTTTTTTTTTTTTTTTTTGTTTTTTTTTTTTTTTAATGTAGTTGCATCTATTATTTTAAGATGACCATAAAATCTGTTGAGGACAGTTGAGGGTGGAGTTCCAACCCCTTGGCAATAGAAGGGCATTGAAAATAGTCTTGTTTTAATTGCTACACTTCATTAAGGAATTTCTTCAGTCACATGAAAAGATGCCCCCAGCTACCTAATCGTATTGTATCAGCTTCATTTGCAAAAGCAAGTGTTGCAAAAGCATTCTGCACGTCCAATTTAGAAATAATTCTCTATGATGATTTGTTGTAGGTTTTGTACATTACATTTTGCGTGGCAAAGCAATTTTTGGAGAATTACTGGTGTGCTTTATAGACAAAAGTGGTCTTCTAAACACCAATGCTTGTGGAATCATCCTTTCCCTTTCTTTTTTGTTGTTGTTTGTTTGAGACTGGGCTTACAAGACTTTTTATATGTAGCATCAGAGTCATATTGCAACTTTGGGTAATTCCGTTAGCGTTGGCTCAGGGTTATACTTCTGAATGGTATTTCTGTTGTTCCTCATTTATGATATTTTAGTTTGCACCCTAGCTTGTTCTAGATTCTTTTACGGATGAAACTAAACCAGGATGTTTACACCAACCCCTGCTGGAAGCTCACTTCACGGGACCAGTCTAGAGTTAGTCTGAAGTAACTCTCCACAATGTGTGTGAGGGGTGGGTGTCAGTAAGGTCCTCAACACCTGTGGTGTTGCTCTGCAGGTCCTCTTCAGTTGTGTCACCTTATTGAGGGCATATCCTTAATTTCACTTGTATACTTGTATGGAAAAGTTAGGGTTTTGTTTTCAAGGTTTAGTTTTGGTTGAGTTTTTTTGGTGGTTTTGGGGTTTTTGGTGGTTGGTTGGTTTATTTGCCTGGGGAGTTTTTTGTCAGTGATTTTTTGTTTGTTTCCAACTTGTTAAGTCTTGACTTTTAGATCCTCTTGTTTCTATCACTCAGCTTCCATTTCCTCTGTAAAACTCTTACTTCACAGTATGTGGATACCATTGTGAAGAAACACATCTCTAAACCCACATTAGTCTCTGGCTTTATTGATCTGTGCTGTTATTCCATATGAGCTGCTGGGCTCCAGCACGTTCTAGAGAGCAGTGTTGAGGGGGAAATACAGTGCATCATTCCTGCAGTTGTTTGACTTGAGGTTTTTTCCAATTAAGTGCAATGATCACAACATGAATTTTGGCTTGTTAATTTTTCTGGGCTGTCCCAAGGCATTCACAAGCTTGTATTAACAAAACTGTTATGGGAGGTAATGCAGGCTCCCTTTGGAAATGTTCCCTTGTAGTCTGTTGTTGACAGAAGGGTGCTGGCAGAGACTGAGCATGCAGCAGGAGGGGGGTCTTCCTTGAAAAGAAAGGAATGTTAAGGGCAGATATCCCTGCTTTCAAGGTAGTTCAGGAATGTAGACAATGACTGTAGATTATTGATTTATTTACTTGCTGGCATTCTTCACATTCCTTACATCTTTTCTCATGCTGTAATTAACCTTTCCTTGAAGTGCTCCTTGTTGCTGTTTCTCACTGCAGCTTTTTTGACTCCTTTCTTTTACATGTATCTTTCTACCATTAAAAATAATCAAGAAAAATAAAATAAAGGCTGAATTAGGATATACTCTCTTCTTTTGGCCAACCACATGCTTTCTTTGGGGTTTTCTTTGATATGTTGCTATAATCTTCAGGAGAGAGGCTTCTCCTTGCACACATAAGTCGTTTCCATGTAGAATCATTTCTCTAATAAAAAGGAAGCTATCAGAGAATAACAGAATGGTTAGTGAGCTTAAAGTGTGACTGCAGTTTTGAGTGCCCTTTTATCTCGCTGGGCTGCTGTTGTGACAGCACTTCAGCAAGATCCAAAAAAAAGAATTTTGGCATTCTCTACAGTAGCAGTAGAGAATGTATGTGGTCATGCATGTTGGCAAGAGCATGGCACAAACTCATTCTTTGGTGTCTGCTCTTGCTTCTTCTTCCAATTTAACATTTAGAGAGCCCTTTTTTTTTTTTTTTATTTCAAACACCTGTATCTCCCCTAAACCTTCTGCAGCTCAATTCTCTAATGCTCCCCTCCTGTATGCTGCTTAAGAGTCGATATGAAATAAAACATATTTGCATATTCACAGTATACATTAGTTTAGTTATGGGCGTTTTGCAAATTTTCTCCCCCTCTTCTGCTGTGTTTTTCCTATTGCCATGTGTTGTGCACTGTGGCTTTTTTGGGGATGAGCTGTATCTGGAGAATCCTAAACTGACAAGTATCTTTGCAAGGATTTTATGTGCTCCTTTAATCCTCTCACCAGTTGCACAGCTGTAAGACAGCTAGTTTTAATCTGCGAGTGGCTGAGCATGTGATGTGATGTTCTGCTCGGAAATGGAAAGAGCGCCTCGTGCTCCTCAACTGCCGTGCCACGAGCCTGCAGAGACAAGTGTTTGGTGTAGGCAGAACTATTTTTATCTTCCACGGTGCCCTGCTCAAGACCTACAGCGTTCATGTTTGCGTTTGGTTGCTGGAGGGATGGAAACTTGGACGTGTTTGAGTTTAGGAAAGTGTCTGTTTTGCACCTGTGAAATGTTTCTCCTTACCATCCCATTCCTCTGAATATCTGGGGCCTTTATAAACCACAGTCTCTGGAAAAGATAGTGAATTTTACTCAGTAGTTGTTTGTAATGTTCATGCTTATTTCCCAGACTCTCCTAACTGTGGTGTGAATTATTCCCAATCAGACATAGATTTTTGGGGGGAATTGGAAAATTATATGGTAGTTTTCAATTTCCTTATTAGTGTTTGTCCTACCTTATTAAAGTTGGACTATTTTCTTTCACACTCACCATTCTTATTGCCACTTTTTCTAGCTATTCATAATTTTTCACACTAGAGCCAATGCCAGTTTTTATTCATAGTTTGCTTTCTCTCTTTTTGGGTCTCTTATTTCTACTTGCTGTTCACATCTCTGAGATCTCAACTGTGATTTGATTCCCCTGTTCATCCTATTTTGCTCTAGACTGATCTTATCCAAGCATGTTTTTCTCTGATTTACTTTTACAAACTTCCCTCATTACTCAAATGTATCCAGCCCAGGAACACCTCTAATTTTTCATCCTGTTCATCTACTCCAGCTGCACCTGCAGGCTCAGCAGCTGGATGCACCTCTCAGCACAGCCATGTCTTCTGCTCCCTCCCACTGTGCTTGGACTCTTCACATTATTTCTAGTCATATTTATCATCCCTACACCTTAAAAAAGGGAAAAACTTTCATTTAGAGATGTCTAAGAAACAGCTGCTAGCTACATGGTGGTCCCCTCTGATGGCTTTTCAGAGACAATGGCAGACTGAGAGAACAGGGGAGTTTCTGGGTTTGGCTCTGGGCATGGAGTGTATGAAGACAGGATGATACATCTTTACTTCCTTTGGGCGTCTTCAGCTCACCTCGGTGGAGTAATTGGGAACAAACTTGTCAATAGTGCAGTGCGAGCATCCACACATACAGACTTCTTCTGGATGAAAATTCAATTGACAACACTGATAGTGCAATATGTGTGGAGCACTTCATGTTCTCCATATATAAATATATTCACTTGTACATAAATTCACATGCATGAATGAAGCTTGACGTGAGTTCAGCTGGATCCCACAGCTTTACCTGACAGTTCTCCATACGGTCCTGCATTATGCAGTGCAAGCATCAAATATTGTGGCACTGATTAAGGAGCAGTTACTGTTTATTACATGCTTGGAAATTTCCAGCACTGTTAATCTTATTCAGGGGAAGCAAACTGCTGGGTCTTCCAGGGCTGATGTTGAGTTCTGTACCATAAATCACCTGAATTAAGGAGTTGTGGGGTACAAAGGACACTTGCAATTTAATCCTGCAATATTAGAGATATGAATTGGGGTTTTGAGGTAGGGATTCTAATTTTGTACTTTAAAACTCTTTCTTTTTAGGGAGACTGATGTGATTTAGCGTGACTGATTACTACAAAATAATCTGAGAATATCTTTGAGATCAGAACTGTATGCTGGGTTTGTCATTTGGGGTTTTGTCGTGTGTTGTTTTTTTCCCTTCTCTCAAAGTTTGTGTAACACTTTTTTTGTGATGTGTGCCTGGTAAATCCATGATTTTGAAGGACTGCTTTAGAATAGTGCAGTCTTACCACTAATTAAGGCCTGCACTGCCCTCCCATAGATTTCTGGTTCCCAAGGGTGAAAAAGTCTGCATCTTCTCTTTCCCAGCAGTTTTGTATCTCACCTTAAGGACACTGAGACTTTTCTGTGTGCTTCCTCCTCACTTTGTAGGGTGTCAGTTTTGTAGCCTCAGTGGTTGCCCAGGCATCCTTCTGCAGTCCCTGTGTTTTCCAGCAATTTTGTGCATCTGCCTCCTGAGGAGCTTCATGACACAGACCTTATACTCATCCCTCAGGCCACAGGTCTTCCTTTCGTAAAGAAACAAAAATTCAGATAAAAATCACATTTTAAAAAAAAGTTTGAAATTCCATGAGCTTTCTTGCCATTCTTAGCAGCACAAGCTTTCCCAATGTAGTCTGCTACTGCTGTAGCCATCCAGGCTGTATCCATACTGCATTTTCCTTGGCATAAACAGGTGGGGTTTTTTCCCCACCTTGCCAGATTTGGTAAACCAAGAGGGTCTTTTGGGTCCTTCAATAATCTGGTGAGATATTTTGAGTCCATGGAGTGCCTTTCTTCCTTGTCTTGACACTCTAAGTAGCAATTGAATGTGTGCATACACACTGTAATATTTACTCTTTTTTGGTTTTGTGGCTTGATTTTTATTTAAACTTTGTCTAGAGTGAAGAAACATTGATGTGGCTTAAAGATGAGTTCATATGTAATGAATTGCAAAGGCAACTGTTTCATGGAAGTTATAGTTTTTCTAGGCAATCTTCAGAAAATAAAGTAATATATTTGTTGAAAACAGGTTTATAAATAAAGGAGAAAGGAACTGCTCAATAATGGTTATTAATGATGAATAATTTAATTCTTCTAGTAACACTGAAATATTTCTGTTGTCAAAGTCCTGGGTGGTTTATGGGAGTCTTCTTAAGTCTGCTGGAGAACATCACTGGTATGGCAAACAAATCTTCCTGGTTTACAGTGCCCAGCTACTAATGAGGCTGCTCTAATGAGGCTGTTCTAATGAGGCTGGGTGTGTTTGGGTTTTACCCTTCTGGTTGGAATATGCTGTGGTTTTTGTGTAAAATGTTTCTCTTTCTTTGTCTTTTTAAAAATCTGCCCCATGACTGGATTGAAGCACAGAAGAAAGAGGATTCAGTAGGATCAGTAAATGCTGCTTGGTGAATAATTACGGAGGTACTAAAATCCTAGAAATGCTAAAAAAAATTTTATTAGGTGAATTTCTCCATATGGCATAGAATGGGTTTCCTTCCCACTCCCGCCCCCACCTCCCCCCCACCAGCTTTCAGTAGATGGAAGCTGTAGGGAGAGAACAATTGCCTTTGCAGGAAAAAAGCTATTAAGAAATAGGTGGAATCGATATTTTCTCAATCCACAATGGTTAAAAACACAAGTAAAAGTTAAATATAAGAGCAGATGGTTTTCTGAGCTACTGATTGTAGAGTCTCACCCTGTCTTCAGCAGTGGCAAACCCCAGGAGCTTTAAGGAAAACAAGTTTAAATTTCATATTGAGGAATATAGCACTTAAGGCTGTATTTATCTGTTTCTGAGGGTATTCTTCCCAGGTCTGGCTGTTTAGCAGCCTTCAATCTTGCATTTCATTCATTTTACTTTTATCATTCCTATAGCTAAGTCACATTTAATTTTGGAAATTATTCTGGTTTAGAAGAAATTCCGGCTTCCACATTCTGGTGGTATAAAACAAACTAAATGGGATGAGGTTTTGGGGCTCCTCTCAGCTACATGTTCAATTTCATGTTTGAGTGGAAGCTGATGACGTTTCATGTGTTATTGTGTGTGAGCTTTTGACAACCCACACAACCTTGTTCATACCAAGGCTACAAAGATCTACTTCTAGAAAGGTGTAGCACATACCCTAATTTTACTAAGGACACCTGAATATACTCTTTTTTGCCTATTTTCGAACAGAACTTTCAGAAAAGGATGCTGTGACTTTCTTGTATCTCTGGGCATGTAACTGAATTCGCTTCAAAATTTGAATTGTAGTTACTCCTGGAGGGTTTTTTGGCTTGATATTGAAACATTTATGAATTGGGGTATCCTCCTTCCTGGAAAGGCTGGGTAACAGTAACACGGTGTGCAAAATGCTGTTTGGACTTGGATACAAAATATATGATAGGTGCTCTTCATGCTGTTTCCCAGTTAGTGGGACCCTCAGAGCAGAATATCTGGCTGATGTTCGGAAATGTGATTTTACAGAGTCCTTAGCAGTCATTCTTTCTGCTAACTGCCTATGCTTTTTTTTAACATGACATACGAGTCTTGTTTTGTTTTCCAGCTTTTGTTTAATTTTCTGAGAGATGTGCTGTCATCAGGTGAAGTGGTTAGTTTGCAGTTGTTGTTGCTTTCGATAACATTCTGTACGTGGCACGTCTTCAGCTCCAGAAAGTCCTTCCCTTAAAAGCTCGTCATCTGGGCAGCACAGCCCTGCAGTCTTGTCTCTCTGGGCACGGCTGGTGTGATGCAGAACCATTTCAGACAAACACACAGTCTTACCAATCAAGAAAGGTGGAGATGTATTTTTCGCCTGGCAAGTCATCATTTAGATGTTACAGTAGAAAAAACCTGAGATCACAGAATCATTTAGGTTGGAAAAGACCGATAAGATTATCAAGTTCAACCTTTGACAATAACCACCTTGCCAACTAAACCACAGCATTAAAGTGCCATGTCCAGTGTTTCTTGAACACCTCCAAGATGATGACTTCACCCCCTCCCTGGGCAGTCAGTCCCAATTCTAAAATACCCTTTCCATGAAGAAATTCTTCCCGATGTCCACGCTGAACCTGCCCTGGTACACCTTGCGGCCATGTCCTCTCATTCTGTCACTGGTTACCTGGCAGAAGAGATCGACCCCCAGCTGGCTACAGCCTCCTTTCAGGTGGTTGTAGAGAGTGATGAGGTCCCCCCGAGCCTCCTTTTCCCCAGGCTAAACAACCCCAGCTCCCTCAGCTGCTCCTCATACAACTTGCTCTCTAGAAATGATGATGAAAAGATTAATGTTTTTCTGTTCCTGGCTTGTTCCATTTTCCTTGCATGCACTGCACATTTTCAGAAGAGCAAATGGTTGGAGTGTATTTAAGGCTGCTTACCTCTGTGTCTGATGTTGAACTGCTTTGATATGTCGCTTGATTGCAAACAGCCCTGTTAAAACATGTGATGTGGTCTCTGCAAAATTCCAAGGGAAACCTTTGATTTCTTACTGGAATTAAATTAGAAATGCTGATGTTTGTTTTAAGTGTGTGTATATACATATAGGTATGCATATATATTTATTTAAAGTATCCCCTTTATTGTCCTGCTTTTTGTGGGAGCAGAGACTGCTGGTAGGAGAAATATTTTAGGTGGAAACCTATCTTCTTACCACAGTCAGCTATTGGGATACATGGGGATGAGTTTACACGAAAGAATTTTTTTGGTCCTCACACTCTAGAGCCTTTGTTTCTGTCTTTTTCTTCCATTTTACTCATTTGGTCTTACTGTGAACAGATTATTGCTGTTAATTTGGGATATTTCTGGATCGTCTTGCAACGTGTGTGAAACAAGCATTTAAAGATCAGGAGGCTGGCAGGTTTCAGTGTACAGGGGGTAAATGTCTGACAGATGATGTGTGTGATTTAGCTAGAAAAAAACGTGATTTGTGTCAAGGGGCAAAAGGTTCAAGGAAGAAGAGAAGTGCCTTTAACTTTTTTTTTTTTTAAATGTGAAAAAACCTGGGTTTATATTTGGTTCTTTTTTATTTTTAAAGGCAATCATTATTTCAGCATGAATATTGGCTGGGCTTTCAAGTTTGGGTCCGTACTTCTTCAGACAAGTGTCTCACTTTTTGTGTGTTTTTTTTTAATTTCTGTTAATAGCATATTCAAAGAGAAAGAATGTTTCTACATTTTACAGTGCTCCTGCACAAGACATTTCCTATCTGTCAGTTTGACACTGGGAAGATTCATGACACATCAGCATTTAATGTTTTTCTTCACAGCTCCCCCAGCCCCAAGCCTTGTGGCTATGTGTGTGGGAGTGAATGTTACTGTCTTCAGCCACCAAGGAGAGCGAGCGGGCTGGCTTCTCTCAAATGCTGTGTTTAAGCAACAACAAAATCTGAAATAAACAAACAAGCAAACCCCTTCCAAAACTCCCAAATTTGCTCGTTTGTATCAAAAGTCAGGGTCATAATGACATCAGCTGAAAGATTCTGCATTTTGTGAAACAGTAAATATTCATTACTCGAGAAAACTGAAAAATGTGCTGTATTTTAAGCACTGCCCTGTATATAGATGAAACTGTTCCCAGGCATGTATGAGCCTCACTTGATGTAAAGTGATGGGGAATAGAATACCACACACATCCACTTGCTTTGGATTTTGATTGGTTTGATCTTGATTTAGTGAAGATGTGCAGCAGCATCCTGCACTGCCTGGAAAGCCATACTTGGCAGAGTGTGCAACCTACACAATATTATTGCCTACAGTGATTCTTTAGGACCTCTCCCTCCTTCCAGTCCCACTCATATCCACCAAAAATCGTTTCCTTATCACTTGAGAGCCTCTCCATGGTAACAACATCCAAGACTTATCACTGACATCTCTCAAACCTGTGTGAAACCTGTGTAATAGAAGTACAATTTGTCCCTCACAGCTTTGTTGTTTCAAATGATTTTGTTTATATTGACCCCTCAGCTTTCTATCACCCAATCCTGCCAGGAATTCACAGCTCATAGTTCTAGCACAATCAGGGTGAGTAGGCACAGATTTTGTCTCTTGGCACCATCTACAAGGGACAATGACATGAGTTATCAAAATATTTGAGGAATGATAGACATAATTTTTTTTTTCCTGGAGAATGGTAGTAATACTTTTCCTGTTTACAGTTCTGTAATATGCTAATTAAAAAAAAAAACAAAACAAAACAAGACTTGGTCAATGTTAGACTTTTCCAAATGAACAATGATTCTTTTTTGGTTTGTTGGGTGGGTTGGTTGGTTGGCTGGGGGTTTTTTTGTTGTTGTTCAGGGATGCTGCAGCACAGAAGCTCCTGGAATGGCAGGGGTGGGATACAGCCTTGAGTCAATGGTTGCAAGGATTTCAGTTCTCATGGACAAAAACTCCAATGAGCCAAGCAGACAGTGAAGGGGGAAGGAGCTCTTAAAAAAGTCATTGGCTTTGGAAAATTGGCTTTCTTAGGTAACAGGGATAGAAAGGCAAAACTTGTCACCTAGCAAAGAAATTCATTGCCCTACAACATAACAGATGATGGCCTAATAACCACAAATTTTGACATGCACCTCAGGGGGATGTCTTCTGCATGTCATAGACACTGGGTAACATCCAGGAAAGTAACTGAAGATCAGCAGCCTAAGGTCAAGAATAATCAGAACCAATGTTAAATTTTCCTGTGCGTAGGTGCCAGGTGAAAGACGAGGTGTTAACTGACTTTGTGTTTAATGTGATTGGAATGGAGCAGGTCATTTCAGTACTAATTATAGTCCAACAGTAGAAGAACTTTCCCAGCTGTATGAGCATGTGTAAGGGCAGAGATGGAGGAAGAGGCTGTTAAAGGTTTCCCATTCTTTCTGGGACAGATATATTATGATCTAGGCCTAATGCAAGCCTGCACTTAGGAGCAGCTTGAGTGAACTTGGGGTTGTTTAGAGTCGTGTAGTTGGGCCCTCGGTGTGGGCGTATTGCCTCTCAGTAAATTATATGTAAGAGAAATGAGGGTTTAGGGGTGTTTGGTTTTGATTATGGTCAGCTAGGGAGATGTGGTGCCTGAGTTCTGTGAGCTGCAGCTGGAAACATTCAGTTGCATTAAACAGGAAAATATCGTGCCTGATGCTTTGCCATTCATCCACAAAATAGCTTTGTTAAGGAAAGAAAATATGTCTAACAGGAAATAATAAGTATAGTAAACATAGTTTACAAAGACAGTTTTGATTATACTTTATATACTTGCTTAGATTTTTTAAAAGAGCTTCTCCTTCCTGGGAAGAGAGGGAAGCAGCTGTTCCTGAATTGTTGCCGTAGCCTCACAGTGTTTCTGCTGTTCAGAGGTGTGTCATGAGAGGTGTATTTGCCTTTGCATAACCATACCGTGTTTTCAGCGTGACGAAGGTGGGAGATGATGTTTTGTTTGAGGAGAACATTCCTGCTCCCACGCAGCAGTTGATGGTCCCCAGACGGTGCAAGCCTTAGTGGGAGCAAGGCTCTCGCTTTCTCGGGTTAGGATGGGGGCCGTGGCTCTCCAGTGAGGACACCCACTTGCTGTGAAGTGCAGCGTTTCCTCTGCCTGGCTGGGAGTCACAGCGTGATTCCCACCGTTCCTGTGTGCTGGAGAAGCTCTCTGCTGTGGCTGCTCCTGGCAGCGTTTCAGAGGCAATGAACATACAGCAGTGTGCGGGCTGTGCCCCTCGTGGGAGGATCACCTGCAGGGGACACAACGTCAGCTCTGTGCTCCTGAAGGACACAAACCATCGAGTGCCTGATGGGCACTGACAGGGGAAGGACCACCAGCTTTGTCCTTTGCAGAGGGCTTTGGAGACAACAGTGGATTGTGAAAAATTGTAGCCCTTTTAGTTACTGGATGGCTGCTAGTCACTTTTGGTTTCTTCCACCAGATATCCTTGAGCCCCGTTACTTTTCACATGTGTTCTTCTTGACTTTGGCCTTACTGCAATGGCAGAGAAGAAGAAGCTTTAGTGAGCAAAAGCTTAATAGAACTGGGTAAATAGAATTTCACTTTTTGCTCCACTCATCTATGCAAAACCATTTTTTTATTCCTGGAAGATCACAGTGGCCCAATAATGCAGTGGAATCTGTTGCAATAATGTTATTGCATTAAAAAACCCACACTACAGTATATTGAAATGTTACACTACACTTCAAGTGAATTCTGGCAATACAAATTAGGAAAATACGTAGATGCATTAATTCTATTTTTGTTTTTCTTTGTTTCTGGCTCTTTCTTTCTCTCATTAAAGAGTCATTAATGCACAGTGTGCCTTATCCACTACTGAGAACTAATGGGCTACACTCTGTTGACCCAGGTCATGGCATTTGAATTGTGTGTAAAATGAAGCCTCTTACTTTAAACATTATGTGTGTAATTCATTAAATGTCATTGCTTTGAGATGATTTTGTACTTGCAGTCAAGAATTATGGAGCACTTTCCAGAAAGCAGTTCTGCTCTTGATGCTGGGCCAAAGAATCAAGACTCTTCATGAACTTCAGCTTGATTTATAAACTATTTGGAAACACTCAAGCTAAGTAGCTCTACAGAACAGTTGTTAATAAAGGTGACAGATACTTGTTTTCCTCAGAAACTGAAATTTCCATGGGAATAGAAGATTCTCAAGTTGTCTGACCTTTTCTGCCTACCAGCAGTCCTCAAAGAGGTCATCAAATATGTAAAATTCTGACACTGGGGGAGAAGCAAACCTGTCATGTTGTGTGATGGGAGGGAAAGAGGCAGGTCAGGCAGGCCAGTAGAGGGATGGTAATTTACTTGGATGTGTTTGTATCTTTTATTACTCTTTTGCTGTGGGAGCTGCTGAATTATTAATGCAATAATAAAGTCCATTTGATATGAATAGACTCCTAATCACTAAAGAAATTACTTGTAGGATCAGAATCATTAGAGTGAGAGTTGGCTGACTAGCCTCCAATTAAATTATATCCAATGAAGCAACAAACTGAAAAAAAAATGCACTAATTTTTTTTCCCAATAATTATTTGATGACTTTTCTTCTCCCTCCGTGCAATTTCATGTAAAAGATTTGCTATGGCAGTCTCATGGCAGGTAGAAGGCAATGAAAAACGTCTCAAAAAAACCCCCTGGCTTTGCTCCTGGATTTCAAATTAGTTGCATGGCGTGGGGGCCCGCACAAAGTGTATGTGAAATATAACAAATAATATGGACTTTGGGGATTTTTTTTGTTTTAATTTGCTTTATCCTCTTACAGATGGCAAAATTAATTTCACCCTACTTCTTTTCTGTTACAATTTTTCTGCTTCAGTGTGCCTATTTTGAAGACGAACAGGCGGATGAGGCCGGGCTTACGTAGGCTGAGGTAGTTGCAGTGAGGTTTAAACACTTCATGATTTATTTAACCTTTGAGCAGAAATTCCTTTCTGGTGGAATTAATCTGCAAATAGCTGAGGTGTGCTACCACTTAAGTTATGATTGATCATGCAATATAACAGAACTCTATCAGCATCAGGTTTAGGACTGTCGTACGTATAAATATAATGCAGATAAAGCTGCCAGATGCTGTGACTGACAGGTGGGTTCAAGGTATTCTTGGTGAGAAGACTCAGCCTTGACTCTCCAGCTACTCAAATGTGCATATTGGACAGCTGGTATTAATATTCTGTACATAAAATGCAGTTGAATGACAGCTGGGGAGCAGCTTAAGCAAAGTCCAGTCTGCGATGACCAACACCCACACAAATTAACAACTGACTTTCTGGAAAGTTAGGAGTTAACCTTGGTGTTTTAAATGAGCTGATCTATGTGGACTAGTAGCCACTCAAGGCAATCATATTAATTACTTGGGGGAATTCAGATGTTTATTTGTAAATTTTGCTGTCCTTTCAGCTTTCATTTGGGGCTGAGGACCACACGTTTCACCGGGGTCAGAGGGCTGGCAGGATGTCTGACCCTGGAGCTGGTAGCACAGCACCTTTTTGGTTTCCTCTCTCCATAAGGGCCAAGGAACAAAGAAAGGATCAAAACTGTTGGTCCCTTCTGGTCAATAATGTGTTTCTTGAAGCTAACAAAGGTACTTTGTTACTGTTTATCCCCTGAGGTGAGCCACAGAAACACAAGAGCAATGGAAAAAAAAAATGGCAGAGAAAAGCAAATGCTTTTTGGATTCTTGATGACAGGAAAGGAGGGTAGGCCATAGGTGTTTAATTCTACCTTTGTTATGACTTCTGTTACCAGAAATGTGCTAAACTTACTTCATATTATTACATTTTTTTGTACATGTTAATGTTTTTCATGATTATGTTCTACTTTTGTCAGACTACTGCTTGGCAGTTCCAATCCCTAAAATATTTTTGTCCTTTAACTACGTTGTTTCTCACATATCACTCATTAGTTAAATCCTCTATCATAAAATCATATTCTGGTGGCACCATCTAAAGAAGTCTGTCATCACACAGTAAGCCTTTCATTATCCTGGCCAAAACTGTGGTTTTGCCTTGAAAAAATTCTGACATTTCAGGTTTTTCCAGAACTCTGGTTCCCATTGATATTTCTTTTCCTACCCTCCAGATATCTGGAAGCAGCTAATGCCACTGCAGTTTGTAGAGGTTTTAAATGGGTGGGTTTGTAGGAACAGCATCTCCTTTTATGGTGCAATTTGAAAAATGTCTTCCTCATGTTAAGATCACCCTTTGCCAAAAAGATCTGATCAGAGAATCAGTAGAATTAGCAAAGACTTTGTGTATGTGTGTGTGTGTGTGTGACACTGGAGTCTGACCAATTGAAAGTACCTAAGTGTCTGTTCCTGCTTTTTTTTCCCCTAAATATTCTTTTTCTTTGGCTTTTGATGTTTTCCTCTGATGTGGCAGTGCACTTGCACAACGAGTATTTGTGGCACAGGGGTAATGTTTCAGGAAGTTATATTGCTGCAGACAGTCACATTTTGTTTTTCAATAAATAGCCATAAAACTGAGCAAATAAATATGTTCTCATTTCATGCAATGCCAAATGTTGTATTATCAAAAATGCTCACTTGAAACTGTATCTATCCAGGAGTGTTTTCCAGCTGCTAATAAAACAAAATATTTGTTGTGGGGGAGCGAGGCCTAATCTTATGTCTAAACATCTAAAGTAACAGCAAACATTTGCATGTGGAGGCCTTGTAATGGTGTAATGCTGTGAGCTGGGGAAAGAGGAATGGTGGGAAGAAGGGAAGTCAGAGCCTGCAGAGGAGCTAAAATTTTGGTGGTGTGACATTCAACGAGCTGAGTCCAAGAAAAAAGCCCAAATCACTCTCTGTGAGTTCTCCTTTCTGAATAGGAGGACAGTGTGATCATGGATCATAAATACTTTTGTGAATGAGGAATGCTGATGGGATCTAACGACTCAGGCTGCCATGGATACCAGCGAGGGGAGGCATTCAGGCTGGTAGAGACCTGAAAGCTGTAGGTCTCCAGGAGAAATGCTGCTTGAGCCGAGCAAATACGGTAACGAGGTGATGGCCCTTTGTCACGTAGGACACGTCAGGTCACTTCTACCTTCAGGCAGCTCGAGCAGAGGCTTATGAAGCCAATTTTCTGTGGCAAAGAAAAAGAAGCAATAAAGCAGGTCAGGTCCAAAGGTCTCTCAAGCTTCCTATATTGTCTCTGCAAACAGTGCTTAGAGTAGACTATAAACAAGAGAAGTTTATAATAGTAATTCAGAGAATTTTCTTTGCCCTTGGTGTTTTATTATTTAGAGGCCTTCTAGATTGGAGGTGTGTTCAATAGTCCTGAATTATTCCTTCTTCCATAGTTTGTACTGTGTTGTCTTAACAGATGCCTTTCCTCTGAAATTCCTCTGATGAGAAATCCAGCTTGGATACTGGATGCTACTGGTAGCATTTTTCCCATGACACTCTTTAATTCTATGGAAATATTCTCCTGAGTGTGTTATCACTGGATCACCAAAAACCATTTTCCATTCTCTGTCCCTGTAAGAATGTTATTTACTGATCATAAAACAAAAGAGTGACTAATGGATGAATGGCTCAGCAGAACATCCTGGCTACATTTTACATTTTTGGTACTTTTCTGTGCTTCTCTTTATCAAAAACTAATCAGGAATTGTATCACTTCGGCTTTGTACCTGCCAAAGTGTTGCTAGTAACTTGGAGAATGTTGTTTTTCAATAATTTTTTTTTGGTAAGACAGAAGGAGATATCTGTTTAAGTGTACTCATGGCTGTTCTGGGATTGACTTCCCACATGTGTAAATAAACTGTCTTTTAAGAAGAGAAATTTTGATAAGAGCAGATCAGAGATCTGATAGATGGTTGTTGAGGGGAGAGGGGTTTAGGTGTAAATGGCTTTCTCCATAAGGCAAAGTTCAGCATTTTGTTTAAATGAGTAACAAGCAGAACTCACTTCTCTGCCAGTCAGGCCAGCCAGACATGACTGAAATGATTCGTTTTTTATTAGATGTATATTTTCTCCGTGCATTTGACAAAACATGCATCTCTTAGTGCATGAGATTGAGAGGAAGAGAAATGAGTGAGGATTTCTACGTTTCTTGTGCAAAGCATCAAGTGTTCCAAACGCCACCTTTGCTTAACGTTACTTGCACAGTGATTAGAAATGGAGCTGACAGTCTGAGCTGGGCACGACGTTTGCTGGGTAAGGATAACAAATGGAATTGTGCGATAGCTGGGGGTTTTTATCACCACCTAGAAGGAAATTCCAGCGTATCAATCAGCTGCAACACCTTTGGGAGCAGAGTAGGGATTAAGCAGAGTTTGTGAAGCTGCTGCCATCGCCCCGTGGACCGCTTCGAGGAGCCGACCTGCTGCCACTGCGTCTCGGAAGAGCTGTCTGTCACCAGCAGGTGTGGGAGTGCCAGCTCACCTCTGCAGCCTCTGACAGCAGCTGGGGGTGTTCCACCCCTGAAACCGCCGCCCAAACTTCGGCAGGCAGAAATTCAATTTTCTTGTCTCAGTCGACAGTTAATGGGGAAAGTGGCTGCGCTGTCAAGTGCTCGCTGGTGAATGATTTTTCTCAGCCGAGACGGGTGCATGAATGGAAAAATAACTTCACTAATTTTGAGCAATTTAGCTCTAACGACTTTTTAAAAGCCCCACAAGCTAGGTGGTCCAAACAAAGGCTCCAGGAGAAGTTATGTAAACACTAAATAGATGCAATTACCTACATTTGCTTTCATAAAAAAGTTCACTTATTTTTCTGGCAAGAGTTTATGGTTGAAAAAAAAAGGAAAAATGAAATAGTAAAGACATTTTAAATAATTTTGTAAGGATATGGGTTTTTTTTAAATCTCAGAAGAATAATGATTAAACAGTTTAAAGTTGAGTTAATTTGAACACCTTCAGAATGATTTTTAGTGGAAAGCATAATTTTATCAAAGTAGAAACTAAATACAAATGAAAACCAGAGTCTCTTTCTTGTTTATTCAAAGAAAAAAATAATAAAAATAAAAATTACTTTATTTAATATCTGAGTTTGCTTTTTAAGGAACTTTTTGATTCAAAGAAGGATATGATATATAGCTTAAGTACAGTGTCCTGTTAAGAATGGAAAAAAAATAGAATGTCAGACTTTTCTTCAAAAGAGTAATTGAGGTTTTTGCTAGCTGTAACAAAGGATCCTTAAAGTCATGCTGACATATTGGAGATGCATTATAGATTACTGAGAAGGCAAATGATAATGTATCACTTAATTTATTTGACAAATGTGCTTTCTTTAATTAGCTACAGTACTTTGTAGACTATTAGCAAATATTTTGCAGTCTGTCCTTTAAAGAATGATTTCTCACAAAGAGGCCCTGCAACATCAATCGATTAAGCCTTGATTTGAGATGAAGTGACCTCAGAATTTTGTGAGCAAAGTCTGCCTGTGCAGTTTCTTGAAGCATGAGTTGGAGAGTTTGATGTTGAAATCATTTTTGTCCATCCTTTATTAAACCTGTGAGGGTTTTATTTTAATTCTACTAAGTTATATTTTGTGATAGAAACTGTACTGTCTTTTGTTGGAACTATTAGATAGAGGTCACATTCCATTTTAATTCAATTCCTGAAAGTTAGAAAAAGACAGCATTCTGTCACAGATCAAATAATCTCCAAAGCAGATCTAATCAAACATTTTAAAGCTTTCCAAAAGAAATATAAGCCTTCTCATTCTGTTATTCCTTTCCTTTATGCGTTTGTTGTTTGGAGGAACCTCGTGTTTGTAACTAAATATATCCTTCTTCAAGAGTAAACTTTCTAGGAGGCAGAACTCATCAAGAAGTCTATTTTTGGTCACCATCCAGTTAGGAGGTACAATAACTTCAGGTTGCTGAACCTCTGCCAAAGAAGTTCAGATATTTTGTTCGTTTGAAAAAAACAAGTGTAGCTGCTGCCTCAACACGTGGCAACTGCTTTGCAATGAATTCCAGCCTGATGCTTTCCATCAAACAGTCTGTCCTAGTGGGCACTATTCTGAAACAATAAAGGCTCTCTGTTAAAAATAAAACACCATTTGAGGAGATACAGAGCATCCTGCCTTCTCTATGCACGTTGCAGACAGAGAGGAGAAGAAAGTGTCATCCTCACTTGCTTCTCAGGGACACGGTGACAAGAAATAGATGGAGCTGCAGGTTTGGGCACGCTTCATACTTTTTTGCCTGACAGTAGAAATGCCAGCATGAATTTGACTCCTCTCTTGCTTAACTTGCAAAATGTCAGTCAGTAGCTGCAGTGGTTTATGGAAATGAGGGTAATGTCAACTTACTTCAGTGTAATGCTTTTCATGCTTTGAGCAAATAAGACCACTTCCATAGCTCACTTTTAGCCTGAAAAGTTTGAGGTATTTTGGATTTGAGCAATAACTCATCGTAACATGTTTCCCGCATGACACTGGACATGATGTGGCAGTTGCTACCAAGATACTTCTGCCGAATGCTTTTAGCCCTGGATCGTAGAATTCCAAAGTGAGTGACTTGGGATGATCAAATAAATAGTTCTGTAGTGGATGGCGCTCCTTTTCCTGCTCAGGTACATGCTGTTACTCCTACAGGTCGTACAGAATTTTCTTTTTAAATGGACCTTTGCTGTATTATTTTCACCTCAAACATTAATAGATTATGGTTGTGGAGTCATTTGATTGCAGAAGATCAAGATCTTCCATGCCCTGTTAAACCATAGTGGTGATACATGAATAAGGGAGAAGATTTGTGTTGGTCTCAGGGAATTTATGTGAGGCTTTGTAAATTATGTGTGGAGATTCATCAAAGAAGACGTAAAAATATTTCAATTCACAGTTTGCATCTTAAGCCTAGGGTTGTGAATCATGAAATATAGGAGAAAAAAGAAGACAAGACGTGGAGGAGGGATTTGAAAGAGAAATGTTGGGGGTGGTAGGCTGATCTTCCTGACCAGTGTGGTTACTGGAGAGGGGACGTTTCCTTTTTGCCCTTCAAGATAACTTCAGTTCTCAGTATTTCCTGTGGTGTGGTGTCAGTGGGGTTGGTCTCACACACTGGTTTGGATGGAGGTTGGGGCAGAGAGTTCATAATATTTGTTGTTTGGAGCATAGGCAGACTGGAAGGAACAGGAACATTCTTCTGGATGAAGCTAAAAACGAGTGGTGAGCAGGCAGGTTCAGGTGCAGGTGTGTGACTGGTTTCAACAGGGCGATTTTTCTTCTTTTTTTTTCTTCTTTTTTTTTTTTTTGATGGTTACAATTACAAATCCAGTTTAAATATCCTTTTCTGACCCTCTTCTATGGAGTCACAGTCTTTCCACAGGCTAAAGAGAAAGTCTAGAAAGAAGCTGGTTCCCACTGCCTAAAATGAGCCTTGAGAATACCCCTTAGAGGTACTACAGTTTGTGTTCTCTCTCTATAAACTTTTCAAAGAGGGTGTGTGGAGGAAACCTCGCCAAGAATAGAAAGGGGTTTCATATTGCTGGGCTATATAAAACTGCAGAGGTTTGCCAGGTTCCTCCGTGGTTCTTGAGCTTAGTTAACCCTCTGCACGTTGTGGAGCTCTGTCCCGGTGTAACCCCAGACAG
>VZTA01015063.1:0-28130 GCA_013398855.1 Mohoua ochrocephala | reverse complement strand
ATAATAATAATAATAATAATAATAATAATAATAATAATAATATTGAGAAGAGAAATAGAATATGCAGAACAAGTGATGCTCAATGCAGTTGCTCCTGCAATGCCCAGACAGTTCCCATGCAGTGGCCCCCAGGCAGCTTTCCCCCTGGTTTATGGACTGAGCATGACACCACATGGTTTGGAATATTCCTTTAGCCCTGTGTCCTGGCTGTGCCTTCTGTCACCTTGTGCCCCTCCAGCCTTCTTGCTGTCAGAGCACGAGAAGCTGAAAAATCCTTGCCTCAGTATAAACACTACTTAGCAGCAACTGAAAACACCGGTGTTTTTACAACATCGTTCTCATACTAAATCCAAAACACGGCACTGCACCAGTCTCTAGGAAGAAGGTTAACTCAATGCCAGCAGAAACCAAGGCAAGTTCTAGTTAACGTTTTAAGATCCTTTTGAAAGACCAGTTCAGGTGCTGATCAGCAAAGTGCAGATACTGTTCTGTGAGTACAGGAGAAAAAATAATGGAAAAAAGACCTGCCACATAAAATGCTGCAGGGAGAAGAGTTACATGGTGTGTTGTACCCTTTTCCAGCCATTATACATTGAGGAAGTTTCTTTCTGTTTCATGAAGGTGGATGGCTTTTACTTTACGTGTGATATGCTTACCTGGTAACCAGGAAATTCAGAGATTTATGGCAACAAACTCTTTTGCCTCCCTTTCCTGTGGGATGAGGGGTGATCTCTTATTCCAGGTCCTAGATACGGTGGAAGATAACATGTTCTGTCAGAGTTTGCCCATGATTTCTTAAGAAATCTTCAATAATACAGAAAACTTATGCCCTAGCTCCCTTTCTCCAAAGCAGAGGTGATGCTAGGTCCTACTTTGAGGCTTCTTCTGCTACTAGAAGCCTGTGCTAACAGAGACGAAGCATTTTGGGTTCAGTGGAAGCTTGTATCATGTTTGATGTGCTTTGAGACCCTTCCTTATAAAGGCAAGAGAACATTCCTCACAGAAAGATGAAGTTCTCTTTATTCCATTTCCTCTTAGCAACTCGGAAAACCTGCGTCGTTATGAATTTAATCCTGAGATAGAATTTTGCCGCTCCTCAAGATTTGTGCTCCTCTTTCATTGCTTACAAAATTCTTTTAACCAATTCATTTATAGTATCAAAATGTGTTGTCCAGTCAGATAAAATAGTTTCTTGTAAATGACAGTGGTCACTGCATTCAGGCTCAGAAGCCCTGGTTGCAAAGCAGACAGGTGGTGTATCAAATCTAAGCCATAAGAACACTTCCCAATTTATCCTAGTTTAAGATCTATCACTAATTAGCCTGTCAGTCTGAGTATTTCATTTACTGCATTTGGAAGCCAAGTCTCTTCACTGTCTCCGATTTTCTGGGTCTATGTGTTCTTTGATATTTGGCATAATAAAGCAAAATTTAAAAATAAAAACCAACACCCTCAACAAATATTGATTTAAAATATTAAGTCATCTTGAATATTTAATTAAAATAATAAATTAAACATTGAACTAAAAAACTTACATCTAATAAATTCACAATTTATAGACTTTCAATAAATATTATGTCAATATCTGTAAGGCACTTGTATATAACTTGAGTAGTCACATATTTAAGAGCCAAAAGAAGTGGAAAAATACGATTTAAGCTAGATATGTATACAGAGGTTACAGTCTTGTGTTTCAGCATCCATTCCCTCCGAAGATGTGGTGGGAAATGTTCCAGTGCTGTTAATATTAAAGGTATTAATGCTGATTACAGTGGTCACACCAAGAGTCGTTTCATGACCCTGATATATCCTTCTTTACATATCACAGATCTGTATTGTGTGTTTACGTCTCAGGGTTAATGTTAATATTTAAACATTTTGCACCTGGCATATTGAGAGTCCTCACAGAGTGTGAATCTTTCTGCACATAATTTTTTGCCATGTTCTATTTCCCTTTTTGTTGCCTCTCATCATCAAAAGCAAAGTAGACGTATTTTTGATAGGAGTTTTTTGAGCCTCATATAAAGATTTATGGATTCGTTCATGTTTTCTACACACTTGAGCTATAAACTGCTCAGTTGTATGAAAGATTGTTCTAAAGAGTGGAGTAAAGACAGTGGAAAATGCAGTGTGAGAGATGGTAATTTGTCTTAACACATCAATTAGACATGACTACAGATACTTCTTATTATCAAGGAAAAACCATCCCAAGACAAAACTGTTAAATTTTCTGTGCAATATCCAAACTACCACCCATAATTCTTCGAGTATTCTTTTTATCTGAGCTTGACAGATTCACTGTTTCTTTTTGTTCTCACATTTCTCTTGCAATACCTCAGGCAGAATGTTCCTTTCTTATAATTTTAATTCCAACAGCTACATATAATAAGGAGAAGGAAAATATTGAGAACCAATAGGCACAAATAAATAAAGGGGAGCAAGCTAGCTTAAACACATTAACTTCCTTCGCTTTTCTTATCTGCACCCAAGAGCCTCAAACTGCGTCTTTTTATCGAGGTGATGTTGTAGTGATTTATTGCTAGGATGTTCTTTTGTACCAAAAAGACTTAAAAAGCAAATGTTTACAATGTAAGCTCAAGTAAAAAGGAGTCCAGTTACACCAACAACCAGAGTGGGGAAAAAAACTGTGTTCTCATTAGTGGTCAAAGATACAAAGCATGGCTCTCTGTATGTATCCTTTTGTGCTCTCCAAAGTAATGTCATCCTAAAGTCCTGGTTTGTTGCACAGGACAACTAATTCTGTCATTAAATTAAAGATAAATGGTCTTTGACCTCTGAAGCTGATTTCCTGTTGCTAGCTCTGTACCATTAGCTTGGTGATGTGAGGTGAAAAGTCTTCGGGGCTTCTGGTTTCTTGCTAGCTGAAAATACAGATTTTAATGCCCACTTTCGTTGGCACTGAAGTTCAGAAAAATCTGTACCTAGAAACCATTACCAGAATAAATTTACTTGTTAAGTTACAGGCTATGAAATAATACTGAGGATTTACTCACACGGACCTTAGTTAGAAGTAGAGTGGGGTTTTGCTTTTCCTAATGCCAGCCGTTCGGTGTCAGCCCGAGGTAGCTGAGAGACGCACGGTTCTTTTAGCATTCTGAAAGTCTCCAATGAGCAGCAGCACAGAAGGGCACTCGCTCCGCCTCATGGGGACCACCTGGAGATGCTGTTCCTACAAACCCAGCTTCTTTGCTTGCTCACGGAGACCTCGGTATTTCGCCATTTTCTGCAGGTAATCCCCATACTTCTCGTTTTGGGAAAAAAGGTGGTGAGAGATGGATGGGGTCACTAAATGGAGCAATGTGTCAAAGATATTGGATGTGTGGGGTCTGCAGTGGGAAACAGAAATAGTTGTCCTAATTCAGAAAATGGGCAAACAAGTGGATTGAATTCTGAGTAGGAGGAAAATTCCATTAACTGTTTCAAACATGAGAAAGCAAAAATAGCTGGGCCATTGGGGATTTTTTCCTCTTACATTTGGTAGTGGGAATTTTAAATATATATATATATATATATACACACACACTGTTGTTTTTTCACACTCTTTCTTGTCCCTTTGACCTGGATATGCAGTAGGATTCGGGGTACTGTGTAGAGAGTATCTTTTTGATAGTAGGTGAGAGATGGAAAACTTTTTTCCAACTTTCTTGCTTTTCTTTCCAGATCAGCTTGGGTTTAGCACAAAATGCTCATGGTTTATTTTCTCCACTCTGGTGCATCCATAACTTAAAACTGCTCAGTGATTTGTTTTATTTTTACTGTTTTCGTGTACGAGTGGAGGTAGTTCATTATCTTGTCACGCTTACTGAAGGAAAGTGTTTATTCCTTATCAAGCATTAGATAGCTTCAGCCATGTTTTTAACTTTTTATTTTAAAAAAAACCCTAGAATTAGTGAGGTATTGCAAGTGATGTAAGAGTTAGAGGCTGGCAGACAGAAGTGTGCTTTGTTCCTTTTGGCTCGTAATTACAGGGTTTGTTCTCCCACACCCTTGCTTTAGGTATGGAGCCTGCAGAACTGAATGTAAGATATTAAAAGATTTAACTTCTGGTAGTTTAATGGTTGGTTGGCTGACATGAAAAAACAGAGTACACTTTGCTCATAGGTGCTGTAGAAATAATGAAGTGTAAAGTATTTTTGTGACTCCTTATAAAACCAAAGAGCAGAAAATGGGGATGGAGTCATCTGCAGATGCTTTGTTATATTGCACTGCATTCTCCGTGTGTTACCAAGCTTCTCTGTGACTTCATTGGAGCATAAATGTGAGGGTGTATAGAAACAAAGCAATCACTCTTTATTCTTTTTTGGACTCTTTTTCTGTCTCCAAACATAAATAATTTCTCCATTCAATACTATGGCATCTCAAAAATATGTAATTTGGGTAAAACTTCTCAGTAGTGAGTCAGCCTTTCCAAGACACTTGAGATCTAAATCATCTTAAAAATCATACCCATGTTTAAAAGAAACCTGAGAAGCAAAAGACAACAAAGTTCTTGTTTGCCTATACATGGACAGAAAGTTTTTAGGTTGCTAAATTCCTAACTGGATGCTGAAACCTCAGAATACAAATCTCCCCCTTTCTTTCCTTCAGAAGATGGCAGCACAGCCCTTTCCCTCTTTGGGGAACAGCCAAGCCAGAGTATAAAAAGTGGATTTCCTAATGTTCTCCTGGTTGTTTTTCTTGTTTTATTGTTCTTCCCCTCCATCCTTGTTAGAATGTCTTCAATAGTCTATAGGACACTAGCTATGTGGGGAAGTTTGCTTCTAATTTATATACACCTTTTTTTAGAGCTGTATTTTTGCAGTACTTTGTTTTCCAGAGTTGTTTTTTCTAAATTTCTGTGTTTTTTTTCTATAGCAGCAGTGGAAACTCTCAGGTTGGAAATTTCTGCAGAGCACTACAGAAGTTTGTTGATAACACCTATTTACAACTGGCATATTTGATTTTCAGCAGAGTTTCAAACATTACCTGAAGGCAGGTATCAGCAGCACAGATGTTGATTCTTTAAATTTGCTTTAAAAAGTACTTTTATTCAGACTGAGTCATTTTTTTTTTCCACTTATTTGGTGCACAGATTGGTGGATGCTTTTGTGGAACAATTCCTAGAAAAGTTGAAAATCTTTACTCCTTATGAATTTTTGTTACCATTAATGAATTATAGAATTGCTACAGAGGAATATTAAAAAAAGGGCTGTGAATCTGAAAATGTATGGAGAGAAGGAAATAATCAGGAGAAAAATAGCACTGCAGCTATGACTAATTAAGGTAGTCATCAGTGCTATTTTAATAAACATTTTGAAGATGTGTAGTCCAGGCTATTACGTTCATGTTTTGCAGTTAACAATAATTGAAACTAAAGTGTGTTTCAAAGCATGCCCTAAAACTTGTATACTTGCAGAGTACTGCAGAGATAAAAATCTTTTTTTCATTTATTTTACTACGTGGCAGGGTTCTGTTACAGTCCTCTGCCTGTTAATAACAAATATTTACGGGTTGGAATATAATCATCAGCTCAGACCGCAATTACTCTGGTATGAGCAGTCGTACATGGCCATCAGAGCTCAAATGCCGTATCTCAAGGCCAGATCTCTTGAGCCAGTGGAACAGAGGCTGTTTGGATGGAAAATACAGAGGGATGCTGTCAGGTGGAACCAGAGTGGAATTCAAGCAGAAGGAGTTTTCCAGATGAGGAGACGTATTTCATGAGGGATGAAGATAACAAAGGTTAAGAAGGACAAACTGTATTTTAGATAACTCATTTTCAATTAAAGGCAGAAGAAGAGAAATACTTCTCAAACCTGGAGCATGCCAAGATATCTGGGTGTTGCTGTACGATGGGCATGGACTGCAGCTCTGGAAAATACACTGGTGGTGTTAGCTAAAATCTTACTCCTGGTACAGGAAACTGGGACTTGTTGAGATGCTGAGCTGCCTGCACAGAGCTAGCAGGACAGGAGGTGTTGAGGGTCCTGTATGCCCAAGGAAAGAGTGAAGGGAATAGATCTGAAGTGTACTAGAGGAGAAATGAGAATGCGTTAGACAAAGCCTACCCACAAGGAAAGGGCTTGTGTGTGAAGACTGAGTGCATCGTGACAGGAAGCAGAATTAGGTTTGATTGGTTAAATGAGGAGTATAAAGAGCAACAAAGGTGGAAAGATGTCTCCATGATGCCTGTGAAACAGAAGCTGTTCTTAGCCCTTAGGAAAGAGCAAGTCATCATTTTGAACTGAACAGCAAAAAGCTGAGTGAAAGTTGTAAGATGAGAAGTGTGTCTTGAAAATAAGGCATCACTGCTTGTGTGGAGAATCTCAATGCAGTAGGTGTTAGCACAAAACTGAGCCCTTGCAGGTAGGACATTAAACTGTAGAAGTGATCACTAAAACTGCATGCTCAGCATGGTGCTGTAAGCAGCTGAGTGTGGGAGTGAAAAGGTCTGGTCGTTAAAAAGACGAGCAGTAGGGAGATTACTCATTAATCCCATTAATGATTCATCTCATTAGATGAAATTGTAGGTGTGGTGTGTTTGGCTTCTTAAAGAACCACCTGCTCATTAGGAAATTATTTCAGTTAGCTTTAAATCACTCTCACAGACACTTGATTGAGGGATGCTTTTTTGAGAAGCCCCTGGCCATAAGGTGAGCAGTTCTGGAGGGATGTAGAAGCTGCCACAAGGTTCATGGGCTACAGAAGAGTCCATGTGACACCGCCTGCAGCAGCGCTTCACTGGTGCGGTCCCCATGAGGGGCACTGAAGGATGAGAAGAAGTTATCTTCTGGCTGGGGAGGAAACTCTCCACTGCTTTCTGCTGTGTTTGGGGGTGCTGAGGCTGCAGCAGATGTACCCTTCACTGAACCCACCCTGCACGCCTTAGCAAGGGTGCCTGACATCAGGATGCTGCCCCTCTGACAGGGCTGCTTCTTGACAAGCTGCTGTTCCTCGGCTTCACTGCACCTGCTCTTTGGAGTGCTCTTGTCATCTCAGTCCCTGCCACCCTGATGTCTTATTGATGAAACAGCTACCACAATTGTAAGATGGCATGGTAGCAAAAAACCTAAATTTGGGGAACAAGATAAAAAAATCTGCATACGGAACCTTAGGGTTCCATTCTCCAAATTAGTAAATCCTTTGCAATAAAAGCTGTTTAGCTTTTCCCACACAGGAAGCAGGGTGCTACTGAAGTGGGGGGGAGCAGCCTCTAGCTTTACATTGCAAAACTTTGAAAAGTTTTACCCTGGATCCAGGCTGGTTGCCCACTATACCAGCAAGAATTATTGTTTGGCTTCTTAAAGATCAGCTGCCCAGTCCACTACATCTGGTGGGAAAAACAGAGGCAGCGATTCAGAAAAGGAAGGCCAGGCCAAAAACCAGGGATATCAAGTGGTTTTCTCAAAGTGGGAGTGGAAACTCAGGAAAAGAGTACGAAATGAAATGGTAGGGCTGTTATCTATGCAGTAAGAATTTCCCTCTGCTGTACAGAAGCATGGGATTTGTTCCTGTTACAAGAGTTGAGGAATCAGGACATGTGGACAGGTTTCACGTCATGAGTGTGGCAGCTGTGGTTGTCAGTTTTTCTATTATGAAAAATTTCTCAGTTCACTCTTGTCCTCATATTTTCTGCTTTTAAAGTTATGATGATGTAATTTGTCCTGGATCTTATGATGATGTCAGCAGCACCAGCTTTGTCAGCAGCATTGCCTGTTTGGCTTCATCTCAGCCCTCTCGTAGGAAAACACGACTGCAGTTAGGAATCTTAGACCAGAATTCGTTCTGGAAACCTACCTGCTGGCTTTTAGGCTTGTTTTGGAAAACATTTTATTGTCTTTTTCCATAAAGAATAGATAGAATTGAATATTGATTGAAACAAAGTCTTCTTAAGCTAACCAGTACATACTTCAAACCCCAATGCCATAGATCCAACTTTTTAAAAAATCTCTACTTAGGGGCTTGAAAATCCAATGCTTCTGAAAATGCTGAATGCAAAACTTTCTATGCCTATAATGTTAGTGCAGAAATGAAAGTTAATTGGAAATAATGTCTCTAATAAAGGAAGCTCTGAAAAACCACTTACTCTTCTGCACTACAGCCATTTTCCTGCTCTTTTTTTTGCTGACATATCAATGCACTGCAGAAATGTCTTCCAGAAGTATTTTGCATCTATTTTTCACATGAAGCATCAGGAAGAGCATTGTTTTCAGTTGTTACTCAGAAAGCACCAAGGTACCAGGAGTTAAAAAAGGAGTCCAGTGTCCCTGCTGGCCTCTGAAAAAAACCATTTTTTGTTTTCTTAACTCTGTAAAGGGTGAAGAGTATTTTCATTATTGCACCCATGTGTGTTTCTGGTGATAACCAGTATCCAAGCCAGGAATCTGTATTGAAAACTCTGTAACACTGCTTACTGTCATTTTGTCAAAGTGCTGTGTTAGCCAGCAGATCAAAACTTCAGGAAAAGGCTTACTTTGCCTCAAAACAGAGAAGATTTGCCAGTCTATGCTGGCATTCAGAATTTTTGCATTTCAACAGAATGGATGGATTAGGAAGTTATGAGGGACCACTGTGCTGAGTGGGTGCTGTTGCTTGCATGTTTTTAAGGGCTACAACCAAATTCCCAAATGGGTGTGTGCACCAGGTATTGAGACCCTCAAAGTGGATGCTTTCTGCCTTCAGTAATGGAAAGGGATCCTACAGAGGATTAAAATGAGTATCAGTATTCCAAAATACTTGGAAAGTCATTCAAGCGTGTCCTTTTTTTTTAAGACAAGCTGGAGCAGAGTGGAAGAGAAACAATTTGGACTGTCTTGCTTCGGTTCACTAACGTGATTGAAGCTGTAGCATAGACAAGGCCTTTTGCAGGCTTTTAAATGAGGTAGCTAGCTGTACAGAGACCTTGGGAGAGTCAGAGAACTTCATCTGGCTATCTTGGAGTAAAATTACACATGGCCTTGTCTTTGCTAGGATTTTGCTTCATGTTTTCCGATTCCACTGAGCAACTGCTGCTCACCAGGTTAAAAGAGCCATTTAAGTCACATCCACTCTTGTGCTGCTCCATCCCTTTTGTCACACACAACTTTGTAACACACAGCTTAAGCCCGTGCCAAGTCCTCGGTAACTCCTCCTAGATGTGGAGATGAATCTTTATGCAGAGGTGTGAATCCTCACATAACCTTGAACCAAAAACCGTATAAATAATATGCTAATTTGCATGGGCATATATGGTATTTTTATTTAAATTGTGTGTAATTCATACATTTCTATTCATTTCACTGAATATGTGCTCATTGCATAATTATTTCTAATAAAGCCATTGTAGTGTCTTTAAAGCTCTTCCAACAGCTGAACACTAAACCTCTGTTTTAATTCTTATTGTGCACCAGTTATCTAAAAGGTTCATGTTCAAACGAAGCTCTGCTATGCAAACTGTAGACTACACTGGGGTTTTTTTAATTATTTTTCTTGTTAAAGTGTATTCTGCTATGAGAGCCTTGATTTTATTTTATTTTTTAAGCAGCGTCTGCAAGGTAGTTTTCTTGTCTCAGATCTGTGTGTTCCTCATGGCACTTTGTAACAAAGAGAAACATTAAGCTTAAATGAACATCTCCAGGTAGCCTAGCAACAGGATATGATTAATAATACCTTTCACCTAACTGTATGCAGATAAATGTCTGAAAGTGAAAGCAAATTCAGAATTGGCTGGCCAGAGCCTGGCAGTGCAGTGAGAGAGAAAAGGTAATATGATAATATCTTGTGATCTTTGTTGAAAAAAGGAGAGAAAGTAAAAGATATATTTAATGGATTGTATCTGCCTTATGTAGTAAAATACAGAGCATAATGGATTTTTTTAATAACAATCGAATGGTGTACAAAGAAAAAGTATAAATGCCCTTGCTTCTCATTATTGGTTATCATCACTAATTCACCAGCCACGCTTTTTCATATGTGAGAGATCAGAAACAATCAGTAGTAATTACTGGGCCATCACAGCTAAAATGAAATGTAGTATAAATGAAATGTAGTATAATTTAATATAGAGTTAATGGCTTTATGGTAGCATACCAGGGTTTTTAGGCCTGAAATGGACTTTTGTATTGAGTGCTGTACTTAAAAAATATACAAAACATTGGATATGGCATTAAGCTTATAATTACAGTTTTCTAGCAGAGAAAAGAAGGGGAAGTTGCTATGGATGTTTTGTCTTAAGTGGCACTGAATTTTTTAGCTTTTCCTTAAAACTTCACGTGTGTATATATACAAAAATAAGAGAAATCTGAATTTTATCTATCCGTATTCGAATGTTATCTACTTATAAAATGTTGGAGACATTTACTTTTTGAGCACTCAAAAGGTGAGTGGACCACACAAGCTTAATTCGCTCACATTCTGTATTCATTCTGTATAAAGAAGAGGCACTGTGGGAGTAGGGTGAATATGAGATTCATTGTATGCTCATTTTGTAATAGTGGGAAATTGCTGTTTGTATAGGAATAAAATGGAGTAATGTATTTGTGTGCTGAATGTGGAAGAACTAGTTATCTTGAGACAATCCCATGGACTGGCATAATATCATAAACATTTGCCTCGAGAGGAGAAATAGCCTATTACAATGCAGAAACACAGATTTCTGTCCTGTGCTTTAAAACCTGCCCAACCTGCTTTTTTTCCTATTTTCAAATTACTTAATTACACTGCTCATGGCCTGTCTTCTGTGTGGAATCTGTAGAGAAGTTTATTCCAGCTCGTCGGGAGGTGTGTATTTACATTTGCTGCTCAGTGACGACGGGAGCCTTGCAGTGTTGCAGCAGTTGTAGGGGAAGAGGCTGTGAGAGGTGAGCTGCTGATGGTGCTCCTTGGAGCTGCCCTGATGCATTTTCATGGCCTCACATCCATCAGCAATCATTTTGGTTTTCACTTATGTTTTCCCTTTACACAGTCTGATTCTTTAGTGCCTGGTAGTAGTCTGGGTTTTGTTGCCAAAACAGAGAGGGCAGATTTTTGCATTTAATAGGCAATTCCCTGGTTTGTTCACAGTTGGCAGCCCACTGTTAAAGTGTGGTGGGTGTTCTGATTTAGCAAGGACGTCTATTTAAGTCCAGACTCTCTGCAAAAGAAAATTGCTGCTTTTTTTCTCTACCCACTGCCACCTGAACTCACCACACAAAGACCTTGGTGTAGGTGTGTTATGGTGTTTTATGGTGCAGCAAGGGATCTCTGACTCACGCCTCTGAGGCTCGTCCCTCATTAGCTAAAATTCCCTCCTGCAACACATCAGGCCTCCCTATTTGGCTTTGGCTAGAGCCGATAGTTTTCTCTGCTGGAAAACTTCTTCTGTAAGATTCCCCCTGCCTCCTTTCACCTCTGAGTTGTCACCTGAGTCAGTGCCACCAGCCCCTTGTGAAGATATCACTTGGTGTGATGGTGCAGGCTTAAAGGCACGTCTTTAGTTTTCGTTCTCTGTTCAAATAAACACCAAAACCATCATTTTTGAGAGATTTTGCTAACATGTCTCTCTAGTATTAGCAGAAAGAATTCCTGGTGAGGAAACAAATTCCATCCTTGCTCTCAAGGTCCACGTCTCCTCTTTTTGAAATCACCATAAGTTGTGCCACTGATTTACCTGAGATTTACCTGATGGTGCCCTCATAGTTTTGTTGAATGCAGTCTCTTTAGCTCTCTGCTTGCAGCCTACCCTAACTAACTGGTTATGCAAACAGCTTTTGGTGCTTTTCCTTCTTTAAAAGCGCATTCAGCAAAGGCGGTTCACAGAACTAGTTTGACTTGCATCTCGGGTAATTATTTATTTTCTGAGAATTCAAGCTTCTAATCAGTGTAAGATATTCATGCAGCTGTTTCCCAGCTTTGCTGACCTTCTAGCTTGAGTAAGCTATGTTTGCTTGGGTCTTTTGCCCTTAAATACATTTTTTAGGGTTCTGGTTGAAAACCACCAAGCAAGAAAAGAATGAAAATAAAATACCCCTTTTTCCTGGCCTACAGTTTTAGTGTAGCATTTATTTAGCCAGCGAATCACATTTTCAGCTCAAATAAGAGAGACTTTCATAGCGAGTTCTGTAAACTTAAATGAGTTCAGAAGTGATTGTTTTCAGACAAACTTCATTTTCCAACCAGTCAATTTTAAGATGGAGTATAAGTAACAAAACAGCTGTGCACTGCAATTTTGCAAATGCATAACGTTTTATTGTATAACGCAGCTCTGAAACATAGTACGCCTAAACAAGCAAAATAGCTCTGCAATTAAAAATCACCGTTGTTTAAAGAAAAGATATATATAGCTGCACATTGACTAAAGTCAGATTTGAAAATTTTTATGTGCAGATCTTTTCCACAAGCTATTGTATATGAAAAGGTGGATGCAATATTCATCAATGAAAGTGTAATTGAATGCCATGCCCTCTGAATAATTAGTAATTAAATAGTGCTTACTTGTTAATTACACATTACCTAGTCTAAATTTTCAGAAGTCATGTGTGACCTGGAGTGTCTCTGTCTCTTTTGTAATTCAACTGAAAAAATGCTGGAAATCTTACTTGAATTTTGAGGCAAAGTGATGCGTGTACAGCTGCATCCTTTCCACCTTTTTGTATGAATCACAGTTCCGAGTCCTTTTCTCCTACAGAACTGAAAGGAGTGAGGAGACTTGTTGGGCTGAGCAGCGTAGAGGGAATTATGAGTGGGGTTTCTTGCATTATCAGTGCGTGCGTGTATGTTTGGCCCCCTCTGCCCTCTACCTCAGCTGCCAAAACGCATTACAGCGCGTGTCTCTGACTAGCACTGAAGTGCTCCGTGCTTCCGTGAGCGAGAGAGGTGTCCCTGTGTTTCAATTGGCAACTGCTGTGCTGCAAAATGCCCTCAAGATCCCCAGGCTGCTGAAGGAATTGCACCAGCCAGGTGATCCGCTTCCTAAATTGCTTGTTACCTGCTACCCCAGGTATCTCAAATAGCAGGAAACAGAATTAGAGCTGCTCCTCTCTTTAAAGTCTGTTCAAGGGTCTCCTGGTCTATTTGGTGGTGCAGTACTCATGATGCAATCATTAATCTCAATATTTTCATTCTTGTGGAGGTCAATGACATTCACAGAAGTCTGAGCAAATCCATTTTGTTCACTGAACCCTGTTCCACATATCCACAGTGTTCCTGGATGGCCTCACAGAGTTTTCAGTTTTGCAGATGTCTGAAATGTTGAATTCTTTTTTTCTTTTCCCTTGGAATAAGCAAAGTGGCTTATTTAATAAAACAAAAGGAGAAAAAAAAGGAGAGAGAGAGTAAACACAGTGATTCAAATTGCTTCTGCATCCAATTCAGGCTGAACACTGCTGTTCCTCTTTTGTCACTGCTTGTTCATCAGCATTTGCTTTAATATTCCCTATTTTCAACTGTTCCTGCACTGTGTTCCCTTTTATTTGGGTGCATTTTCTTCTGGAGCAGTCTCTATCATGACTATTTTTAACATCATTATTTCTTTAACATCTTATTATTAAGAATCACATCTCTTTTGATTTCTCCTCTTCCCTCTTCTTTCTCCTCTTGCCTCCCCTACTGTGTTCATGCTTTTTTTTTGCTGAACACTTTCAGATATTTGCTGTTGCTGAAAATCCAGCTTTTGGTCAGGGACTCTCTAACTGGCCTATGACAGCATCATCCTTCCACTACTGAGAGCAGAAGCTATTTTTTCATGTGAAACTGAACTGGCAGATGTTGTTACCTTTTCAGCTGCTAACAATTTATTTATTTTATTTATTTTCCCTTGACCTCTTGTGAAACAGCATCATAACATTACAGTGCAGTAATGGAGGGTTGGTTTTGTCTTGGACTGTTGGAGTGGGCTTGGGAGTTTTAGCAAGGTCGGTTTTGTAGGTGTTTTTTCTGGGGTGGTTTGAGTTTTGCTGGCTCGAGGAAAATCTACTTAAGGAAAACTGTTATAGGGACACTCAGTAGGTCCCAGAGTGTAATAGGACTTGAAAAATGACATATAAAAAAATGCAGTTCTTAACTAAAGATTCTGTGGACAAAATTGACATGCCTGTTCAAAACAGAGGCTGCCAGTTCCCTTACTTTTGATTTTTGGTGACTAAAGAACCTCTACTTGATCTGCAGAGTACTGAGCAACATCTCAAACTATTTTTGAAATTTGCTGCTGCAGAGGGCAGTTTTGTGCATGTCAACTCTGTAGCAAGGGAAGAGCTTTTATAACCTCCTGTAAAAGGTCTTCCCAGGAAATGTCAAAAACAAAGCTCAGGTACCAAACAGCAAATAATAAAGAGAATGAGGAATAGGGATGAATGCTGATCAAGAGGCATAACAGAAAAAAGCACAAGCACTGGTTTGGAACTCAGAGTCCCTCCGTGGCTCCAATGCCCATACCTTATATTCTTGCTTCCTCCATCTGCAGGATGCAGGCCCTCAGAGCTGATAAATGAGGCTTGTGATTTACTGTGGTTGATTTTTCCCTTCTGTAAAGCTTGTGCTTAGCTTGTGACACTTGGGTAGACCCTGAAGTCAAGAGGGGCTTTTCATGTGGTTCGAGCTGAGGGAGTGCTGAAGTGCTCTGGCTGGCTGATTTGTAGGGCTGGCTGCAGAACTGAATTTAACACACACAGTTTATTGTGGTCAGAAGAGGCAGATTTAGGAACAAAATTCGCCATACCTTGTGTTCTACTTCTGCTTCTAATTAATTTGTGTTTCTACTTCTTTCCACAAACCTTATCCCCACTGTGCACACATTTCTTTTTCCATGTCAGGGACCATTTTTGAGAGTGTTTTGTGACAATAACTGGAAGAGCCAGTGAAATTAGAACCATAAAAAGCAGGCAAATGATAAATGCATTGCAAGGTCGAGTAAAGAAGATTATTTTCATCAGCTTTAATAATGGAACCATAAGCAATAAGACAAATAGGCTTAGAAAGGATAAATCTAGCCAGATTGCTTTTTTTACCTTTCTGATAAGATTACAAAATAAGCAGATGAAAGGCAAGTGGTATAATACATGCATTTTAGGAAACCTTTTGATACCATCTTGCCAAGCTTACACAAATAACTAATACATGTTGGCTTGGGTAGAAACCTGGACATACAGACTGCAGATGAGTTGAAGGACTACAAATAATGAGCAGTGACGAATGGTGATGAATTGAGACGGGGTGCATTGTACTAATGAGGCTCTGCATGGGTCAGGATTTAAGCCCAAGTTTTTTTATTGTTTAACATCTTTATTACAGCATCTTTTCAGCCTGCTGTTGATTTTCCCCCCTTGCCAAAAATGACAGTGAGGCAGATAAGTAAAATATTGACACCTACTAGGATTAGCCTCAGGCAGAATACAAAAAATGAGTATTTATTAGACATGCTTAGACCTTAGAAGTAGGGAAGCTGAAGAACACTTTTTTCAAAATTACTATTTCAAGAGAAAAGACTTAATTTGCACTAGTGCTGATAACCATGGAAAGGCGAAGTGAAACTGGGTGACTGAGGAGCAGCAGCAGTGTTCAGCTGCATTCCAGGAATCCTTAAATTAAAGGGACTTTAGTCTTCTGTCAAAGATGTGTTGCAAGCTACAGAAAAGATTTTGCTAAAGAAAGATCCTCAAAGCTCTGCTGCTTGAGACATCACATTCTGTTCTGGGGGAAAAAAGCAATAAAATGTGCCATTTAAAGGAAGATGGTGTGAATAACTTCTGTCTCTGTAGTCTTTTTCTCCGGGTCTAAACCCAGATAGCTGGCCAACAGTGTCCTATACGTAGCAAATGCTACCCCACACCAGCTCCCACCCCCAAAAGGTCCTGTCCTTCCTATGGACTCTGAGGCCACCTGGTGCAATGCCCTATAGCAGAGCCATTTGGTGGCTGTTCCCTGGTGTTTACACCTTCTTTCTTGGAGACATGGAAAGAAACAGAAAGTGGCAGCACGTAGTCAGTGTTTCACACACGCCCCGTGAAGCTGTGCTGGTTTGAAAACAAACCACTGGGAGGCTCCAAGTCAGAAATACAATTTAATAGGGGAAAAAAAAAATAAAAAATGAAATAGTACGAAAAGAAACCACTGACAGAGTCAGAATACAACCTGACACCCTGTCAGTCAGGGTATTGGTAGCAGTCCAGATGAAGTGGTCCTGTTGAAGTGGTGATCCTGAAGAAAGGTCTGGTCTCCACCTGTCAGTCCAGTGGTAGCTCCTGTCCTCTGGGAATCCAGCAGGTAAGGGCAGCCTGTGGTGTTCCAAAGCTCAGTTTATATCCAGGATGGAATGCTTGGTTCCTCCCTCTGGGCGGAGCATCTCACAATGGGATAATGTGTGAGACTGGATGGCCCATGAACAGGAGATATCCCCCTGGAGGGAGGAGGGGTCATGGGAGAGATAAAGAACCCTGCCCCACCTGGTTCCAACAGCTGGCCCATGAACAGGAGATAGTCCGGAGGGAGGAGGCAAGGAACCCCCCCCCACCTGGTTCCACCAGCTCATGGAGATGGTAATAGAATACACTGCAGCCCAGGACAGCAGCACAGCAAAAGCGCTCAGCTGGGTTACAAGAATGGCCAGGAAGCAGCGTAGGCTCAGTAACCGGTTTTGGAGTGTTGCTGCTCAAAGATGTTGACAACAATAATATGGCAGAATGTCTAAAAAGTGAGCCTGTACTGAATCAAAGCAGCTGGGAATGGCTTAGGCCTGCTCCAAGTTGTTTTGGCAGGTTATTTTCAGTGAAATGCCCCTTTCTTGTAAAAGTCAGCATCGCTGGAATAACTTTGGGGGGTTTTTTGTCAGATTGCCACCAAGCATTGAAATAATGATGTCAGCAAGTTCCATTTTCTGGAACTTGTTTGTATCTCCAAAATATTGTAATGCATAGCATAAGATGAACACATAATTGTGTGTCACAAGTGGTCTAGATAAAAGTCTGTGTGAATCTGTCAATGGTACAATAATCAATACAGTATTGGCATTTTTCACCTAAGTCTGTCCCTCCCAGGTTGCAATGAAAGGTCATCACTTGCATCTGAATAACTGTGTCAAACTGCAACTGATGTGCCATGAAATAATGGAAATTAAAATTGACGATAAAAATTTTCATGAAGTTGTTCTATGGGATACTATGGAAATATACCTTTGTAAATTGTATACAATACCTTTGTAAATGTCTTCTCAGTTTCTGTGCCCAGAAACCAACTTGTTTAAAGTTTCCTCTGTGGATGAAATTGTGTGTTTCAACAAGTTCTGAAATAACTGCTTTACTTATGTGGGCATATAGACTATCTTCTCTATGCATTGGGAATTAAATAAGGATATCAAAGTGTATAACAATAGCAATATTTTATCCTGAATTTATAAGAAGAAAAAAAGACAAACCAGTGGCTGCAGAAATCAAAACTCATAAATGCAGGCTTTCAATTCCCTAAGCTTCTTGTGGAAATGCTGTGTTTATTATTGCGAAATTCATCAAACTAATTCAGTTATCCATTTCTCGTGGCGGTTGTGATATGTATATCAGCCTGAATAACAAATGCGAATTCTGGATGCAGGCACCGAGCAATTAATAGCACTTCTGTACTAAAAGTTTGGGAAACATGGTTGATAACTTTTCTCTAATGATGAAATGTTGCAGGTTCTTTCTGCCACTTCTCGTAATTAAGCCTGTATGAGATGTAATTAAGCCCTATTATATGTGTCTCATGCTGCTGCTGCTACTTGTCTTCTTAAATCTAAATCTGAGCTAAAAGGAAAACAAAACTGTTTTCCTCCACATTTTTTAGGTTCAGTTGGAGTTGGACTTTACATAAATGATAATGAAATTAATGAGATGTGAAAATATATCTTTAGTCTTGTGCGTAGCTTGAATTTAGAAAAAGGAAAAAATACAATTAGTAAAAGATGTGAATTGCACACAGGTTGTGCATGACTGTAATGCCACAAGGAAACCAAATTATTGGTTTGAAAGACTGGCAGACAGTGGCAACCAGGGTGTATTCAAAGCGTATCTGGTAGTACCGTACATTTCTACAATTTCAGTTGTGAAACAAATTATTCTTTTCGTGATAATTTACATTGGCATCATCAGAAGCAGCAGTTCCTTGACTTTGTAATGCAAACAACTTGATGTCTAACCCAATAAATTAGCATGAACATTTTGCTGTATTTTTCATGGGTATTAAGCCAGTTACCATCCACTGTCATACCAATGGCAGACAGTAACTGGTGTGGTCCTGTTGTACACCTTGCCCTTGCATCCTTTGCAGTTAAGGAGAAGATGACTACCATTTCTGCAAGTTTGGCTCTGATGATGCTGTTCAGCAAAGATAGCCGTGTATTTACAGTTTCTGACAATAATGTGCAGACAAGTTCTTTATCTCTTTTAGGCTAGAGAGGCTTGTGAATGAGGTGCCATTTGAGATCAGCTGGAGGTGTGGAGTTGTACAGCAGCTAGTGGTCAGTGTGCCCGTTTGCTTGAGCAAGCTTTGGAAAAAGTCTTCCCAGTTTGGTGTCAAGCAAAAGGAACTGGCTGTGCTCATTTTGGTCTTGGCTCCAACAGCAGGAAAATCATATTTCTTGAAGTAAATCTATGAGAGCAAACGGAATATTTTTTTCTGTTAGTGCAGAGCCAAGTTTAGCTTTGGGCCACAGCCGTAACGAGCGTCTCAGTTCCAGTACACACCTTTCACCTGATCTGGAAGGTGCCCTGTTTCCTGGAAATCCTTGAAGTGTCCTTCCTCGCAGAACGTGCTGCAGAGCCCTGGCCTGACGCAGCACGTCTCATTCAGCACCACAGGCTGTGCTCTCCCAGCTAAATCTGAATGCCTTGTGACCTGGATCATGTGGTGGTCACCGACCCATCTGCCTGTGCTACATCATCTTCCCTTCTATTGAAACGGGTTTGTAAGTGACAAGTTTATGAGGTGAGAAGTAGGCTTTCCTAAAGCAAAAAAGAGTTTATTCAGAGAAGAGGAAACATGTTATCTGTAAGCAAGCTACGTGTATGCTTAGTTAAGAGTAGGTGAGCTGTCTTCTGCAGCAGGAGAATTGATAGATGCACATTAAATAATGCATGTCCTTGTTGTAGACTACTGTGGGTATGATACAGACCCTGCCTTTTCGGGTATCAGTATCCCCAACTCGCTCTGATCACTTGTTCCTGTTGTAACTCATCTCCTGATCACTCAGGCCGTAATACAATCACTAACAAGCCCATGTGGATGTGTATAACACTCCTTATAAAATTAATATAGGAATATTCAACTGTTCGGTGATTCCACAGCATCTGTCACGTAGTGCCCCTGGCCACCCTGCATGGGAAGGGCTTAAAAATAGTGTTGGGAAATGTGTTTTATCAGGAAGCCCCTGGATGTACAGATTTACCGTGATTCATCCCAAGCTGTGCAATGAGGCTATGGGATGAACAATGCAGTGAAAGGGGAATAATCGGGTAAGATTAGACCACTGACACATAGAAGCCTGCAGCTCAAAAGTTAAGTGTTCCACAGAAAGATTATTTGAGGATAATACTGAATACTGTTTTATTCATTCATATATAGTGAATATCTACTTTAGCAATGGGAACTGAGTTAAAATTACACAGATTAATACTTGAGATTACAATTGAACTTTCGTTGCAGTCAGTTCCGTTGCCTATTTTGCGTTTTTTCTTTTTGAATACTCGTTAGTTCCAGAAATTAGAGGACAGAAAGAAACAGGTAAGATGCTCTATTTTTCATCCAGTCCCCTAAGTACTTTATACTTCCTCATGTTTGTGTTTTTTCTCTTGAATCCTGTAGCAGCATCCATCCTCAGCTCAGTAAGTGCACCTCGGCCTGTAGTTCTCCCATTCTCCCCTTGCGTGGCTCCAGCCCCCTTTCCTACACCCCTGCCTCACAAATTACCTGTTTTCTCAGAAATCCGAGCCGAGGTAGCACAGCTGGGCTGTACCAGCCTTTGGCTTGGGATCACAGGCAGCTGGACCCCGAGGAGGAAGGGTGCAGCACTTACTGCAGAAAAGCATCATTTCAGGCCTTGGTTGTCCTTTTGCTAAAACACGAGCCCAGAGCCCTGGAGCAAGGCAGAGATGTGTCTGACAGAACATTCTCCTTCAGAAGGAAGGGCCCATCCAGTGCAACTGCAGAACAGTGTGTGCGAAAGAAAATTTCAAATGGATTTTCTATTTAAATCCATTTCTTTGGAGAACTCTGTTGACATTATTGTTTTGACATCTTCTGAATAAAAGAATCCTTTCTTAGTTATTCTGAATTTGTCAGAGTCTGCAGCCTAAGTAACAGGACAACATGCTTTGAATTATTTGGAAGATTCAGCTAGTCAAAAGTACTCTTTTTTTGGTTATAAAATTATTCTAATCTTATACTCTTCTTCCTGATTTGGAGCAGACAATTTTTTTTGAAAAACCCAAATATTTTCCCAAGATAGAAGAAGTGTTTCACAGCTCTCAAAGTAACTGGTAATTAGCAACATTCTTGATAATAATGCATTTTTTTGAAAATAAATGAGGACATTGAATCTGTATTTTTGTTTAGCAGATGACAAGGGGTTTAGAGGTAAAAATTTCTGCTACTTTAAAGAGAAAGGAGAAGGATAAGGTACACACATGCAAGCTAGGAGGCTCTGAAAAAGAGGGATCTTTCTTAGGATGATGATGATGGAAAGACAAAAGGCCAGCCATGGCTGTGCTCATTTTCATATCATAGCTTCATCCCAGAGCATTTCTGTCTAGCACCCTGTTTTTCTTTATGGTCTTGAGTATTTGTTCTCTTTTTGCAAATTAAATTATCCTGTCAGGCTTAATTACATGAGGAAGAAGACAACTAACACAGGGAAAACTGGGTTACCCTGAGCCTGTTTGTGGCACAGACACTGAAAACTGGGAGGATAGAAATGGGCAAAGGAAGGATTAGCAGATTTTTATCTAGTCATGCCTGGTGTTTCCCACCCAAGGGGAGCAGGGTCTTGTCTGTGCCGGGCTGACCCAGCAAGGCCAATGGCCAGAGGGGTCCCAGCTGATGTTTGCAAAAGGAAGTGGATTTTCTATGATGAGCCTGTTGATATGCAGATAGAAAAACTTAGCACAGCGTCTACAGCTGCCATCCTTTCAGGGAAAAAGCCAACCTTTTGTGGTCACGTGAACATTATGTGATCTATTTTAGGTCGTGAACAAAGTCTATATAGAATGCACATGAGATCTTAGACAGGGCTGTGCAGTTTATCCTGCCTGCCTAGAGAGTTTTGTGTTTACACACACTTGTTTCTTGGAACTGTATCCTGTTCCTACCACCTTTCCCAAACAAACAAAAATGGCTTCTTTGTTCAGATGTCTTCAAAATCAATAAAGCATATTTTCAGTCACCAAAAGCTACAAAGATGTACACCTTCAGTGGAAAAATACATCCATTTTATTACTTTAGAGGAGTTACCAACCCAGTTGCATTCTAGGGAAGTTCAGAGGCTTGTCGTTAAAGCCATCCTCCTATTTTTGTAATCCATGTACCCTGAAAGCCCCCTATCAAAGAATCTAAAGCTCCCTATCAAAGAATCTGCCTCTTGAGATGGAAATGCGTTTATGCTAATACAATTTACTTGTTGTATTTAAAATAAACCCAAAGGAATTTTTATTGTGATTTGATAAGAGTATTTCCTTGGAAAGGTGTGCCTTAAAGGTCAAGTGCAAGAGTCTGCTTTGGAAGAAACCAGGACCATTTGTGTTAGGATCAAGATAATTTCTTACCACGGCCTCTGTGCCCTCTTTGGGCTTGGTTACCGGAAAAGCACTTATTCCTGATATTAGAACATCACTTTTCTTATATTCTTTCTACTTCTGGTCCAAAAATTAAGTCCTTAGGAGAGATCTCTTCAGCAGAGTGTCAGAGAACATGGGTTAGGCTGCTTAGACTGGTGCAGTGGGCCATGCATGGTGAAGGGCACTTCATGCTCTGGTTTCCTTCTCCTCTCTGTCACACGAGTCCTGAGGTTTGGCTCCAGCTCGTGTTTCTCTGCTGGCTTTCTGCCAGGTGAAGGGATTCGATGTAATTGTTTTGGGTGGGTGCTGATGAAGGGAAGGGTACAAAAGGAGGGCAAGGTCCGTGTTTGAGTGCTGTGGTAGGAGGCCAAGGCTCTTCTTCATGGCTGGTGCCTGTTAACAAAGCTCAGGGGAGCACAGGCTGACCTGATGGGGGGGACAGACCTTCAGAATCCACTGTCCACCCATTCCTTCACCTGTGCCTGGGTTCGAAGGGCTCTGTGCAGGTGACGTAGCCTCGCCCATGTCAGCAGCAGTGCATCCAGGGCAGATGTCATCCTGCATCCCGTACCTTTCCCCTTAGAAGAAAAGAATAAACTGTCCAAACCAGGTCTGGATTTGACTCTCTGAACATCCACTTACAAACACAAAATTAGGAAATCTGATGAGCCCATCATCTGGAAATGATACCAAATTATTAGGAAATTGATGAAACCATCCTGGGTTTTTTATTTAATATTTCCATTCCTTTTTATCAGAAGGAAGAAAACTTTTATATTGCTTTTATTTTTACAGCTATACTCTGGGACTGTAACATACAGGTCTCTATCTGCCTCCAATGGCTGGAGCTGCAGTTTATAAATGTGCTTTAAGGTAACAGAGGTGGATTTCCTTTGTTGAAAATGTGGCTCTGGAACACCATTTTTTCTATTACATGCGCCTTGAATGATGACTTGTTCTCCTGGCATCACAATGGAGAGGAAACATCCCACAATTCTTACTCTGGGTGAAGGATTTCTCTCTCAGACTAGTAAAAATGACAGCATTTTTTCCCCCTCATCAAATTGACCTCTTTCTTCTGTATCCAAATATAACTCTTCTTGCTTTTTTGAGTTAAATTATGCACAATTACAGCAAAACATTATTCTGAATTTTGTCATGCATAGTAATTTCATGATTAGTGCTTAGGTTGCCTTCACACTTGGGCATTTACAAGTTGATTAAATGCCTTGGTTACCTACTTGAGCAGCAGTTGTTAAAAACTTGCAGCATTTTGAAGGGAGAGGGATTCTTGTTTCTTTCTAAAAAAATTCACGGTGCTGTACAGAAGGTATGAACGTGGGAACCTTGGCTGTAGTGGAGAACCCGGTGCAGGCAGCAGGTTTTGTTCTCATCTTTGCTTCTTTTTTACAGCATTTCCCTGGCTGGGACCTGTAGCTCTCTGCCCCATGGTGGCTGTGGCTGTAGTTGTACCACAGAGGTACCTGTGGTAAAACAGGATTGAAAAGGAAGAGGGAATGAGGCAGTGAGGAGGCACTGTCGGTGCTCCCTCTCGTTTCCCTGCTGTGGTGGGAGCTCGGGGGTGTCCGGCTCTGCCTTCAGTGCCACCATGGGCAGGTCTGTGTCAGTGCTGCAGGCACAAGCATTTAAAAGGTCAGTCTGCCAGCAGTTATTCAATGTACTCCTCTGCCAAAGTGCTGGCTCAGGTATCTGTCCCTAAGAAATCCAGATGTGCAAGCCTGCTTTAAGGAATTCCACCTTCTACTTTCCTTATCAAATTGAGGCTTGAGAATGTTTCAGCCCTCCTACCCACCACCCCAGCAGTGCCATGTGTTTATTTCCTTGGGAAGCTAGAAAGTGTCTCTCCTTCCCACAGAAATATGTAGTCATTACTGTCTAAAAGGAGAAAATACAGAAAACAAATTTTATAAATGTGTATAGATATAAAAAAATACATTAAATGAAAATAGCAGTCGCAGATTTGAGAGGGCTTTACTTTAGCTCGCTGCCCTGGGTTGTTTGGCGAGTGGCACTTTGGGCCGATCTGAGACCTTTTATTTGTGCTTCCACCTTCTTTTCAAAACCAAACAGCATTGCAAGACTCTGTCTGGGGTTTGGGTTGGTTGTTTTTTTTTAATTTCTCAGTCTTTCAGTAGAATTAATACCTCTTCCACTGTCTGTGCAGCCCAGCATCACTATTCTATACCTTGCTGCATTTATGTACAGTCGAGTGTCACTGGAGACAGAAGTTCTCGAAGTGTTACTACTCCCCTTGCTGGTGTGCTGCAGCCACGGCACTCAGGCTCTTGGCTTTCCAGCAGCGAGCTGCTCCTTCCTATTGGAATTCATGAGGATGATTTTATGAAGAGACAGAGACAAATTTAAGAGGATAGGCTTTTTTCTCCTTTCTTATACCGTGTGGCTATTAAATGAATAGGATGACTTTCACCCGTCTCTTTGATTTATGCAGACGTGGACCCTGGACGTGTGCAGACTCGTCAGCGTAGGTTTTTTTGTGGTGGGAGCTGTTTAAACAATGGCATGATAACTATTTCAGCTGGTTTGTTTTGCAGAACAATTTATTCTCTTGAATGAAATTTTTTTTAAAAAGGCTTATAGACATCTGGGTAAAGATTTACTGATATTGCTGTATTAAGGAATAATAATAATAATAATAATAATAGTAAATTTTCCGAAACTTAAAAGCTGGAACTGTTTAGCATGGTCAAAGTGTGTTTCCTTCCGGCCCCATGTAGGTCAAGTGTTACTGCAACCCCACTTTCAGGTAAAATCGATTCTTCATCACGCAAATAGAAAAGGCTGTGTGGCTCTTTTTTTTCACTGTCCAAATCATTAAAATATTAATTTGCAGAGAAGAGGTTATAAATAGGATAGGCCAGGTTTTTTAGGAAAATTTGTGTCTTCAGAAGGAACTTGCTGAGGTTTTGCTTCCTTTTTTTTAATACCTTGACAAAAAGTAAGAGAAGCAGCAGAGCTGTATTTCAGGCATTCACCAGCTGCAACCCAGAATAATGATCTTCTCCTGCATCTGGTGTTGCACTGAAACAGCTTTCATAGGATTTTATATAAGCAGGTTTCTCGTCTGCCCAATTCTAATGGGCCACGTGGAGCCAGACTGCAGTTCTGCTGTCTGCAGTTCTCCAGTTTCCAGCAGGTAACCAAAAGCAGATTGCAAGTGAAGAATGCAAGAGAAAAGCAGTAATTCATGGTCCCAAGGTTCTGCCACTTCCACTTAGGTAATGCTCTAACGATGGTACAGAATAACTTCGGGGGAAAAAATTATCCTTCTTTGGAGGGCCCAGAGTGGAGAAAAGTTGGTGATGTTTGTTGGAATGGCCCTAAAATGTAACCAGACTTTAGGGAAAGGTGCAGGCAGCTGATTTTCTTTTATTTTTCCATTGAGAGGGTGGCTCTTTGTCTGAGGACAGCAGCGTGGAGCCCCAGTGAGCTGCTAAAACAGAACAAGAATAGGAGAATACACTTTGTCCATGCTCATCTCTGTGAACCAGATCAAGCCAAATGCTGAGTAGTGCTGGATTGGGGTCAGAGCTGGTGATGTGCACACCTCTGGCTTATGAAAATTCAGTTTGAGATGCAGAATCTAATTCTTAGCCATTTATTTTCATTGTAGCAAACCAGTCCCTTCCATTCAGGGTTCTTTGGCTCCTTTTGCATAGGCAGTCCAGGTGAGGCGTCCTAACCATGGAAGTGCTCGGCAGGGAGCTTTTATGGTTAAAACAGGTGAAAAGTAGGGGGATACTGTCACCCCCATCCTGTCATCTGTCACCTCAGTACTACGTCCTGCAGGACACGCTGCTCTTACTCTGCTTTTTGCAGCCCATCTGTTCCTTATGCTTATTTAAGAGCCTTCGTACTTAAGGAATGACATTTTCAGGGTATATAATTAAAATATAGGTTGACACTTTTCATTGTTTTCCTGTCTGGCTTTGAATGGCATATTGGAAAAAAATATTTAAGAGATCTGTGTTTGCAAAGATTTCTGTTTGAGTGGGCTGCATTACTTCTTTATTAAAAAAAAAAGCAGCCACACAACCCCCCCAAACATTTTAAAATCAACCCCCCTAAGGCTGAATGTGGTTAGTTGAAGGCACTGTGGGATTGTCATCCAGAAACACAGAAATAATTTTCTTGTTTTACTTTTAAATTAGAGGATTTTTTTTTTTTTTGTTAACTAGAATTGAAATGTTTCAATTATGTATAATGCCAGGAAGAACCAGCACACTCGAGTGGGTTTAATGAATTGCATGTGTTCTCGCTGCTTTGTGAACGTGTGTGTGGTGGTGGAGTTTCTGAGACCTGTCACTTAATATATACAGAAATGCATGTTTTATTTATGACGTATTAATTTTAACTATCCCAGCTTTTTTGTTTCATGAGCAGAGTTTCTGCAGAGCCCTAAGATCATTTTAATGTGTTCAGAAGAAATTTCCACAGACACTGAACTGCAGAGCTTTATGTCTCATGAAAGTGTAAGAGTAACATGTTTCTTGTCTACATTTATTAGCCTTAAGAAGGCACTGGATGTTTCTGTCATGACTGAGAAAATACTTAAGGGTAGTTTATTCCTTCCACTGGGTAGAGAGTTCATTTGCATTTACAATCCTTGATATTTTAGGTTGATTCCAACCAATATTAGGCAGTGTTGAGTAAGGACAAAGAGGGGGAAATGTAACTACTGTGATAAAACTTGAGAACAGGGACTAACAATAAAACTGTCCCCTTTTTTTTGACAATAATTTGAAAGGTCAAACTGCAGTTCAGAGGATTTTAGTATTGGTGTTTGTTGTTTTTAAGGAAGCAAAATTTCCTTAGGAGATTTGAATTTATTTCAGTGCATTTTATGCTGTGTGCATTAGAAAAATTTGTCTCTTTTGCCACATCCTCTTTTGGTTTATGAGCTGGTTTTTATCTTCTTTAAGAAACTGCTTACTGAAAGGCTGTATTTTAAGCCTTCAATTTAATGTTCCAGAGAAATATGGGAGTTCTTCTGACTAAATCCCCAGTTTTACAGTAACTCGAGAGCACACTGGCTCTCACATTGATTATCTTAGTGCAAAGACAGGGAGTACAGCAAAGAAAATTAATGTGGTAAGGTTATTACTTCATTAGAAAAACCGGAAAATATAATTCATGCTCATTAAGTGTGAAGACAAAAAAAGCATGTTTTCATTGAAGTGTTTTCATTTAAAAAAAAAAAACACAAGCATAGCAGAGAACAGTATTACTTAAATTATTCATTGTTGGTCTTTCAAGAAATGACCGAGAGCTGTTTTACAGACTGAAGTGTTATTGTCGGTGTGAGATTCTCCACATTAGGAAGCCAAAGACAACATTTGAAAAAACAGGAAAACTGCTATTTACAGAAGAGCAATGAATAATTTTTAAGTGGCGTCCAAAAATCTGGTCATGGAAATGCTGTGGGTGTATGTGTGTGTGTGTATATATATATGTGTATATATATGTATATATGTGCTACATTATTTATAATATGTAATGTATTAATTTATATAACATAATATAGAAAATATATATTGTATATTATACATCTAATAATAATAATAATATGTTTTCTTCTCTGTTAATAATAGTTTGTAAAAATTCAGCTTTCAGTTAAAGGAGTAGCAGTACAAAGTAAAGACATTGGTATCTTTTCTATGATTTCTCCAATTTCACAAATTTAAAATGATTGTGGGACAAAAAAAACCAGGATTTTTTCTTTTGGAGGGTTTTTTTGTTTTCTAAGAGCTCATTTATAACCCAAGCTTCCCTAAGGACGTGTTTTCCACTGAAGTTTTGGGAGAAGAGAATGGAGCAAGTGGAGCTCCACAGCCGTCTTTTGCTCCAGCACGTGGGTGGGCTGTTCTGGGGAGGGAATGACAGATTTGAGGTGGGTTTCAGTGTGGACTGAGGGATTTGTAACACGAGGCAGAGGTTGCTAGGCTGGCCCAGAGTTAATTCTCTCTTCTTCCTTGCAGCATCACCACTCAGTAGCAGCCAGCTCTTAGCAGCAACAGCAGTTCAAGGGATGTTGTGTAATTTAGACAACCCACCAGAAAGCTGACTCTGTGTCTCCCTTGAGTTATAGGAATATTGACATTGACTTTGAGGCAGGAAAATACTTGCCATGTTTCAGTAAATAAGGCGTATTTTAGACTAACACAGTGATTGGTGTTTTATTGTTATTATTATTATTATTATTACAGATAGATTTTGCTCGGCTGTTTCGTTTTCTTTTCTTTAAATAAAACAAAACAAAACAAAAACCCAAACCAAACAAAAAAACCCACAATGTTTGAGATAATGAGGACCTAAACCGTGTAACACTTGGAAGTGGCTGTG
>VZTA01015058.1:0-28015 GCA_013398855.1 Mohoua ochrocephala | reverse complement strand
GTAAGTTCCACATTTCAGAAAACTTGTTGCAACAGATATTTTTACAAGAGACAGAGATTTATTAAATGATACCAATTATAAAGGCTTCGTTGCCTTTGGTTTTTCACAATAATAGTGAGAAACATTGATTGATAGAGCTTGGGGTTGCATTAAATCACAGCCAGCTCTTAATCCTTTCTTCTTTCTTTGAAATACAGTATAAACAAAGCATTCCAAGCCACTCTTCTATCAGAAAGCTGTTCATAATCTTTTCTTAAAATGCAAAGGTGAGGGAGTATGGTGTTACAGAAGAATGCTGAGTCATCAGCAAACAAAAAAACAGAAAAAAATTCCACCCTGTCAACTAAACCCATAATGCTTGGTTAATACTTAGTTTCTTATAACAAAACATTTGAAGTTTACTTTATCTTTTCATTTTATTCAGTAGAAACTCTTGTTCCTGCATTCCTCCTAAGAAGAGCAGAAATTACAATAATTTTCTTTACATGTAGTTTAACCTGTGATAAAATGCTGTTTGGTATTTTCTCACAAGCTGCTCACAAAGCTAAAACTGACAAGAAAAACTGTCCAGGTGAAGGTGGAGATTGCAACTCTTTTTCTTTTAGAAAAGAAAAAGGAGGAGGAGACAAGGTACACAAGTGTCCTTTAGCTTTATTGTAGCTTGATGTTTTTTCCAGCAGAGTTGCTGTGTGGAGTGAGAGAGTGGAAAATGGTTAGCATAGAATCATGGCTGTACATAAAGTTACCTCCTGGTATTTGTATGAAATTCCATTAAAATTAAGAAAACCAAGAACCCTTGGAACCTCTCCCACTCAGGAATCAGCTTGTGTTTGGCTCGCTGCAGTCATTGTGTGTAATAATCTTCTAGACATTTGATGACTTGTAAGTCGGTTGTCCACTTACATAAGTTATAAGTTGTGGATAAAGTTATGTTGTAGATAAAGTAGGAGAAGATCAATTATTCTTCCTTATAACAGTGTTTAGAATAATTAGGAATCAATTGGTAGAGCTGGACAAAAGCTGGAATGTCCCTTTTCCTTGAAAAAATGATGATCTACAGTAAGGGGAATCTCATTCACAGGAAAAATATATATTATTCTTGTTTCTCTAGTTTTAGAAATACACTGAAATTTCTACTTCCTCATTCTCTCTAAATGCATGTTTTCTTAATAATCACCTAACTGTACTTTTCATGGCAATTTTGAGGAATGCTATGTGTGTTTTCAATTGTTCAGTGAAGGTAAGAATGCAGTTTTCATGCTTGCTTGGAAAAACCTTCTGGACCAAGGAACTGCAGTAAGGGGATAGGATATTTTTAACCTAATGTAAGGCTAAAGCAGTACCACCTTGAAAAGAACTCTACTTCAGTGGAAGCTGAATGGCATTTTTAAATGGCATCTTGAACTAAACAGTATCTTTGAGTTAGAGAGAATGTCTTCCTTCTATCTCCTTTCTCATGAGGTTTGTAGTAGTGTAAACATTTGTGACCGAATTAAAGCAGTGTCTTCTTATGTTGATATAATTGAAAATGTTGTCCTTCCTAATCTAAAATCTTACTTGAAACTGTTCAGAATATACACGACTTGCAGTGCAAGTATTTAAAAGTTAGACTGAAATTAGTTTCAAGTCTCCTTAAATTCAAGAAATGTAGACAAACAGGCAAATCTTTATTTTGTGATTCATAGCTTAACTCAAACTTAGTTATTGCCTTTAGCATTCTTAAATATAGCAGAAAGAAGCTCAAAATAAAGGTTTATACTTCATGATGCCCTTTTTTATTCTACTCTGACTGTGACTTCTGATAACAATTTTTGATTTTCTGAATGCTTAATTTGTGGGGAGGGAGACTGTTTGTGCCTAATATGGAATAAATACTACAGAAGTTCTGCAGAAGTGTGAAAAAAATCAATATATCTAATCTAAGGCAGAGAGGTACCACATACAGACCCAACAGATATTCATCAAAAATCAAATAGGATTTTAACATCAGCATGTTCCCATAGATCTGAGCATTTGGGAACTCTCTGTGGCCTTAAAATGACGAATGGTTATGTATTCCTATTGGATCACTTCTAAATAAGTAATATCCCATAACCCTTATATTAAATGTGTAGGCTTCACAGATGCTCTCTTCAAATCAACTGATTATCGATCTGTACATGACATCACTCTAAAAGATGATCTTGGCTTGCAGCACCCATACATAAATAAATACAAGAAAAGACTTGGGGACCACCAGTTTCAGCAGCAATATTCAGAACTCCTCTAACCTTTTTTAGAACAAATTTTTTTGTAATTTCCAAAATTATGTAAATTCATCACTCTTTTAGCTTACATCCCCCTACTCCCTTGTTATGGTTACTCACCTAAAAAACTAAGGTCTTATTCATTGTTACCCTTATGCCTGTGTAAACAAATATATTTCAATAGCCAAGCTTGAAATTCAAAGCCATACCTCTTGCTTACTAATGTGTCACCATTTTGCTCTTCTATAAGTCACTAAAAATGGTGATTCAAAATATCGGTTATATGGTTTTACTTGTATTATTGTGTTGCTCCTTGAGCATTTATTTAAAATGGTATATCCTCAGCAGAAATATATTCTTTTCCCCCTTCTTAATTTGGCTTACTTTCACTATCAGAGGTAGATTTTACTCTTACCTTTGTAATGAAAGGATGATTTATAGGACTGAACAAAAACCTTTCATCTGTAAATACCTGAGTCTAAGCGATATTTGAATTCCAGAACATAACAGAATGATCAAAAGGAAAACTTATCGAATATATTCAATATATGTTTTAACTGAAAAGTTGCCCTTTTTTAAAGAAAATGTTTATCATATAATTATGATGAAACAGATTTCATTTAAACACTGAATGTTGCATTGGGTCTTTTACCCTGTTGCCCCTGATGTTTTAACACTTGTGGAGTCAACTGGTATTAATATAACATTAGGAAAATTTCCCCTCCTGAGAGGAAATCTAGCTAAACAAAGCGATGTTTAATGTTTCATATTATATTTATTTAACTAAAATGGCTGATTAGATGTTAAACAGAACAGAGGTTAATGATCTTTGTTATTGGTATTATAAAAATTAAGAAAGAATAAAATAGGGTTAATGATGTATCCCATTATTGTTATTACAGGGAATAAACACATGCTGTTGTCCGCTGCACTGAAAAATCGGCCCCAAGCTGTAATTAGCAAAATTATATTATTGTCTAACCTTATGCTGTAATTAATTACTCATCACTGTACTTTTCAGTGTGGATTTCATGTGTTTTAGTTAGGTCTTCACCTCTGTATGTAAAAAATGGAGGAAATAAACTCATATCTGATTTAATCCAACCAGTATATTAAAACTGTTATTTATTGCATAAATAGAAAATAGGAGACTTCATAGGCTAAAAGGTGACTAGGTAGAGGATAATCTGAATTTGTTCCTCATCTTGCTTTTTCATTTTCCCTTTTATTTTGAATATCCATATTACAGCAAAGTGGCCACTGGGAATTAAAAAAGAAATCAACTGGTGAGATAAAACTATTTATTATTGGTTGGTTTTGTTATGATTGTGTGTGCCAGCCCAGAACAAGACCTTATTGTGCTAGGCTCTTCACAAACAGAGAATACCAGATGGTCCCACCTCTAGAGAGTTTATAATCTGAATCAACAGGGTGAATGATGAGGCATAACGTAAAACAGTAGTGTGAACACTGTGATGGCAGAAAACGTTGCATTAGTTCCATAATTTCTTGCTGGAAGCAAGGAGGGAGGGGTCAGTGTGTTTACTGGTGGATTATGTCTCACATGGTGGTGGTGATCTCAGCACTTTGCAGCACTGAGAACACCTTCGATGAGGACACTGGAAAGCAGCCTCGTGGCTACACGCTTCCTTCCCCACCTCCAAACTGCTCCTGCAGCTCTGTTTGGGAGACTAGAAAGGTGCAGAAATGATGAGAAGAGTGACTGATATGGGTGTCAAGAAAAGCTGAGATGAAACCACTATAATGGAAGGACAAGTTAGAGCCAAACACGTAACCAAAGATTTTAGCCAAAGAAAATGACCTGCTTTGGCTGCTCCTGCTTTCTTGTCCAGGGAATGTGGAGAGGGTGATGCTGATCTCGTCTCCCTGGTATCCAGTGACAGGACAGGCGGGAATTGTTCAAAGCTATACCAGGAGGGTTCAGACTGGGCATTAGGAAGCATTTCTTTACCAAGAGGGTGGTCGAACATTGGAACAAGATTCCTGGAAAGGCACTTGGTGCCCCAAGCCAGTCAGTATGTCAGGCATTTGGACAATGCCCTTAACAAAGCCCTGAAGTGGTCAGTCAGTTGGATTAGATGATTGTTGTAAGCCCCAACTGAAGGAAGGCTTCTATTCTATTCTATTCTATTCTATTCTATTCTATTCTATTCTATTCTATTCTATCCTATCCTATCCTATCCTATCCTATCCTATTCTATTCTTAAAACCAGCACTTTCATTCAGTGAAGCATAAGAAAAAGTAATTACCTACAAAACATACAGTCTTGCTTTTCCCTACTGTCAATGAGAACAAAGAATATATGAGTATGTGATTTAAATTGTGTTTGCTCAATTGAATGAGGTAATAATAAATAACAAAATAGACAGTGAAATAAGGACCGAAATAAAAAAAAAAAACCACAACTCTTTTAAAGCAACCTTCAATAGTTCTATCAGCTTTCTATTTTATGTATTGTAAAATAAGGCCCAAGTTTTGAAGACACGGTAAGAATCTGTTTTCAAGAAATATTTTGTTGTAAGTTTTGGACATTGTATTTTGTTTTATCAATCTAAATTTGTATTAACAACCTTTTTAAAAGTTTAATTGTAATAGTTAACTTTTCTAGCATGATGAATCAAAAAAGCAGAAACACTTAAAGTGCCTTACATATATTTCAGGTCTGTTAAAATCAAGCTTTATGTGTATGGATTATGTAACTATGTTGTGGAACTTTCGCTGGAGGCATTTTGAGGTAAAGACATTCTCAGAAAGAAAGACAAAATATAAAAAGTAGAGCATATCTACTTTTGACTTCTTTACAAGTTTTCTAATACTTTTTTACAGGAGGAATGCCAGCTGAAAAGAAGAAATTATGGGGGGAAAAAGGCTGTAATACATTTTAATGAATGACTAATTTTTAAAGCATATATATCACATACTGTAAGTCCTGTTTTCCCACTGAGGATACACATGTGCGAGCATAATTCTCTATTTTGAACAGCCGCATTTTTGCTGAATCCCTCACTTGTGATTGCTGCCAGGCAGATTAAATTCTAGTTCCATCTAATCTCTGCCATAAAGGAGCATGGAGGCTATTCAGGAAACACTGCCACATTATCCTCTGGGTAGCATATGGATTTCTATTGCCGCTTGTCATTCATCATGTATTTATTTTAAGAATATCTTTTATAATTTGCTGGCGCAGGGAATCTTGACCATTGGGACATCTATACCACATTACAGTACAAAAAAAATAAAGAGAACCTAGTAGGACTGAAAGTATGGATACCTCTGCAGCATGAGCAAGCAGAGCTGATACACATCTTACAACTGTTAGCTCTTCCTTTAACTATGAAATCGTCTGCTGGCAAAATGTCCGGTTTTGTTTTGTTTTTCCTAGCATAAGGTAATGGCACACCAAGTACCAACTAAGACAGCAAGGAGCAGGCTGAACTATTCCTATTTCCTTTGCACTGCACCTGCCTCCCTGGATGGTCCTAGAAACAGGAATGGGACTCCAGAAAAAGGAAGGTGCCCTGAATATAAATAAAGACTACACGGACTATTTCTCAGTAATTGTCTTGATGTCAAGACAAATGCTCAACTTGTGTTGTTTGACAACACTGTTCACTCTTTTCGAACTGTGAAAGACAATTTTCTAAGCAAATATCTGCATTTATTTGATTAATGGATGCTTGCAAAATCCATATTTTGTCAACTGTCTTTCTCTGTTGGATACCATCTATTTAAGTATTTTTTTTCCTAGGCAACTCATGAATTATTTTGTTAGCTACCACACACATTGTGCAGTTAGTCTCCCTCACCTGTTTAAGAATATGGGGGGTATAATGTCCTAGAGATGATGTTAGCAAAAGAAGAGTGATTAATAAATTAACTTAACACACATTGTATCACTGGAGGGGAGCCACTCCAGATTTTCTGCACTCAGTTAAATTTAGTGTATAAAACATAGTTTTCACGTGAGTTTGTTAAGCGTCTCTTGTTCTTATATTATACAATCAGAATTTTTAACTTCTATTTGTGATTTGTGTTAAAAATAGAGATGTAGTTTCAATAAGATTTAAGAAATTATTTGAAAGGTGTCAGATCTTGCCTTGTCTTGAATAAGCTTGTTTTCCAGAAGCAGGTATTTAGTACCTTCCAATCATTAGTCTTTTACCCAGTTGTGTCTATAATACTGAGAAAACTCTGCGCTCTGTAAAAGAGTCTGGGCACTCACACTGTTAATCTTGCATTTGCAAATCTTGACAAAAGAGAGTTGACAATTCTTATGATCTTAATGGTGACTCTGAATGAACAGATACAACCATAAAAACCACATCCTTTGGAGAAACATTTATTTTACCTGTACAGCAATTATGTAATTTTTCTGTTGATGGGAATGCAGCCATTGTTTTCCATGTTGGTGTGTGCTGTATGAGCAGAACAGATAAAAGCAGAGAAAATTCTTGAATGGACAGCAAAAGCATATATCTAGCTGGGTCTGAGGACTTCAAACTTCAGTATTCTCATCATGTAACTCACCATTTTAAGCTTACTCTTTCACTGTCGCTCTGGTAAGGTACTTAATGCTTCCATGCAGCTATTTCTGTATATTTCTGTAGAGTCTGCTTTGCTTAAGCAGACATGAGATATGTCTGCTTCTTACTTCATCTGCATATTATCTGTAGCAACAAGCTCCTCAGTTCAATGAGTCATTTTGAAATGACGACAGCACAAGTTATGTCACTAAGAAAATGTCCTAATTTTTTATTTGCATTTGTATTTGTTACAGAATATTTTTTAAAACGTGTATGCATCATGCTTCAATTTATAAAATCATCCCCCTTTTGTTTTTATTTCAACCTTGGTGAAGATACTTCTTGGGTAAGGATGGTCTTAAGCATTTAGGTGGTGTTTTGATTCAGAAGCCATAATGTTTTGCACCAGAAAACATGTAGAGTTATGCAAATATGTGCATTATAGACACTTTTAGAAGAAGCTGGCAGTTAGGATGTAAGCTGAATTATTTCTTCCATAAACAGACTTTTAGGATATTTTGTATGAAGGAACAAAACTGGAGAGAACATTTGATGATTGAAGGAAGAGCAGTAACTCAGGCTATCAAACAGAAGATATTAAGTAATCATTATTTATATAATGCTTTGTTTCCTTCCCTGTAGTCAGTCTTTTTGTTATTGTTTATTTTCCTGATAACTGTTCGATTTTTTCCTTTCATCATTAGAATTATACTATTGACACAATAGGTTAGGGTTTCCATGGATGTAACAAACAATAAGAAAATAAAAGAAAATAAAAGAAATCAGTAACGTGAGCAGAACCAAGGGTCCTTATGCTGAGTAGTGTATTTTGCTTAGACAGTGAATCCATGTTTCTGATTCAGTCACTGTATGCCAGCATATCGGCCTATTGAGTGGAGACTCAAAATGTCCAACTATAAGCAGCTGCCCTTGCAACATATAAAGGGATTAGGGATTAAACCTTTCAAATCAGAGATTTATTTTCCTATATGACTAAAAGCCATAGCTCATGGGCTACTTCTGTTGTTTTCTAGTTTTCAGCTATGCTCTTATAACATCTTTGACCTTCCACCATTCACCATCAAACACCAGATAACTTGTTTCATAGGCTAATTTTTCTTTTTCATTTTTCCACTTACGTCAACATCCATGACATTACAGCACTTTAACTTCTCCAGTGAAGTATGGTGTCAAAAGGAAAAATTTCTAGAGCCACATTCAGAACAGTGAACTTCCCAGGTCATCTAGCAATGTGTTTTCTCTAAACAGTTTGGATTATAATCTATTGTTACTTTTTCTGGAAAAGAGCTAGTAATTGGTATAACATCACTTTGGCCATAAGCATTCTTCTAAAGCAAACAAAGACTTTTTATGTGTGTATTTTTTAAAAATGATATATGTTAATTCCTTTTAGGCACTGCAAATTTGTCGTCCTGTAGAGAGTATAATGCTCAGGCATATGGAAAAAATGGGGAGGAGGTAAAAAAGTCTGTCCTCTTTGGCAGCTGAGAAAACAGGAAGCAATGAAGAGAAGTGCTGGTTTAAGGAGCATGGATCTCACCTTCTCTGTATCCATTTCCAAAGCATTGCAGCTTTATAATGTATTCTATCTTTTCTTCATTATGGTCCTAAGCTAAGAAGATAAAGAATATCAGTCTAAAGCTTTGCAGTGAGGGCGATGCCTCGGAGTGGCTACCTGAAAACAGAGGCTAGACAAGATAAAGAGAATAAAAGCAGGTATTTATTTGAAGGGCCTTTAAAGGTACACCCTGGGCAGTCAAAAGCCTCTGAGGGGCTCCACCCAAGTTGGGCACTGGGTCATGGGTTTTTCACACTTTTATAAGTTTGGTCCATTTGCATATCAGGGTTAATTCTCCAATTATAATTTCAGGTAGTGATGTAATTACCCCAGGTTTGCTCCCGCTGCCAGAGGCTTTAGTTTACATATTTTGGGGCCTGGGACAACAAGGTGTCCTTGAGTTCAGGCCCAGAGAGGGTTTGTTGTGTCTAACCAGCATGAGAGAACAGTAGCTAACAGGCCATATGAAGTTTCAGAGTTACATACTGAGCAGTACAAGATTTGAAAAATATAAAAGTTAAAACCTAAGGCATCAAGGGAATTATTCTTTTGTCCTCTGACAGTGGCCTCATCAAATGCCAACAGGAGAAGCATAAAAACACCGAGTCTGAAGTTGGGTGTGCATTGCCTGCACAGTAAGAGAGGGTTTTAGTGCATTTATTGAGTTCAGACTCAACAGGCTCACAGCATGCAGGTGTGAAGGGTGGCCCCCAGTTTCCAAGTTAAACATCTGGTGTCATCTGAGATACTTGGGATATTCATGTGGAGACCCCTTTATTTATTTCCTTCTTGTTTCTTTTATCCAAGCCTGGTTAGAAAGGTTGTGTGCCACTGTAACCAGAAAAAAATTCAGAAATATGTATTTCTGCATTATAAATTCGATCTCCAATGAAGTGCTGTTTATTGTTTTTCAGATCCATTTATTTTGCTGCATTTCTTGGTACTTGTGCATCCTTCAGGAAATCCCCGTGTGCCAGTACTACTGAGAAACAGCAAGTAGCACAGGGACAGGAGTGAGCCATGGCAAACCACCAAAATTTAGGTTCTTGCTCTAACTTGCAGTTTGAAGTCCAAGTTTGAAGGAGATGTCCTGTTGTCCTGTGTTTACATGCAGGGGAGGCTAATCTTGTGTTGAGACATGAGAAAAAACAGCAGAACTCTTGTCCCCTCTTCTTCCCGTAGTCCTCCAATAACACGTGCATTGTTCACTTTATAGTGCATTGTCACGATTCTCTCCTGGCTTCTGCGTCTTGCTGGAAAGATATTCCCACAGGAAATTGGAGAAATGCTGCAACACTGCACTGAGGATGATAGGTGTGCTGTAGCGAGGGGTCAGAAGATAGAGATTAATGAGAAGGAAGCAAAATGTCAGCAAGTCTCTGCCAGAACATCTATGCTATCTACAGGAGGAAGTGAATGATTGGGGAGGAGGGATAAAATGCGTTTATTTTTTGCTGTAAGAAAGGCCAGAGGTGACCTTATCCTAGGTTAGTAGGATGTGTTCAAAAAGGAGACATCCATAGCTCTCAAAGATTAAAAGTTCACTTTTTATTTTTGCTGTTGATAAGGAAAATAATAAAGCTTTTGAAGAGTGTAGCAAAAGTTATTAGTGAAGGACATGACATTGGTAGGATTTGAAATTTATTTAGGGGAGGCAAGGAAGTATAACCTGATATTGGATGAAGGAGCAGGAAGATTTAGACAAAATGTGAAAATGTGTGTCAGTCTCTCTCCAAAATATTTGCCAGAGGATCTTAGAGTACTTTATAAATGTTTGAAGTGACATGGATTCATAAGTTATATTTCACTTGTTTTACAATCAATAAATATAGACATATATTCTAAATATAGATAAGAGATTTAGATGTAAATACTTATCTTTCCTCATCAAATAAATCCCAAGCAATTCTAACAAGATATTTTAAATATCTTTTGTCATCTGGCAGTATCACATAGTATGCTGAAAGATGATAAAATTGGTATGGTTTATTCATTAAGAAAATGACTGGCAATTATCTACTGTATCTCCTGCATCAAATAAAGCTGAAAACTAAACCAAAAAAAGTATAGATAAACTCATAATGATAACATCTTCACAGGTAAACTGAAGTCTACATTTCGAGGCATGTCTTTCGGATCATTCCAAGTCTGGAGCTTGCCATAATTTTTCAACTCAAACAGTAATTTTGGAAACTGCTATATATTATTGTAAGGTGTATTTTTAACCTGGGGTCGCTGCAAGGTAAAGACAAGGAGTAGTACATAACTTGACCTGCCACAGGAATTCCAGATAAAACCCCAGAAGTTGAGTCAGAGATAATGACAAGATCTGGAATCTGCAATAACAAACTGTTCATATATCTACCTGTCAGCCGTCTTCCTCTAAGGGCGGGACACAAGGTCACTGACATGGCCACTTTCCATCCCTTGTTTTTACTGGACATACAGTGGGTAAATGGAGAGTGAAATATTTACAGGAAAATACTTTTCCATGAAAACTAAGTGATTTTATTTCAAATGTGTTAGTTAGCTTTTTTGTCCTTTTTTTGCAAGTTCCCATAAAAAGTAATAAGCTAATCAAGGAAATACAGTTAATACTCTTCTCAAGAGTATTCCCACTCTCAAGAGTATTTACAAGTTTAATTAAAGGAATATGTTTCAATTAAATAAATCAGGTATAAATTTTTTAAATGAATTGACATGAGAGTATGTGGAAGGAAAGACAGAATCACGAAAATGGAAGATGGATCGCTGAGTTCAGTAGAGCACTTCTGCCTGGAACAGTACAACACGTATCAACAACAGCATGTTATGTACAAGCAGTACCACTACCATCCCAGTACTATTCTCTTATACATTTAAAAAATATCTCAAATCCCTAGATCCAAAAATATTTTGGTTTAGGATACTCTAACATAGTCATGTCTGTGGCTATTCCGGTAATAAGAGATGTAACATTTATTGTCTAATAACAATGGTTAAATGGATGGGTAGTGTTAGGTTGTGATGTCACAATGCCAAACTCACAGACTTTGTTATTCTCAGTTTTCTGAAAAGACAGATGTTGAAATGGTTAGAATCAGACATCTTTATCTGTGTTTTTCTCCATTACGGGGAGACTGATTACATTCTGAAGCAAAAGCAAACAAGGTATGATCTTAGCTCTGCTAGAGTGTTTAAGCCACGTTCAGTGGCCCTTATGCCTGCAAACTTTGGAGAACCAGGAAGGAGAGTGGCAAAAGAAAGGTTGCTTTGATTAAGTTGGATAATTTGAAAGAGAAAATGTATTTGTGTATTCCAGGTATGTTGTGCAGCAATACTTATGTGAGCCAGCAGAAGAACAGAAATGATTGTATTGCTGTGCCTGTGCTCCTGTCCCTCATACAATGTGGATATTTTGCGGCTGTGTATTTATTTATCAGTGCCACAGCTGGCTTTAGAACAGTCCTATTCTCATTTTTCAGGGGCAGGGAGGGAACTGTGGGCTGCCCGGGTTCACACAGGACGTCAGTGCGAGAACAGGCAATGGAGCTCTATTCTCCTGGGCCACGGCGTTGGCACTCTGACAACTGAACCCAACTTCCTTCTCTTGGAGCCTGGACAGGACACAGAAACGTATTCATTTGGCAAAGGGGGAGGGGAACCCCTGCATCCCTTCCTCATTTTGTTTTTATTTTGGAGGGGACAGTTGCAGTTCTCATGCAGGGCAAGGTTATTAAGATGATGAGTATCCACATGTTTTTCAGCATTTCCTAAAGTTTGTAAAGGGTGAATTCCAGACAGAGCACAAAATGTCACCACACAAAAAGTCAAACCAATGCTTTTACCAAAGTGTATAATGAGTGTTAATAATAATTCATTGTTGGACACTGTGCATCTCCATGTACTATAATTTATCTTCATATGCATATAGTATATCTGTAAAGGTAAAAGAAGCAGCATGAATAGCATATGTTTAATGAAAAGTTTTTTCCTTTTCCCTTCTTTTTTTTTAACCTGGTTTTATAAATATACATTAGAAAACACATCTAGAAACTTTTTATAGTTGAGAGAAAGGTCCATTGTTTTGAATGACTTCATGATCATGCTATTTATAAAACTGAATTTGTTTTCCTGAACTTCTGAAAAATGTGCCTTCCTGGTTAAGTTAATTTTATGTGTATGTAATATATTGCTGTACTAAAATAGAGTATGGTAGTAATATTTTATCATGTTTATCAGTGTCGGTGTTTTTTCTTGCTAGTTCTGTTAAGGTAGTACTGTTGTTCTTCAGATGTTGTCTCCATAAAAATGAGACCATGGGTTCTTTGTGGGAAAACATGTATTTTTCTCACATACAAGGTGTGGAGCTCTATTACTTTTAGATTTAACACATTTTCATGATTTAAAAATTTGCATTGATATTCTGCATTTGAAGAAAGATGCAGAACATTCTAAGAAATGTGACTGACTTCAGGTTTCCTATGAACTTGAGAATCCTGGTTTTCCAGCCCAAGGTATATCTTGGTAGTCCTTTGTGTTTCTTACTTCAAACCAAATTGATTGAACGCTGGCATGTGTATTTTTGTGTAATTGATTGTGCTTTGTAATGAGCTGGATTTAAGTAGCAGTTGATAGTAAATGTTGGAATAGCAAAAGCGACAATGTAGAGAATTATTATTTTCCTGTCTGAGTTTGTCAGTTCTGTAATGAGCTTAAAGCAGAAAATATTTTTCTTTTGGAAGTGCACTGTGTGTATCGCAGCAGACAGTGGAACTAAGGGGCAAAATTGATACATGCTTAATGCCTTATAGACATTTTTGTCTTGATTTTGTTATTATATAGGTACAATTTCTCATAAAGAAGAAGATTTTAAAGGCATGAAACGGAGGTAGGAAAAATTTTAAGACAATTGCAAAAGAAAAATAATTTGATAATCAACATGTATTTTTTAATTCCACATTGTTTTATTAAGAACAGCAAATTCCATATTAAAGCCGTATTTGTTGTATCTAGGAAGAAAGTGGATAGAAGAAATTCTGAAAAATTACACAGGGAAGGAAGGAGATTTTAGAAAATTCAAATAATGGTGAGAGAGGGGAAAATATAAACTGAAGATTACTTTTAAAATCAACATTTCCTTCTTTGTGGAAAAAAGAGGCAAGAGTTTTGTCACTTAAATTTAGCCCTGGTCATTGTAGGTACAGCCTGATCTTGCAGTTGCTGTAAGAGCAATTGGCTCTTTAGGAAGCTGGAAAAAACCCCACTAACCTAAGACTAGCTTGGTCATCTCAGGGAGTTTAGCTGTTCGTGTTCTGGGAGAAGTTGGAAATCATTTTTCCAAATTTCATGTGTGATCCTGTTGTTACCCCATAGTGACAATCTACTGGGACAGACATTGCCACTGCAGTTGGTCTCAGCTGCAAGGCATTCATAAACTGAGTAGAGTTAGGCAGTTTAAATATCAATGTCCTACAGATGTATTTATAGATAGATATTTTGCGTCTGCTCAGGGAAGAAGATGCATTTCCTACTGAAGGATACCAGTGACCCACCAAAGCTAGAGGAAAGAGCTTTACATTTTATACTGTTTACTATCCAGCGGAGATTAGGAAATTCTAAGAGTAACAAGAAAGACATCAATGTAGAAGCTGCATGGTTTAAGTGTTTTGAATAAATGCATTTGTTTGCTTATACATAGATCTATCCATATCCACCTATCTACCCAAAGCCAACTGCATTTAAGCATAACTTAGTAATTTGTTAGCTATAGTGATCCCTTCCCCAAAATTATAAATTAGATCCTGGGGACTTTAAATCCTGTAACAAGTGCTCCTGCTTCACAACACATCCTTTGCTTTATCTGAAGGCACAGAGAAAATATCCCTATTTGAACTTCATATTTTAAATGGAGACTTTTTCTGTCACCACAGAAATCACAAAAGCTGAATCTATTTTCTAGTAGTTTTTTCTGGCAGTGAAGGCTCCCTGTTATACAGCAAACTATTAGGAGATGTTGTCAGAATTTGTGGCACTATCTGTTATTATATTAAACATCTTAGTTGTAACTTCAATTGTTAATCACCATCAAGAGTATAATAAATTGAAAAAAGAGATTTTGGGGGGAGAGGGAGAAATACTGTCAGTCACTGGAAATTCCACAGAGTGCAAAGCAAAGGGAAGGGAGAATTACAAATGCTCTAAGTTGGATTACCAGGAGAACTTTTCTAAACTTACAAAGTGTTAGTACCAGAAAACACAGTCTCCAAGAGATTGTTGCACTACTGAACAAATCCATTGCAGGCATTTTACTATTAACCAGTAATAAATTAAAAGAGGGAACATGTTATAAACTAACCTAATCATTGCAGGAGAACAAGTCTCCTTGGAAGGAATGCACATGCAAAGCAAGCTTCTCTCATTTCCTACTTGCTGAGGGACTGAAGTTAGTGAAATGACCTGGAAAAGAGTCCTGCCTAGCTTATCCCACAGGCCAATACACCCAGTAAGGCGCAGTATTCCCTGGTGATAGGGAAGAGCCTGGATGTATATCCAGATTCTGTTCTGCCATTCAAGATACAGTAGAGCAGGAATAAAAAGCCCGTACTTTCCTTTGGAAAGACAAGCATGTAGCTTGAATGGAAGAAACTTCTAAGTCAGCAGGAAAAACACAGTACACCAAAAGCACAATTTCCCATTGTGGAGAACATGCATTACATTCATCCTTCAATCAGGAGCAATACATCCAAGTGGGAAACCAGCAAAGCATCAACCTTCCACGGAACCTGTAGTGCGTTTCCTACAGCATTTTTATCAGTGTGTGGGATTTTTCACAGCTGCTGCAAAATGATAGTGACCAGTGAAGATGATGTGTAATTTTTGGATTTACATTGTGAGTATTCAGTGAAGTAAATGCTGTCACTTTCACACACACTTTCACACTATTACATGTCATCCTACATATCATTAGTTTTTCATTTGGTCCACTTCAGAAGGCAGTGCTTGCCTGGTGTCACCAAAATAAATGTGGCCATGTAAATATGACAGTAACATTTTCTTCACAGAGAACACTCTCAGACTTTCATAATTTACAAGTCACTTCTTAAAACTCTGAAAAAACCAAACTTTCCTGTGGTATCCACTTATGTTCTGTTGGTAGTATGAAAACAGATGTTAGTATCTACCCACTGATCCATGAAGAATTTTTCAGTAGGGTGCTATCTGGTCCATTTGAAAGTTCATTATGTTTATAAATCATTCATAACAATACTAATTTAGAGAACCTGGAGGTAGACACCACCATTACCAAGGAAATCATATATGAAGAAAGGTATCAATCCTTTTCGTATATGTTAGTCTCATCCTTAAATGCAAATTACTTATTTTGATTTTCCTAGACCTTCTTCCCTGTGATCCTCCTATCATAGATATTTGAGGATTTTTTTTTCAAGTGGAAGAGAGGAAAATTATAAGGAAATGCTAATATTGAAACTGTTTCTGATCTTTCTTGGTCTTAATGCACTTAGATCCAAATATGCCATACTTTTACACTCTCAAGTCACTAGATTTGAATTATTATACTTGTGGATAGAAACTAATACCAGCAATCTAAGCACCAATGAAGTAAAACAGTACCTGTATTCATCTAAACATTGTGTGTTACCAAACCATAACGAATTAGATGGTAAGAAATTATGGATTCCCGCAACTACTTTCTCTCATAATAGCACACTGTTCTGAGCCCTGTACCTTCTGGTAAATAATGTCACAGAATTGGCTTCCTCTCCAAATATTGGATGTTATAGTTAAGAGAATTACAAGTACCGAAAAAAATCTTAACATCACCTGGCATCACCTGGCAAAATCTTTGGTCTGTCAGTCATCCTCTCTGAAACATGAAATCTGGTGGTCCTTACCATGTTGCACTATGCAGAGTGACTGCAGTAGCCTCCATGTCTTTAGCATCACTTCTTAAAAACAAATTCTTATTAGCATTCTGCTCCTGAACACATGTCAGAAGTCATTAAATGTAGCCAAGCAACTGCATGTAGCTGTCCCTTACTCCATATATTCAGTGTGTGGGTAGGTCTATCCATGTATCAAATTTATGCAACTGTAATATGAATCAATATTATTCTTCATGCATCATCAACAGCAATCTCATAGGCTAGCACAGCCCATAGGTTAGAATAAATTAAGTGATAACTTCCCTGATGAGATGAAATCAAGGTGGATTTCTAGAATTCTGGAAGAACATCATTTTCTAATGGTTAAGGCAGATGTTTTTTTCCACATTGAAAACATAGAGATATGGAGGTGAGAGAACGTGCTTTCATCATTTTGGAGGGAAGTAATAAATTTGTTATTAAAATTTTGTTCAAGAAGCAATTTTATTCTTTATTGTAATTACTGGTGGTTATACAAAGAACCATCCACTGTATTTATGGACACTGTGAAAAATAGGATCAGGTTTTCTGGAACTCCATGTATAATGACTTTGTTGAACTCAGGTTAATTATGAGGGAGGCCCATCTGAGAGAGAAGGCACACCACAGAACAAAAGGGATCCAATTTTTTCATCTACTATTTGAATTTCATCCTTTCTTCTTTCATCTGTTTTCATCTTATGGAAGCGATTATAAGTGCTAATGAGACATTTGATCTTGCTCCAGGCAGTCATTTTCTGGTTAACACAACAGAGGTATCAAGCATCTATTTTGGTATTATAGGAAGCGAGCAGGCTGGGGTCACATGCTCTTTTCTCTTATACCTACCTAGTTGCAGCAATGCTTTTTCTGGTACCTGAAATACTTATTGCACTATTTTATTTTTCTGTCTGCACCTCTTATATGAACTCCTTGCCACTAATTTATGTCAGGAAAAATATGACTCTTACAGGTGTTTCCAATTTAGAAGCCAGTCAGAAGTATTTGAAAGTTTTTTTTTTTTCTTTTGGGAGCTAATTCTAGTCAAGTCAAAAATTACAGACGTGTTGTTTAGTTCAAGAAACAAGTGGTGACTGATGAGCAGAAGTAGCATTTGAACCTGGGACCCAATGAGTACGGTTCAATAAATTGGGGGATCATTCTAAAGAGAACAATACTGTTTGAAAACATGATTTCTTTCACGTTGACTTAATTCTTCAGAAACCATAACCAAACCTGACAGTTCTGAGCCATTCATTTCATCAGTCTTATTTATCAAAAGAAAGTCAGAGAACGCTTTTGGGCCTGTGTTCCTCAAGTGCTGATAATTATGTGTATAGACGGCGCTGCTTGTTTTACATAGTACACCCAGTGGAACTGGGAATACTGCTGAAATTTAAAGGAAGCACCCTTGAGAAGACCTCAGGAATGTGCACCAGGCAAACCCCAAATATTTCATCCATTAGTATGAATTTTGGTTTTGAGGAAACAACCCTTGTTAATCACCACTGCTCTTTCATTATGGTACAATCAGTTTCTCATTGCTGATGCCTGAATGTGGAGCTCTTCTAGTGCCTACTTTCCATAAATTAAGGTTGGTGCCAATTAGCCATTTATAGGAGACAGACTTGTGATACCTTTTCAAGAAATAAACACATGAGAACAGTGAGGCTAATTAGTGGAAATACTTTCCTGTAATCCACCTGTTCTAGGTAATACCAACAACTTTTACAAACACTCTTGCTCTGAGACTGATAGCAAATGCTGCTGAGTATGTCTGTATATGCACAGTCTGGTGGTCAATGAAATGTGCTCCAAAGCCTTATTACAAAGCAGAACAGTACTTGAACATGCCTATTCAGTAGGCAAAAACAAGTTCATGAGATGCCTTCATTTTCTCACACCTAATATTGGAGAAAAATGTTGGGCTTAACTTAACAAATAGTTTTTACTAGAACACTCAGAGCATTCGAAAATTAGTCTGGGCTTTGTTTTTGATATGTGGAAAAAGGAGAATAGAGAGAAAAGAATAAATATCTCAAACGAAATCTTTCAAAGATGGTGGTTTGCCCAGCATTTTCCAGGATTTCTTCTCCCCCAAGTCTGTCATTTTAAAAATCACCAAATATTGGTCAATTCCTAATTTGGGAGCACCTTTTTAAGCACTGAGTTTTTGAAAACCTAATTTTAATTCTGTGACTAAACATTGTTGTTTAATTGGGTGACTGTGATTTTTAAAATCAGGCTTCCAATGTAATAAATTATAAGCATGAATATTTCTTGTATGATGAACCATTATAGTTATTTGATGAGTATTTTGAGTTTCAAAATTTCAAAGGAACTTTAGATTGAAAAAATTAATTCTGATGCAAAGACATTTTGAAAATCTTTCAAACTTTTCAAAGATCTCTAACGTTATTAATATTTCATTAAATATGTCTGCTAGCAAACATAATATTCCTGAAATAGAAAGACAAAACAAACGTAAAGAAAATCAAAGCATGTTAATAAAGCTGAAATGAAAATGTACAGAAATCCTATTTTTCTGATTATCATGCAGGAGCATGTTAAACTGAGGACTAGAATGTAGAGACACTTAGTGTATTCTTACTATTCTTAACTTTACTATTATGTAGTCCTGCTCAAATTAGTAAAGATACATGCATACATAATGTTAGCTCCATTAAAAACATCAATCCTACAAAAAACTCATGCCTTTAGGTAACAATTAGATGAATTAATTTTACTCAGAGTATGACTCCTAAACACAGTTATTGAAGATTATTTTCAGGATCTAGACTCACATTAGCAAATCATTAGGTTTTAAAGTGTTTTTTGAATATGTTAGATTTTGTCAAGTCTACTTAGAAGAGCGTTAGGGAGGAGAGGATACGTATTTTTTAAACTGGACAAGTTTCTCACACATGCTGTCATATTTAGAATACTGTTTCCTGACATAGCACTTTTTTCCTCCTTCGGAATATGACTACACATTTCAGTAGTCTTCAAATTCACAGGCACATGTCAGCTTCGCCAGCTGCTCATTAGTTTGTGTATTTTAAAGAAGGTAGGGAAATGCGGAAAGCTTGTTTCTTATCGAGTGAATCAAGCGTGCAGTGTGGAGGTAATAATGAGGAAACATAATGGGTTAAGACGAGAGAACTCCCACACTTAATTCCTTCCTGTTAGATGAGCTCCTTCACGAGAGTGGGATCCTTATAATGTACACATTTATAGCACAGTGTTTCTTATTTTAAAAGAGCTGTGATTCATTGTATGGAGGTGGAGAGAACTGAGAAGCTTTTGCACATTAACAATTTTAGATTAAGAAAAAAACCCCTTTTTTTCCTTGCCTCTGCATTTTTGGTAGAACTTTATGAGACAGAGTATTTAAGCATGATGGTTAATTTTATATCAAATTCGATCCTGCCACCAGTTACTTTCTACTTCTGCAGGCTGCTTACTCTGTCACCGAGTATTAGATGTATTACCCACAGAGCAGTAATTACATTTGACACATAATTATTATGGTTTTGATGACAAGAAGGCCTTTTCTTTTCCTGCTTTCATAACATATACTCCTGAAAGTGCTGGCTGGCTGAATACAGTTAGTTTAAAAGCACTTGGATTTAAATTGAACCCCGGGACAAAGAAAGAAATGAAAAGAAAGAGCGAGCACATTTGAAAATTCCACAGATGATCTCACACAGTCGATTTTGAAAAGGAAAGAAAGCCTTTAAGTGTTGTTAATGCAAAAGGAGAAAGAGCTGCCGGGCTGCAGCCATGCCAGATCCCCAACAGGAAAGGAGTGCTTTTAAAGTTAATAAACTGAAGGTTTGGAAAAAACGGAGGCTCCTGGCAAGGCCACATAAACTACACAAATGAGTTTCTAATCTTGCCACATGGGCATTTTTCCAACTCTGCACTCTGAGTCACCCCCAGCTGCAGGCCTGGATGAGCAGTTTAATAATCCTTAGCCTTTTTTTTTTTAAATGATCAGCACCAGAGTATCATGTTTCTGGAGCCTGGAGGCTGTGTGGTATTCAAATAGGGTGAGTTCTTGAAATTTCTCCAAACCTACCTGCAGCTGCCTCTGCCTCTCTGCTGAGGTTAGAAAAGCTGGACTTGAAAACTTTGTAATTTGCCATCATCTTCTTCCTCCCTCATCTCTTCTTGATTTCTCACAGTGCGCACGGGGCAAAGCCAGGCTGGGAGGATGCAAAGTGTTCTTCCTGTCTTTTTAAAAATAAATAAAAGTTAACAAGGCATGGACTGGGCAATGTCTATCCTAGGAATCCTTCTCTGGGAATTGAGTAGCTGTGAAGGAAACCTGAGCAGAAAAAAAATGACCTGACTTCCTCCTTGGATCCAAGAGCAGAGCATCAGCATCAGGGAAGCTTGATGTAAAGGGTATCCCTCCTACTGATGTGAGCTCTTCAATCAGAGCCGAGACAATGATAATCAAATTAACGCGCTATAAAGCAGCTCTAATTTTAGCCTGGTTTGTTATTGTAAGAGTTCGTAGGGAAGGGTAAAGGGGGAGGTGAAGGCTGCTACAAATGACTAATGCTGCATTTCAGCCTCCTAAGCCATATTTAGTGATGTGGGATATAAACATAAGCTTTCAGTACAATTTTTCCAATTTGGCTTGTTTCCTTTCTTCTGTTCCCTCTCCTAAAGACAGCTGCTGATAGACAGGTATTTATTGCTGGTGCTGCGTGGCAGGCGCACCCAGCTCCCCCCAGGGCCGATCCCAGCGTTTTGAGGCTGTCTGTACCATTCCCATGTTTGGCCACGGCCCCGACCCGAGCAGGTTGTACTGGCCCCCGTGGGCAGCCCCTGTCCCGGGCTGTGCCTTGCTGGGAGCAGCGGGGAAGGTCTGCCCCAGGACTGGGCCACCACTGACACTCCCCAGGATTCGGTGCCTGAACTGCCACCACCCCAAGCCTGTAGCCTGTTCAGTGTCAGCAGGGTGTCGTGGTCGCCCCTGTTTGTCAGTTTTGGCCATTGGATTTGCTTGGGAGTCAAAGTTTGAGTTTATTACCTGCGTGAGGTGGGTTTCGTGTACCTCCGCGGCATTCGGTAAATCCTGAATTCTTTTTCCGCACTGAGTCCACACATATATGTTAAACTGCAAATCTCTGGGGCTGTCAGAATTGCAGACCAGCCTGAGGCATGGCAGTATGATAAAGTTTTCAGGCCCTGTTTAGTTAAGGCTGAAAATCTGGGACCCAGCCAATCTATACCACTCAGGGCTCTTTTCACAGTCCAAAATGATTTGGCTTAAACATTTCCAACTGTGATGAGGTCTCATTTCAGTGATTATACAGTCATTCACTTTTCCACATCAACATCAAAGTCATTAACAACTGAGTATTATTGCATTGGCTGGAATTCAGTTAAGGACTAGAGGGATGTTGCTCTTTATTAAGATAAATCATTGCCTTGGTTATGTCACCCATGAAATAATCAATTTACTGTGTTGGTTAATTTCCTCCCTCTTTGATCTGTGAATTAAATTCAGCAGATCATTGTTCCACACAACTGCAGTGGAAAGGATGCTTTAAAATAAATGCACCACATTTTCTAATGGTACAAGTCTGGTAACTGTGTAAAACAAGACTGCACGTGGCCCGATCTATTTCAACAGTTTCCTTCGAAAGCTTCAGAGAAAAAGGAACCAGTAGCAACAATCTGGGTGATACTCCCTCAAAATTCCTGAAGAATGAACCAGAGGAAAGAGAAGAGCTAGCAGAAGTGATTCTGAGGCCTTCAGAGGAGTTAGGCTGATTGCCTGAGCAAATGAAAATATTTCTATCAAAGTGGAAGGCTATTTCTTGATAGCCTTCATGAGCTTTACTTAGCGAGATACTTACTGTAAGGATCTTTTTTTTTTTCAAAAATCCTACTCATAACAAGCTGAATATTCAAAAAAAAAAAACAAAAAAACAACTGCACTGATATCCACTGATATTCTAATCTCCTTTTGCATTGAAATATGCATTCTGAAATTAAACTACATGGATAAATAAGTCCACGTTGACTGTGGAAATCACTATACCTATCAATGAGAAACTGATGATTAGAAACTAAAGCCCAAACCTGACTCTCCATTTTGCAGAATTTCACAGCAGTGTGGGTATTCAAGTCTCACTTTTCTAATATTCAGCTCTGACTTTCCACAGATTAAATAGTCCATGCTAATTAAAATCAACACAGACTTGCCCAGTATTTCTCTATAATGTAAGTTAGATCCATGCCTCTTCTAAAACTTGAGCTCTTCTCATGTGTATGTCCTTTAAACCCGAGACCATGATCCATCATGAGCTTTGAAAAACAGGAACAGCATGCGATGTGGTTTTAAGAAATTGAGCTCAGACTATGTTGTAAAATGTGCCTAATATTCTCCTAACGATAGCATTGCTGGGCCGGGCTGGCCAAGGCTAGATACACCTCCTCGGCCAAGTCCACTGCTGAATTTCCCAAACTATTTTGCAACAGTGCCACATCCCCAATGTTAGGCACATAAACCCCTCAGGTCGCAAAAGCTGCTTAATCTTTGAAGGAAGACAGTGTAAAAATTGGATGAATTGTTGTGTTACTGCCCAATCTCTCACAATTGTACTGCTAAGGTTACTGTAAAATGGTCAGCATCTAATTTTGTTAGACTTTGAGGTAAATGGCATGTAGGTTTCTGATTGTGGAACCAAGATACAGAATTTCTTCCAAATTTTTACATCTTAAAGCCTATATTTATATAATCTTAAAGATTCTAGAACATGTATTGGTGACAAGAAATGCTATTATTTTTGAAAGAAAATGCATATGAAAATACTATTGCTAAAATAGTTGAACTAAAATTCCTGACTGAACTAAAAAGAAATCACTTTATTTGCTAACTCCAATTCCCATTACATGAGTAAAATATTTTCACTAGTTCTCAGGTCAAAATTATGAATTAGAGCAGTGGATGAAGAAGATATAATACTGTTTTATTGTAAGAATAACACCCCCAATTCACTTAAAAAATTAATGAAAGCTGATTGCAGATTGGTTTCTATAGCAATTGCTTAGAGTGTTTCTCCTCACATTTAACAAAAATTATGTGTGATTTCATGAAAGAAAAAAAATTTGCATTAACGAATTAGTTCAGTGCATTTGAAAGTCATCTTCATGAAACAAAGCATATCCCAGCTGAGTATGCAGGAGAATGAACACTAATGAAAGTCCAAAGTTAGAACTACGTAGAAATTCATGGTAAATCAGGATATTCAGAAGATGTGAGGAAGCTTAGTATTGAACAATTAATTGCAACTGCAGTGAACCTGACTAATGCACATGACAATCCCATGTTGCTTATAAACCTTCTCACTTAACAATCAAATTACTATTTTCTGATTGATTTCATTTGGTAGTTTCTCCTTGTCAATTGTTTCATATTCGTGGTCCTTTTGCCAGTTAGAATGATTCATTTAGAAATGGAAACTAAGAGCAGAAAGTGAAAACATTGCCATTCCTCAAGCGTGATTTCTTATTTTGTTGACATGAATGCATAGTAACTGCAAGTTTCTTCAAGCTGTTGTGGAATATTTATTTTTTAGTTGCCATGAGGTCATACACTTGGAGTTTTTAGATGACAGAAACTCCTGGTGGAGTTTTGAACACATTTAGCTTTTGTAATTCTGCTTCAGGCAGTAGCAGGCAAGTTAAACAATCACTGATTGACTTTTATTAACCGATCTGTAAGGCTGATAGGCTCAGGAATGCAACCTATAGACAGATTCTTGAAATACAGCCGAGACGGGAATCTTAGAGAAATTCCAAAAATAGGAGGTAATACTCTCCTTGCAAACAAATTTTTTTCCTTAGATAATGTTCTTTACTTTATAAGATATTATTCTTTCTCTGCTTTTGATTTAAAAAGTTCAGCAATAAATCTATGATTATTAAAAAAAACAAATTACCTATCACAGACTTAATTTCAAGCCTATGCTATCTCACATGAAAATAAAAAAAATATTTTTTTCCACTAAGGTAACTGAAGAATTAAAGTTGAAATGTTAACTGATGTAAAATGAATGTAATGGTTTCTTTGGTATAAACTAGTTAGAAGCTCTGAGGAAGATATTACACAGTGAGACTCCTGATCTGTCCTTGGATTATCCCCTTGCTCTGGGGTAAACTGGAGCCAAGCTATACTTGATATGCATTCCTTTCCTTAGTGAGCAACTGCATTCTGCTCAATAAAGGGTTGAGAGGAAGGGGCCAGAGCTGCACCTTTCTCTAGGCTAGCCCCCTGTACAAGGTGGCTCGAAACACAGAAACACAACCCTGCTGTAGAACATATTCTCCCACCCCATGCTGGTTTTCATAGTTATTGCACATATACCATGATCGCCCTTGAAGGATTAGGGCTGTACAAGCCAGTTCCTGATTGTATAAACCATAAGTTATGTGATATCATAGATTTTGATGCCTGTGGGATCTCAATTTTTTGTTTTAAAAGTTTGTTTTGCATTTATTTAATACATGGCATTTATTTAATTACTGGAGCTGTAAATCAAATTAATTTCTCCTATGAACATATAGTTATCATTATATATTCTAAGAAAAAAGAGTAATTAGTGATTTGGGGTTTATGTCTGTCTTTTATTTTTCATTTTTATGTCAGAAAGCATCAATCATGCTGTTTGGTCCTGCAAACTTTCCATGTATGAGTCCCCCGACTGAAGCAGCAGTTCTACGGTTTGGAAGGGCTTATAGAGACAGCCTCAGGACCTCTAAATGCATTTACACACTTGACACCAAACACGTTAGTCAAATCTATGTCAATGAAAATGCTTAACATTCTTCTTAAAAACAGAGGTACAGCAGGGTCTGATTAGTCTAGTCTGTGTTCTCTGAACCAAAAGAACGCCCATGGTGGGTACTTCTTGCCATTTCCATGTAATTAAACTTTTGAGTAGTATTCCTTGGTATTGGAGAACTATCATTAAAGGTCCACAATGGAGTACCAGAAAAAAGAAAAACAGACAAATTTATCTAAGCATTTTCATTAATTGTTGAGATGACCTTGCCAATGAGAGGTAAAGACTCAAGTTCTGTCCTTAACTGAATCAGAATGGAAAGTGCACAGACGTGAAAGCCCTCAAATTTATAGGTATTTAAGCCTCCATCTCTTTTGAAACCAAAAGTTGAAACTAGATCAGACCTAATTGCTGATATTTTAAACGTTTTTTTCCTTTTATTTGTCAAAAGAAGGTATCTAGTGTGGCATACACTAGAGCTCATACAATTTGATATTTGACTGCATCAGCATGTATTGTGCTCGGAGCTCTGGGTACAGCAGGGATCCTCCATATCGCTGAAATTGTCTCTGAAACATACAGGTAAAATCTGTTTTGCTAATTTTTGTTTTAATTAAGCCAACTGTGTTATTTCCTAAAGTGCACTGTATAAAGATCTTCTAACATGCAGTGAAAATGTATAGGTATACAGCTATTTGTGAATCATATATCATACACAGTAATTACTACTGAAGAGTTTAATCAATTTTAATAGGCGTCTTTTAATTCTGCCATCCTTTTGTGTTGATATAGGCTACAACTTCCAGCAACATTCTTCTGTACTCTCACTAAACACAGATCAATTACAGCATATCCTTTTCAGAAGTTTGAAATAAAATATGCTAAGTATATTAAAAATGTGCCAAGCATGTTACGCCCACTGCCAGTTTCAATACTAGTAAATTATCCTGTTTTGCAAGCCATTGCCTATTGCTATTCACAGACTATGTGACTAAACCTAGCTTTCATTCATTCTAGGCTCTGGAGTCTACTGATGGCAGCTCTGGGAAACAGCCTTTTGGCTGAGGGCTGTCCCCTTCATTTTTTGAATGTTCTGCACAAGGGATGGTTCTTGGAGTTGCTATCAATATGCTCCAGGGTAAATGCCCCCTTCTGTGAGATGCTTCTGAGGGTTTGTTATGATTAGGCTCCATTTTTAACACCTCAAACCCACTGCAAAGCTTTCCTCTGTAGCTGTTTTCAGTAGATTTCCATATCGTCACCCAAGAAGGCTGTTTACTGGAATGGCTGTTTTTTAAGTCTCCAGAGTGAAAACAATTCCCCAAAAGTCTGGAGAAGCTGCCATCAGTAGGCTCCAAAGCATCATCTAAACAAAACTTAACTGATAGCTTTGCACTGATACAGGACACAGGGGAAAGCAGGAGGGGAAAAAATGGATGCAGAAGATTCAGGTGACTGCCACCAAGAACACAAGAAGCGATTAAGCCTCATCAACTAATGCTGGCATTTCTAATATAATCCAACAAGAAGCATGATTAGCCAGCTGCGCTGGTAATGTATTAAGTCTTGCCAGCCTTCTCAATATCTGCTTTGCCCACTTTAAGAAAGCAAGCTCATTGAGTACTGTGTACAATTTTGTTAGTGTATCAAAGACTACAAGTGTTAATGAAAACTGCTGATTATACTGCATGAGCACTTGACCAGTGGGGGAAAATGACATCTGTGTGTGCCTTTGAAGTCTGAGTGCCCTTCACTATGCAAATCAGCTTGTGTTAAAGGACTCTTGTCTCTTCTAAACTGGTTTGCCACTTCATTGTTTTACCTCACCCACACCATCCCCATTCAAATCATTATTTATCTGCTTCAGAATGTATTTCCTAACTGGTGCCATATTAACCAGAGCCCATGTAGCACAGCAATGAAAGAAAAGCCATAACGGTCTCAAACCATGAAAACTTGGAGACTGAAAACCTTAAGGAGTCACTAAACAAAGCATGGGTAATGACTAGTATCATTAACAAAGAGTCATGAAACCTGGGATCAAGAAAAACCTGGCAGGAGCACTCATACTGCAGGCGTAGACATTCACACACTACTGGCAAAATCAGAATAATGAAACTTAACTCTGTCTAACCCTCCCAGGGAAACCTTGAAAGAGTTCATGTGTTCCTGCAGCATCAACATTGAAAATCCTGGTGACCATGAACTCCAAAAGCAACCTGGAGAAGTGGGCATTAAAGGGAGAAACCTTCTTGAAGACGTCAGTAGCATCTGAGGAGTGATGCAGACACTGGGGGCCCTCAGGTGGAGAGGCCAGAACAACAGAGATTATTGATAGTTTTGCTCGCTCTCTCCCTCCCCTCTAAGAGTAAGATCGTAGCACAGAGACTGTGGAAAAGCATCTAAAGATACAAAGCATAAGCTGGGAATCAGACACTATCAACTCCCCAGCTCACTTCAGGGGATCTCCCATGGTAAATGCCTGCAGGCGCAGTAAGTGGCAGTTACAGCTGACTCACAACACGTATTCACCCCGAAAGAAAGCCATTCTTACACTGTTGCTTAAATAATATTAGAAGCTCAATGGTTGAGCCAGGACAGAAGCTAAGCCACATCAGCTGTTTACTCACTCCTTTCCCCCCAGAGCAGGAGCGAATGGAAGGGACAAAGCAAGACAAGTGCGAAGTTTGAGACTAAGACTGTTTAACCCTTCTGGTCCTTGGGGAGGTAGTTTTTCCACTCCGGCTAAGTGATGATATCAAAAGCATTCTTCCCAGGTTTCTAGAGAACGGGATGAGAATTGGAGTGGGCACCTCTCAAAGATGCTTCAAGACAGAAGCCTCTCTCAGCTCTGTGGTCAGCAGTTCAGTCAGACACAACCCATTTGAACAAAGCCCTGTGCTCAGGCACTGCTGGACTAGAAAGGGCAGTGCT
>VZTA01015056.1:5907-26898 GCA_013398855.1 Mohoua ochrocephala | reverse complement strand
CATGAGCCAGCAATGTGCCCACAGATGACCAAGAAGGTGTCCAAAAGGCATCCAAGAAGGCCGATAGCACCTGGCCTGTATCAGAAACAGAGTGAGCAGCAGGGTCAGGCAAGTGGTTCTTCCCCTGTGCTGGGCACTGGTGAGGCTCAAGTGCTGTGTGCAGTTCTGGGCCCTTAACTACAAGAAGGACATTGAGGGGCTGGGACATGTCTGGAGAAAGGCAATGAAGCTTTCATTAGGGGCTGGGCACAAGTCTGATGAGGAGCAGCTGAGGGGGCTGGGAATGTTCAGCTTGGAAAAAAGGAGGCTCAGAGGACACCTTATCACACTCTACAACTGCCTGAGAGGAGGTTGTAGCCAGGTGGGGGCCGGTCTCTTCTCCCATGCAACAAATGACAGGACAAGATGACATAATCTTAAGATGCATCAGGGGAGGTTTACTTTGGACATAAGGAAGAATTTCTTCACAGAAAATGTGATTAGACATTGGAATGGGCTGACCAGAGAGGTTTAGGAGTCACCATCCCTGGAGGTGTTTAAAGAAAGACAGAAATCTGGCATTTGGTGCTGTGGTCTGGTTGACATAGTGGTGTTTGGTAGAAGGTTGTACTCGATGATCTCAGAGGCCATTTCCAATGCATCTTATTCTGTGACCCTGTGGTATATCAACTATTGTATTTATTATCATACATATGGATAATATAGATGCAGTCATGAATCCTTGTGTTACATAGGAATCCTGCTGCTTCAGTACAATTAAATCTCTAAGATTGATAGGATATGAGAATCTGACACTATTTTTATGTGATGACATATCTTACTATACTTCCTGTCTCAGAATGTTTTCCATACTGTGCACCTTCAGCTGGTTTCTATGGCACTTTATTAAGTGCAGATATTGACTTCAGTCGCAGATCATGCTGGGTATGTTGTCAAGGAAGATGACAAAGTAAACTGCTTTTTTGCTTGATACTTATGGACTAACCAATGCCTATAGAATGTTTCACTTTCTCGCAGAATTTAATTCAGCTGCACTCTGTGTTCCCATTTGCCTCACATTGTGCAGCTAATAGAGCTTCTCTTCTTCTGAATGTTTCCATCTTAAATTTAAATGGGATTAATGCTGTGAAAAGTTCTTTTAAAATGATTATCTTAATAATCTGGAAATTATGGCTACCCAAATAATACACTACAGCTAGCACCAGTATTTATTGCAATTCAGTGGAAATGTGTATGTGTGTACATGTGGTTCCCAGGTTCCCAGGTCATAGCTCTAAGACACCTTGAATGTAGCCATAAACTATGATTTATTTCCTTTTTATTTTACCTGTGGAGACTTAGCCAATACTGAACATGTTCTTGATTGCAGCAGCAGCTGTAGATATTTCCAGGGGTCATATCACAGCAAGGTGCCTGGCATAAATCTTGGATTAATTAAAATTTGGTTTATAGCTGAGTGGGAAACTCCTATTAATGTTAATTTCCCATTCACCTGATCTTCTGGCTTTTCTTAAAACCATATTATTATTGAAAAAAATAGAAAAGTATAGAGATCATTATTCCAAAAGGTTCTATCTTCCATATTTTATCTTATTTGCTTATATTGCAGTCAATTTTCCTCTTGAGAAATTTTGCTTTGTTGAGAAGGTGGTGTGTAACTTATCCATGGGACATGATTTTCTGTACCAGATATGCCTAAAATTAACCACATGCCTACATGCAAAATTGTCCCATTATCTCTCATTTTGAACTCTCCTATTAATTTCCCTTTAGCATTTACATTGAAAATCACATGAAATGTACAGTGATCTCTCCTAGATAAGTATAAGTAGAAAGATATGTTGAAAACATGGACATAGTCAAGGTTCAAAAGAGTCTGGAGATTTTTCAGATTCAGGATTTACAGGTAAGAATTCAGAACCCATAGACATCGTGTAAATCTCTTTCCTTGCACTCCAGCTCTGCATATGGATACACAATCCATCACTGTGATCCCAGTCACATATCTGACTTTTTTACACAACTGTCTTTCAGTAAATATAAAAATACCTTCTCCACATTAAATTCTCTTCAGAAGTCAAATAAAATAAATAAATAAATAAATAAATAAATAAATAGATAAATAGATAAATAAAGTAAGTAAGTTTTCTAATAACTACCATGAATTTAAAGGTGTGCAAGATCCCATAGTTTTATACAGACTCCTCATAACCTCTTTAACCTAATGAAGACTTTGGGGTGGTTTGGAAAGTATTTTCCCTTGCCAAGTAACAGTTTAAGGACTAAATTTTTTGTCTGGACTTGGCTTTTGCATTCAAGACGGGAAGCACAGATCAAATATGGGCTTCATTCTACTGACTCCACTGGGGATACACCAAGAGTAAATTTAACTCAATGTCTTTGTGGATTTCTGTGTTTATAATTTTAATTTTTCATTGCAAATATTTTGGAAGGATTTCTTTCAGAAGTCACATTTAGAGGACTGATAATAGCCAATTTGATGACATAAAATTTTGGAAGGGGCAGATAGAGCAGCTATCTAGCTAGTGAGTACTCGGAGGGACGCACTCAGTATGAACTGAAACTTAACTCATTCTGAGGGGATTTACTTTTATACATGAACGTCCCCAATACATTCTCTTATCCAGGCTGCCAATTTAAGGTAGTTGCCAATTCAGCTATATTTACCCTGGTGAAATAGTAGAAGATGGAGTCCCCTGTGACACAGTATTTAAACTCTTGCCTGGCTATCGGACTAAGAGTAGCCATGAGGGTAATGTGACTACTCTGGCCACAATTAAGAATGACTTTATGTGTGTTGCTGGACTGGCTGCATATTGAAATATATAATTCTTCTAAATTTCATAGGCTGTTCCAAAATTCTGCAGATTTTGGGATGCCATCAGGATCTGCAGTAGAAGCTCTTCCTGGCCTTGTGCTAGGGAATGTGCATGTGTAGTGGGGGTTATATATATCTAATACCATGAGAATCTGGAGGCTGCAATTTAGGATCCCTGTTTTGCAAGATTTTACAGGAGTTCTATAGAAGAGTATTAATGTTTTGACTTTGTTTTTCTTTCCATTTCAGCATGTTTAAAATTCAGTGAGAGAAACCTTGTAATTGAAGTAATGAGAGACTTTATTAGCTAAGTGGGTAACAATGAATATAAGTATGAAACCGGTGTGTTAGCCATGAGACATAATTCCACCCCAGACTGACCCAATATAACAACAGATCCCCACATTGCTTTCAGGTATCTCATCTTGTGAGAATGTGTGTGTGATTATGAGATGTAGTGATGGTAACATAGAATTTCAGAGACTATTCATATTCCTGAATTCAAGCACTTGTCTGCATCCTAGGAGATCCTAAGCAAAATGTTGTGTGGAACAGCTGCTGTTCAAGGATATCAGTCTTGGGCATCTTTAAAGAAACTTATTTTATTTATTTATTTATTCATTGACAATGATTATTGATTTTAAAAAATCAAGACCTCATAAATCCAAACATTTTAAGGAAAGCTGAGACAAAATTACAGCGAAAGTTACACAGCTCAACTGTGCTTGTCTAGCAAGGTCAGATACTAACTGTAAAGCCATGTGTTAATCTCGGGGCATCTACGCAATGCTTAAATTGTTTTCTTGTTTGTTTGCTTGTTTGTTTTATATCCAGCCTCAGGTAATTACTTTTTACTAGTCAACACAGCTTACATCAATTATGAAAAAGCTTATGATGAAGGATATTAGTAAAATATCCCTTGAGGTCTGACCTCACCAAATGTGAATTGTCCAGATAGACAATGGAGGTGGCTCTGCAAAACAAAGCCAACAACAGTAATCATAATCATATCTGATAGCATCAAGCCAAAATAAACAGCCAAAGAATCATAGTCAGCTAAATAAAATATCTCAGTCCCCAAATGCTGTCATAGAGAACCAATCTGCTAATTAAGCAACATACCTCTAATTATGTGACTTGGTTCCAGAAACACAAAAATTTAAAAGAATACAAAAATTTGTAGATGTGTTCAAATATTCCTTTTTTTTTTTTTCCATTAAGCCTTTCTAAAATTATTACACATTAATCTCACATTTAGAGAAGTAATATTAACAGATGCTGGGGGGTTTTGGCTTTCTTTTTGCAAAATAGTCAGATGATTTAACATGATTTATTCTTCTGCGCTAAAAATAAAGCAAATTAACCTGACATGTACAGGATTAAACCTAATTCTTCCCAAAATTTTCACATACTATTCTCTTCATTATGTCTCCTGTGTAAAAATAAAAAAAGTCTTTCAGGTTTTTATTTTCTCATTGGTTTCTTTGATACAGCCAAATGTTTCTCATTTTGAATCCCTTTGAATGAAGGAAATGCAATATAGTTCAATTACAGTTGGGTCAATCTCTCTGCCAAATTGCCTGGTCTGTGTAAAACTATAATGTGAGCACTGAATGAAATTGATAAAATTAGACAACTTTGGCTGAGTTGCTCAAGTCAGAATTATGAGTTTAGATGACAAAACTAATTTAAAGAATGGACTTTGCTGATCCCTACTTTATAGCAATATAAATGCCACCAAGAGTCAGATGGATGACAATATTATGAAAACACAGCAAATGGGAAACCAACAGGATCCATTTCTAAATTAGATTTATAAATTCAACCATATGAGAGCAAGCTATGTAGCTGGCATGACATCAGGAAATAGTCCCCATTAGGGGAAAAAAAAAGAGGAGGAAAAAAATGTGATTGTGACATTTTTTCCCTATATTAAATTATTGAATGCATTTCACTCCTCAGCTTTCACCTTTGTTTCCATGACCAAAGCCTCATGGCTGAAGTATTGTAAAAGTAACTGCCTCTCTGGAGGGGACTAGTGTTCAGGCTCATTATATGAAACAAGCCTCATTTAATGCAATAAATATATTCATATTTGAATAAAATCAGGGATGCTTTCCAGCTCAAAACAAGTGACATAACATATTTCATTAGTGTGGTATTGAACAGTGAAACGGTAAAAAGAGGTGCAAAGACAGGCTGAATTAATATGAATGAAAAGAGAATATTTCCATTCTTCCTTGCCGGCCAAATACGTTGCTGTAGCAGAAGGGCGTAGCATTTACCACAGATATTAACTGTGAGGCCTGTTCACTGGGCTCATCTGGGCACGTAGCTCTATGATTCCTCACCTTGTGTTTAAATGACTCTGAACCATTTTCTGCAGTGAAAGCTCGTGTCAGGCTTGTTACAATTAATTTAAGGCCCAGTGAAATCTCTGTTAACATTCATTGGATTCACTTGGGGAAATGAGTTTAAAAGCCTGTGAAAATTAACTGNTGTACAGCCACATCTGCTCACTGCTCCACCCAGGCTGGAGAGCCCTTCTTCCACCAGTCAGGTTGTGCCCACTACTGTGGGTGTCCTTCTCCGACTACTGAATTTAGAGTTCATCTGTGTCTCCATGCAGAAGGGCTGCATTGCACTATATAGGTGCATCCCAGATGTTTCTGTCAGCTGAGCAGCAGTCTCTGATCTGACTCTGGGAAGACAGGTAGGGAGTCAATTGTTCCTGCACCTTTAGAAATGTGGGTAATTTGAAGTCCTGTTGTGTTGATGGACAAAAACTGCCCCATGATACTGGTTTTTTGTGTGCCTGTCTTCAAAAATGGTGGTATAATTCTGTGTCTGAAAATGTGACTTTTCTGTCTCCTTACCGTGAAGCTTGTCTCTCCAAAGGTCTGGACTCTTGTATCAGTCTAGGAGTGGGAAATACAAAAAAATTGTAGTCTTTACTGATCTTTACAGCGACAATGCTATGCAATATTGCCATGAAATAGCAAATGTGTGATTAGTGAAAAGAGAGCAAAACTAGAAGAGACTGCTGTTGAAAAAAAGGACACAGAATAAAAACCTGAAAACTAGAAAAAAATTGTCCTATGTTAGCTGAGGAAAGTGAGGAAAGATTTAAGAATTCCTTGCTGTTATTAATACAGACATTTCCTGAGCTTCAGGAATTAATTTTCCAGCATCAATGTTTCTGGGCGTAGTTTGTCATCAATGGGAGAAGTCAGTTATTCTAGTTTGTATACTGTGTTGATCCAATTAATGCTTTCTATATGTAAGTTTAGTGGGCACTCGTGACAGATTTAAGTTATGAGATGTTCGTCTTTCCTGTTTTCATTTTTACTTCTGGGAGAGATGTTGCTTTTTAGACCCTTTCTGTCTTTGGTGTTCTGATTACTTTCTCTCTGCTCCGTCCCTATATCCATTCCCGCATCAGATTTTTGCTTTTGTACTTATTTGCTGACAGAGGTTCCATTTTGAGAAGTGGAACACTTAGGTTCAGCTTCAGGCGCTGTGGAAACTTCAGCTTGGCAAAGAAAAGTGAATCCTACATTTGGCAAGCAATGAAGGAACATATTATTTTCAAATATTTTATTTTAAAATGAAAGTATTTCACATATGGAATCTTAACTGTTCCTCTAACAAACGCTTTGAATTTCACTTTCAGAGTTTATGTAGAGTTTGTCAGGTCTTTGGATCTACATGTTCCACACACAGCTTTCAATAGCTGTTAAAGGGAAACATAAATAAAATACATGCAAATTTTAAGAGAATAAGGAAAGGAGAAGAAAATCCTAATACATCCTTTTAGTGTATTACTATTACTCAGACATGTACAGTTTTCATTTTATTATTTTTGTCAGTTATAGTCTTTTTCAACCTGTGGAAAATAAAATTTTTATACTCTTCATGTACAGTATTTTTCAGGGTTGGGGGCTGGGGATTTGAGGTGGGGGGAATGCAAAGAAGAAAATGGAAAGTGAAATGCAGAAAGAGCAATTGTGCCAGCGGAATGCAAATCAGCGCTTTGGATGAGGATCTGAACCTCGTAACTTTTCTGAATATAAGTGCAAACCCCAGGGTAATAATACTTCAGTGTTTCAAAAGTTGAGCAGATATACAGCAATGAAACCAAGCTTTTGAAATTGAAACACTTGCCTGGTTTTCATTTGTTTTTCCCATATAAACACAGAACATAAACTACTTCCCATTGGTACCATTTTTACCACAAGGCATGAACTGTATAATTTGGGAGCAGGAAATGTGAAACAGGCTATTTTTATAAATGAAACAATTAGCTAAAGCCATATTTAATTCAGAATAAGAGTTTCCTTTCCCTTTTCTGTAGTCATATGCCCAAAATGAAATTTTTTTCATATTAGAAACCAAGACTTATCTCCAACTCATTTAGGCAGGTTAGATTTTGGTTTGAAGGAATAAAGTTAAAATCCAATATGATATGTTATGATGTACTTGGTCTTGTTAACATCGAACTGTGTTGTACTATCCTACATTTGCCCTGTAGTAGATACAGGGCCTGTAATAGATCCCAGGCCTGTAATAGATTACTCAAGTTTGTTTTCAAGATCATAAATAAGATCGAAAGGGAGCATATCCCTGGGCTCATCTCTACTCTGCCTTATTCTACTGACCAAGGATGCTTTTTAAAAGGCTTTTTATTACTGTAAGTACATTTCTGTCCAGTGCCTGCTCTAAAATTAGAACTCAAAACTGCTCTTTGTCCAGCTTTGAATGTTCCCCAGGAACCTATTAAATCTTTTTAACCTACATAGCACCTAAGTAGGAAGCATCAAGCAACATAGAGTTTAACTTGAAGGAACTACTTGTAATTGCTAATGAGAAACAAAAATGTGGAAATAAGAAGGAGAATTCTGAAATGGTGCACACCCTGCAGTTATGGTTTCGATTGCCGGGATAGTAACGAAGATATGTTATATCTAAGAGATCATATATGGCTCCAAGATGAAAAATTAGTGTTTAGAGTTCAGTAAAGTTTCCTCAGAAGACATATTTTGACAATAGAAAGCAAAGAAGAGAGACGCAGGTATGTTGTTTCAGCCTTGGATCTGATATTTAAGAACTCTGCTCAAGGAAGGGGCGGGGGGATTTCTGCTGCAGTGAGACACCTGATTCTAAAAAATAAGCCTTGACTACCTGTGGCGTATTATCAAACGAGGAGGCTGATGATGGAGCAGACTGTATGCTCATCAAGTTTTCTGATGACAGATAATTGGGAGGAGGAGCTGGGTTGTGCTGCCATCCAGTGGGACTTGAAGAGGCTGAAGAAATGAGCTGACATGAATTTCATGCAACAATGGGAAGAGCAAGGTTCTGCACCTGGGAAGGAACAACTCCAGGCACCAGCACTGGCTAGGAGATACCTAGCTGCAAAGCAGCTTGGCAGAAAAGAACCTGGGAGTCATCCCAGTGGACACCAGATTGACCCTAAGCCAGCAGTGCCATTTTCTTGATTCCATCATAGTTCTTTCTGATTGCTTAACTAAATANTGGAGGAAGGGATTGAATCCATACTTTGGTTATTAGTGAGTTCAACTGACAGACGGGAATTGTCAGTTGCTCCTAGTTGCCCCAATAAATATTTGTTTATTTAAAATGGAAGTCCTCCAGTAGGAGAGTTAAAGACGCAGCCTGTTGTTCCCATTTGTCTGAGAGCAGGCATTCTATTAATATGCACACAGCCGGGGTTTTTCCTGTAGTTTGTATTTGCTTTAGGCTTCTTAGGCGATCATGCCTAAATGGATTGTCTTGCTGGAGAGGTCTAATCTTTGGCAAAACAATGTCTGAGCAGCCAATTTTGACAGGATTTTAGAAATGTTGCCTGGTCATTAGACACCCAGCAATTCTGGAATGACAAATGTGAATGTAGCTTCATATTTACAAACTGGTGGAAATGTAAGTCTTCCTGGGAATGGTGAGCAGTCAGTAGAACTTATGTGGTGAACTTACATAAATGCTAATGTGACTAATAGATAACATAAGTATTGAGCTGGGGAGGAAGTTTTTTGCTGTTTAAAGTAGTGTTTTACTGTGAGATCAAATGAGCAGCAGAGCACAGGTCAGTCACTACAGGACAGTAATGAAATGTGGAAAGGTGTAAAGTTCTCTATCAGCCACAACTAAGGTAACTGGCTTGGCAATACACAGTAGTACTGTGTTTAAATATGACTGGTTCAATCCTTTCTCCAAAGAACTCTATGAGCACATATCAGGAACCAGAGTAAGTCTATGGAATAGTCTTAAAGAAAATGTGCAGCTAAGCAGCACTGAGGATGCTGCACTCAAGTGATAGGATGATGTGCATCATCTATGCCGTTAAATTACAGAAAAAATATCTGGAGAATTCTAGTTTATCAACAGCTTTTAATGCCTAGTATCTTAACATAGCAATGTTATCATTCTGTTATACTGTGCATTGCAGGTTTTTGTTAAAAATTTTATTATTGAGTACAAGCATCATCTGCTTTTATAACTATTCCTCTTTACGGAGAAATGAGTAACATTGTTCAAAGATATACCATATAATTTTCTTTCTCCTTCTGTCAATTTTCTTATCTCAATTAACTAATGATACTATTCCCCGAGCTAAAGATGCTAATGCAGAAAGAGAGATGTCTCGGCATGACAAGACATTACAGATTGATTTGTTTACTGCTACTAAATAAATAAAAGCAGGAGCTGAAAATGAGATGATTACATTGTCACTCCTTTAGCTCGGTAGGCTTGGTTATAAGCATATTTACTAGTTCTCTGAACAAGTGTCCACAATCACAAGTCAGATCTTCTGTTCATTCATTTCTATTCACACGCTCGCGGCACAGTTTGAACTGAACAGGAAACAGTGTCACCTGCGTGCACCTCAAAAAGTCTTGACATTCAAAAGCCACAAGTTACTTCATATTTTTCCACTAGTAGTTGTAACTCAGGTCCATGAACTGACTTTGCACGAGTTTATGAGAAGCAAAAAATGAAGGGACAAGAATGGGCACAGAAAGCCTGAATTATCTGACTCTCAGGCTTTCTTTGCTTCCGCTGGTGCTATATGTGTGTATCTCAGCTGGTTTGGAGGAAGCACTGTTGAAATCACAGCTGTTTTCTGAACTGACAGTTAAAAATCCCTATAAAGAAAATTAGCTCTCTATGTTTTGATCAAGGGAAAATCTTATATTTTTACCATATTGCTTGAAGTCTGTACATACAGGTCTCTGCTTTAGTCCCCATCCCTTCCTCTTCCTCCCTCCTCCTGTATTTGCCCGTCCCCTTTCTGGAAAAACTCATATTGGAGGAAAAATAATAAGTCACACAAAACTCATTTTTTTGGGCTCCCTTCTTTCCTTTTCACTGATACCTGACTTGGAGCTGCACCTTGTGTGGTGGTGAGCAAATACTACACTAAAGTAAATTTTACAGGTGATAAACAACTGCATGGTGAATGTTCTTGAAGAAAACAGGAGTAAGTCTTCAAGGCTGTCAATCTAACAACTTTATGGAAAAGCAACAACTGTTGCCAAAACTGTATTCAGAAACTGAGAAATGCATGAGGTTGTCAATGGACTCTACCAGCTGAAGTTGCTAGCACTGGATTCTTGTTTGTAGTTACAGCTCATGGTAGACCGATAATTTTGTTGGAAATCAAAATCACCTATGTATCTATAAAACATAGAGATGGAGAGGGAGTTTTTTCCCTAGCAAATATGTTACAATTCCAGGGGGAAATGCCATCTGGAGAAAGTAGATCAGTTGACCTGTTCATCTAATTACATGCTTTTTCTCTAAACAGTGAGAAGATGCCCTATTAGTGCTAAATGTACTGATAAATTTGTAAAGTAGGCACATCTTTGTCCTTTGAATGAGGCAAATATCCTCAACCTATCCACTTACTATTAATCAGTACTTGCATTCGAACAATGACCTACATTGCTTTTTTCTTGAAAAGAAGCTTTCTTAGTCTGAAAAAGGACCCTCTTTCAAATCCTGCACACCATCTAAAAGTGTACACTTTTAAAAATATAAAAGAAACAAACATTAGGCAGAGAATGAAATTAATATTAGCCACTTGTTTGGCAGTGTTCTTGTTTTTCGCCTTTCATATATCCTTTTTAATTTTAATAAGCTCTGGCTTCTAAAATTGCTTGTGTATTACTCTGAAAACTTATAACTTATGAAACACAGAAAGTCACCTAGACTTTGGACTGTGATAATACATTCACCAAGTAATTCAAATGAGGGAAAATGTATTTTTTTTTAATGTTTCTCCTGTCAAACAAAAGTGCTGGCTTTTGAAGGACACAGAAAATCTTGGCCGTAATGGAGGCAGCTGGCATCCTAACCACTCCCCTCAATATTCTGCACAAGAATCACAGTATCACAGAAACATTCTGGTTGGTAATCACCTCCAAGATCATTGAGTCCAGCCTTTGACTGATCACCATCTTGTCAACTAGATCATGGCACTAAGTGCCACATCCAGTTGTCTCTTGAACACCTCCAGGGATGGTGATTCCACAACCTCCCTGGGCAGTCCATTCCAATGCTCGGCAACCCTTTCAGTGAGGAAATTGTTCCTGATGTCTAACCTGAACCTCCCCTGGCATAGATTAAATCTAAATCTTCTCATTCTGTTATTTGTCACCTGAGAGAAGATCCTGACCCCACCTGGCTACATCTGCCTTTCAGAAAGTTGTAAAGAGCGATGAGGTTCCCCCCAAGCCTCCTTTTCTCCAGGATAAACACCTTCAGCTCCCTCAGCCTCTCCTCATCAGACTTGTGCTCCAGATCCTTTACCAGCTCCGTTGCCCTTCTCTGGGCATGCTCCAGCATCTCAATGTCTTTGTTGTAGTGCGGAGCCCAGAACCAGACACAGGGTTTGAGGTGTGGCCTNTCACTGCCCTGGTCCTGCTGCCCCACTATTGCTGATCCAGGCCAGGTGCCATTGACCTTCTTGGCCACCTGGGCAGAGCTGGCTCATGTTCAGCTGCTGTTGACCAGCACCCTCAGGTCCTTTTCCACCAGGCAGCTCTCCAGCCACTCTGCCCCCAGCCTGTAGCACTGCAGGGGTTGTTGTGACCCAAGGGCAGGATTCAGCACTTGGCCTTGTTGACCCTTAGGCCACTGGCCTTGAACCATCGATCCAGCCTGTCCAGATCCCTCTGCAGAGCCTTCCTGTCCTCCAGCAGATCAACACTCCTACCCAACTTAGTGTTATCTGCAAACTGACTGAAGGGCCACTTGATCCCCTCATCCAGAACATGAAAAGATATAAAACAGGACTAGCCTCAATAGTGACCCCTGGGGAACCTCCCTGGTGACCAGCTAACACCTGCATGTGGCACCAGTCACCACCACTCTCTGGGCTCAGTCATCCAGAGAGTTTTTAACCCAATGGCCAAGAGTGCACCTGTCCAAGTTGTGGACTGCCAGGTTTTCCAGTGGAGTGCTATGGGAGACAGTGTCAAAGGCTTTACTGAAGTCCTTTGATACTGAACCATACCAGTATGCTTCTAAGATGTATTCAGTGACTTTTCCTGCCTTGAGTATGGGCTCCTTGGGAGTGTCTACCTGATGGTATTGTGGGGATCACAACATAGATAAAAACTGTGTCTGAAGTAAAGCCTAGTTCAGCTGCCTTGCTCTGTGACTGATTCGAGAGGGATAGTTTAATCCAAATTTGCACTTGAGTGTCTGAACTCAGTGGTCAGTCATGTGAAAATCTCTGGTTTGCCTACATTTTTCTTTACAAAACTTCATCAGGTCCTCTACATTTCCCAGGATTTCCAGATATCTGCAGATACTCTACAGTTGTCCAACTAACAGATCTGGAAATAAGACTGTGAAAGTCAGTTCCTGTAGGGACAGTTGGCACCTGTAAGTCACCTGAATATAACACGTGTGATAAACCAGACTACTGGTCTGCCTTATGGTTACCAGCCAGATGCAGATTTTGGCTCGCTGCTGTGCTCAGTTGCTTGTTCTCAGATTACAACATCAATCCAGAAAAGTTTTAAATACCCATGTAAAGGACCCTTTCAAACGCTGTTTCCCCCAGACTCCCAGTTGTCATATCTTTGGCAAGTAATTGGAAAGTGTGGTGCTGAAAAGTTAAATAAGATCTGGCATCATCCATAAATTGGGAGATAAAATGCAGGTCCTGAACTCAATGTTATATTCAGGTACGGGATCGAGATCTGATAAATAAAGACTTTCTTAGTTATCAAAGCAATGCATCTTTCATTGGCACTGACTTAGCTCTTTTAAGTTAGACAATTATTTTTTGTCTTCTATTCTGGGCCATTTGGAATGTAATCTACCGTTTTCAAAGCGCCAGAGGCAGCTTTTCAAAAAAGACCTTGTTTTAATTTCAACAGATAGGTTGACTGAATTATTCTGTCAGGTTCAGCTTTGAGGTCTGGCCAAATCCTGAAGTGTCTAAGAAAATCCCCACTCACAGTTTTACCTGGGAAGAGATTAATGAGTTGGCACTAGTTACATGCTATAGAAAGTGGAACTCTGAGAAGTCTTTAATAAGGAAGTCCCACCTTGTAACACCTAGTATTTAACCAAGCAAACCATCATCTTAATAGGCCGTTCAGCAGGGTTTCCTCTCACTAGAGCATAAGTGATGAGTGTTTTCATATTTGCTGTTACTTTTCCTGTTTGCATTATTAGGCTGAATTACAAAGGTTATTGGGTTACCTAAAATGTAATGTGACTTCACCTGATTCTTTGAACAGGCTGTTTCACAATGGTTTCATCTAAATTCTATATGCAACCTCAAGAGATTTTTCTCAATAAAATTACTTTTTATTAAACAACCAATTAAAAAAACAACTAACAAAAACAAACACAAAGCAAACAGGGAAGCTCGACTACTTCCCAAGAGTAGCATAACTCAAGTCCCCAGTCTCTGTACAAATGTGGCCCTCTGCAATGAAGGACTAGTTTTCAGCAGAGGACATAGAAGCAGATGAAAGTTAGGCCTATGTCTGATGTCATACATAAGTGTTGCAGTCATAGAGGAGCATCTCCATCATCAGGGTCATGTAACGTGTCTTTCTTTAGCTGACATCTTCCATTCTCCTCTTTTATTCTACAGCATGATTCTATGAAATAACTACTACAGTGTTGATGCTAAGTAAAACCTAAGCTTCTGTTCTTGGTCCTCTATGCTTTTTCCTATATAACTAGCCAGAAAATAGCCAGAAAATGATCTCTAGAGGATGACTGAAGAGTGTGCCACGCTAAATGAGTTCCCAAGTTGGCATAGAGCCAGGGAGGCATGAGTGGAAAGGGTCAGTTAAGGGTAGATTTGAGATGTCCTACCTGATTGCTGCAGTCAGTGTAATTTAGATCAGCTATAATGGCCTTTTCTGCTAAAACTGAAAAAGGTAGCTTTGAATCCCTTCCCTCTCATGGCCCCCTTCACATCTGCACTAATCACCATTCTTGGAAGTATTTAAAAGGCTGTCAGATGTGGCACTTGATGACATGGTTTAGTGGTGAACATGGTGGTGCTGCGTTAAGGGTTGTATATGATAACCTCAGAGGTCTTTTCCAATGAATGATACTGTGAATCTATAAACATAATCTCAGCATAAACTGAGACTTTGCATATGATAACACTAATTGTTTCAGGTTTTCTACAGAGACTGTGAAAATCTTATAGCAAAAAACCTCTTTGAATCAAGAACGAAAAGAAGAGTTAATTCCTGGAAAAATTAACTCAGTCACCAACTCTAAACTGTTACAAGAAGTTTGTGTTTCAGGAAAAAAAGTGTATTCAAATGAATGTTTTCTGGTCCAGCATACTTCTTGTTTGCTAAGGAAAAAAAAAAAAAACAACCAGAAAAAAACTTCAGAACTCAACTGCTGCCATCCTTCAGACAGTAGTCCTTACAGAGAGATGCCAAAAATCATTCTGATGCTATTTGTTCCCCCTAAAGAAAAATGTGGCAGTAGTACATTTACAGAAATGTCACCATTTTGTTGTTGCTCTTTGAATAGACCTTCTGGTCATGCTTTCCTGCTTTTCTCCTCTGTTCTGCAGAGCCTTCAAAGTAGCATTATGCTTAAACTTTAAATGATATTTCAACTTACTGCAAAACCCTGAGGCGTTGGCACACTTCCAAGGCATTTAGGACTTCTCCCACTTTAAAAAGAGAGAGGAAAGAGAGTTTTCAAGAGAGGTGAGGGGAGGAGAGGTGAGGGGGAGGGGAATAACTTGTAATGAATTCCACACCTGCACAGCTGAAAGGCGTTTTACTATTAGAGGTCTCTGGAGTTTTTCAAGTCTGGAGATTATAATGTAGCAATTAAAGCAGGCATTGTAGTAGGACTCATTATCTTAGCAGATCTCTATCATCTGTAATTGACAGAGAATGTTTAATCTGAGACATTTAGTAAAATAATGTCTGGACCAGTTACACTATGGAGAAGGGAAAGAAACCATGCTTCAGGTCATATTACATTTTGAAAGATGAAATGAGCAGTAATTCTGTGGAAACTTCCATTTCCAAGGAAAAAACAACAACACAGATGTGGTTCTTTCAGTAAGAATAAATTTGTGGGGCTGATGCATAAATAAAAGGATTAATTGCCAGATTTCTTGGTTTTGGCCTCTAATAAGTCATCTGTGATTTTACTTCATCCACTAATCACAGCTGCTTTCACTTCATGTTTTGAGTAAATGCTTTAGAAAAAGAAAAACAGTCCTGGAAGAACTGAAGGAAGGAGGTAAGGAGAGAGATTTTCTGAAGCTATATTTAAAAAGTGAATATTAGTCTTGTCAAAGCATCAGCAAACACTGTAAAGTACTCCAGATGGGGTCACTCTCTTAACAGCAGTGTAGATGTTTGGGATCAGTTCCACCATGACAAGGGGAAACACATTCCTTTATGTAAATCTATCCCTTCTTTTTCCAAGACGCGGATCCAAATGACAATAAATAAAGTTATTCTGTGACTACATCATACCCAACTACAATTGCCCTGTTTCATGTGTTTCTTGACGATCTAGAAAGAAACAAATACTGTTACAACAGTGTTGTTGGTGTAAATAGAGTTACAACTGTGCCTTTAGAGTTGTGCTTATAAATTAAACCACAGCCTTGGCTAGGTTAGGTTTTTTGCAGCTGATATTACTTACTCTTGTCCAGTGTGTGAGGGAAACTTGGGACATTAACACAGCTACTGCTGAACACCAGCTCACAGGGACTGAAAGAGATTTTGGAAAGAAACAGGAAAGAGTCGTGGAATGTAAAATGGAGGAAAGTTTCTTGCTGAAAAGTTAGCTTTTATAAATCAGAAATTCAAACAGTGTTAGTTAAAATCTTAAAGGCAAACTATCAAAGAAATAGCAAAAGCTCCGATACTCTCTCCATCCCACACTTATTCTAACAATTCTATTGTATGAAGTTTGGTAAGCTGCCACATTAAATGAGCAAATATTATTATCTATGTGTGATTTTCTTCTAACCATTCTTACAGTTTATCTCACAATCCCATTTTGGCAGATTGTATTGGATATAAAAAGACCTGTGTCATATGCACAAGAACAAAAGCCACTTCTTAGCTGTTACATAGCATTAGGAGATTGAGGATAATGTGAATTTTGTCATCTAAAATTTGGAAGTGTCTGGAGTAGTTTGCTGTTTACGTACTTTCACAAATGTCTTTCTCAATGGGAGGATAATGAAACTAATTCACAGGTCATACATTATACTTATGCTCCTCAGGAAAGCACACACAGCGCATGCTCCAGTGGAGATTGAATCCTTCACTGAGACCTAATTGTTTTGAACACGCTAAGGAAAAAAACCTGTACCCTATCTTCCACAGATGCCCTGGAATGGCATACTGCTTTACTTGGTATGCAAAATGACTCCAGTAACCTAAAAATTCTCCTATGTATGAAACAGCCAGTATCTTAGCCTTTTTCTTTCCATACTGTAATTCTTGGACATTGACAAATTATTAACGAAATAACACATACCAATCCTTTTACATGAAATGACCATCAAACTTACTGATGTCATACTTAAAAAACCCTGTCTTCTGTTTCTATCTTCCAGAAAAATTATGGCAGAAAATAACAGGAAGCAATCTGAAAGAGGACCACAGGACCAGTAACACGTAGACTGATTCACAAAACACAGAGGGGAAAAGAATGGCTTTTTCTCTATTTGAAATAGTGAGATAAGTGTACTTGCAGAACTTTAAAGGTATGTGGAATTTAGTTTTTCATAAAGTACTTGTTGTCCATTTTTTAGACTGATTCCTTTGTGCTCTTGATTAACTCTGGAAACATCATTTGGTAGGAGAGGCAAGATGAAATTCATGGGGCAAGGGAAAGCTCATTCATGCAAGCTCCCTGCCGACCTTGGGAGCTGGTGCCAGAGCTCCTGGCTGCAGGAGGCAGGCCTGCCCCATGCAGGCAGCCTTTGCCAGAGTGGGTTATCCCGGACACAGTTGCTTGATTCACCAGCTGTTTGAGGTCCAGATGATCTCCTTAGCCGTAGGAGCTTTGCCAGGATTTGCCTCATTTAGTACTCAGTAATCAGTTATGACGACTCTGTCCAGGGTTTCATGTGGTGAGGGAATGTGAATTCAGAAGAGAGGAGAGAGTCTTATGAATACTGAAACTTTCACTGTTATCAACATTTTTCCTTCAGAAGAAAAGAACTCTTGCAGCCTGTACACCTCCTTTTATGACTTTTTAGTCCATAAGTGCTGCTTGCATTGGCAGGAATCTGCAGACACAAGAGTCACTGTTATAATACAGAACCCAAAACCAAACCCAAACTAAAAAAAAGGCAATTTGGCTTTAATGTAGATAAAGGAGTTGAGATGTGGCAGAGGATAGTCTAAAACATCTTTGTTAATATTTAACAAAAGCACACGCTTAGATTTTTTAAAAATAATTTTGTGGGGCAAAGGAATCGAAGCCTGCATCTACTCTGATCCTTTCAGAGTCTCTTTATCGTGACAAAAAGTCACATTTCTGTTTTTCTTTGCAAAACGGCAGGAAATGACCTTGACCCTAAAAAACCAGTTGTGTATGATTTAGGTGAAACCAGCTCTATAACTTCGGGCCCAAATGAATACATATAACTGTTTCAGCAGTATTTTCAATTACGTGAATCAGACTCAGGCAGCAGGCTGCATCTTTATAGGTAATAGCATTAAAATGCTTAGACTTCTGAACAATTAACAACTCATTGGATAGTATTAACAGTTTGTAGCTCCACTTTAGGCTGTTAACTTCGAAAATGACCTTTAAAGCTCATGGTGATAGATTTCAATGGCATTATTACGTTAATACTGGTGATGTCACGTTCCGTAAGTTTCTATAGTAACACATCTGTGGGCTGTGAAGCGAGTTCTGATGGAAGACTGAGAAATTAATGTATAAAAGAGTGCAATCTTTTAATATATTAGTAACAACATGATTACTCATGAGCAGGAAATAATGAGGATCTCCATCTCTCACGTAGTACTGAATGGCACAATATAGAAACAGGAACTCCTCCTTAAAAAAAGTAATCCAGATCTTGATGTTCGTGTTTCTCTTTTAAGTAAATTCATTAACTGAGGAGTGTCAATGCCTGGGCCTGCTAAGTAACCACTATAACTTCCAACATTAAATATAATCAGTTTTACCTACTGAAACAATGTGTTCTAAATTATAAATCCTTTCTCAGCATTGTAGCCTGGTACTTTTTCTTTTCCTGTTGTATGAGACATTGCTACTATGCCAATGAGAAATGTCATAAGCTAGTATTTTTCCCACCCTGATAGCTTTGAGATGTAACAAGAGAAAGCAACCCAGGACTGAACAGACTTCTTACTGGCAACTCCCTGAGTATGGGAATATCAAGCTACACTGATGTTCACAGTGCCAGCCCTCTGTTCTGAGTTCTTTTTCTTCCTAACTTATTTGTAAATGGAAATATTTTTGCATGGTTTATGCCAAATCATTCATTATCAGAAAGTATATTACTTCACCACTGGATAAATCCTGTAATTTTAGGGTTGTGCCGCTTAGTTTAATTAGGTTTTATTCTAACTTCCTGTTATTTGAACAGTAAAAGGTTGGTTTGAGATATCTTTGGGTGAATTGCTTCTAGAAACTATTGTTTTTAAGAATTTATGCAAAGAAGAGAAAAACACTGTAGCTCACGAAACCTTCTCATACCACTCCCCTCTGCAAGGAGAGGGGAAGGTGACGACACACCTCAGTACAAATAAACACAGTCAACAGTGACGGAAAAGTGCTTTCACAAAAGCTTCCAACAGATTTAATTGCAAGAGAAATTTCACACATTTAGGTTTCTGAAAAAAACCCAGCAGCCTTATTCTACAGCAAATCGCAAAAAGATAGTAGTTATTTCGAAAGTTTTCACACATCTCCCTAAATTTGCAAGGAGAGAGATGGAATGTTTCTTCCAATACGAGTGAAATCTGAAGTGGGAGAAGGGGAATGTCTGCAGTAGTCATCTGCAGTCTGCTGATGCAGTAGTGGCTGCACGTACAGCACCAATATATTAGTTTATTTAGTCCAGAACCTTCATCCTTGTTTATACAGTACCTGAGTGGAGCAGGATCCTGATTCTGGGAATAGCTTCTAGTTACAAAGCTAGTAACAGCAGCAGCAGACTGGAGAAGTACATCATTTTCTTGTATCTCATTACATAGGGTTGTGGAGGCTTAAAATGTACTTATGCTTTGGAGAACTTAGACACCTAAAGTGGGTTTTCTGGTGCTGATTGCTCTCTCTGTCGGCTGCCTTTTCACCCTGGGAATACTTGTACCAAAATTTCCCAGCCAATTGGACTGGAGATTTTAAATCTTGTAGGAGGACAGTTCAGTGCAGGGTAAGTTGACACGTACCAGGCCTGACCTGGATCCCAAAACTGGATATTCCCCCAGGTAGATTCTCTTAAGCAACCTATTGAAAGCTAATGCAAAAGAATAGGACAGAGCACTGCACAAAATGGATTTGTGGCCACCCTTTCTTGGAAACATACCCACAAAAAGAAGGGAAGTTTAGATTTCCTTTTTCTTCAGGATTTAACAGACTTGTATATGAAATCAGAGACCCTCATTTACTCTGCAGCCTGCATGGGTTTAAGTTCTTGTATTCCACAGATCTCACGTATTCTTTATGGCCTGTGTTTTAGTTACTTTGCATTGTTGGTGATCAGTAAATGTGGAGAGAAATAGAGATATTCCTCAAATGCTCCAGTTCAGCAGTGCTGCAATCAAAGAGGAGAAGACTTATGGTTTTTAATCCTCTAGGAAGCTATTTGTAAGCTAAGTGTATGGATATTTTTAAGTGCTTGGATTTTAGCAATGATCCTCCCCCCCAAAAAAGTGGATTTTCTTATCTAGGAGTAGGTACATAGCGACGAGGCATTAAGACTTCTGTGTTTTTGAAATAAGAGGTGTAGAGCTATGCAGATAGGCATACTCTGATGATGTCTCAGTAAAATCAGTATAACTTTGTGCTTTTGAATTTTGTCCCAGTCTGTTGTCCTTTGTTTTCCATCTATCTGATGGTGCTTAAGATACCATTAGATCTACTTTATTCATTGTCTGGTAACCATAATTGACAAGTATTTTAACAAATCACAATTTCTCAGAAAATGCCTTTTGTTTGCATTAAGAACTCCTTAATGCTTCATGAGTTCAGTCCAACACCGCCAATTATTCTGGCAGATACATTCAGAAATCAAACTGGTCATGAAAAATAGGTCTCAAATTATTAGTTTAAAATTTAACATAGACAAGAGTTCAATACCTGAAAACAAACAAAAAATCAACTAAAGAAAATTAAGAAAATCTGGGTATTCAGTTATCTATAAGAAAATACCCTGTGGTTTTCACTCTACATATGAGTCAAAAAAAGATAATGTTGTGGACAAGTAATCCCTTAGCTGATCCTAACAGAGGTATTCTATGCAGAATATTCAGAAAAATAACTCGTCTTCAATCTAGTTCTCTGTCTTGGTTTGAAAGACAGGTGTCTGCCAAGGAAGGTGGGAACCTCCCTTGGAATGGAGAAGATGACCCCCTTCCCTCTGTATTATTATACCTTTGAAATTAAGGAGCTTT
>VZTA01015052.1:661035-683959 GCA_013398855.1 Mohoua ochrocephala | reverse complement strand
CATTTGCCATGAAAAAAACCACGTTTATCTGCTGAGTGAATGTTAATGTGGAATATGGCAATGTGAAATAACTGACCTATCTGATGCAGGCTTAATTTTCTTTAGTCCTATGCTTTGTACAAATACCTGGCCGTTCATCCGATTTGTTGCCTCAAGTAGGTGTTTATCTGCCACCTGTCTGCCTATCGGTCTGGCTAATACACAACCTTTCAGTGAGGACCAAACGCTGGAAACTTTGAAAAAAGGTTAGGTAAGAGGAAGGACCACTTTTAAGAAAATATAAGCAGATTAATTTCTTCGTTTCTCCAACTAATTTTTTAATATAAAATAACTTTATATACATGGTACTGTATACATTATGTAATATGTAGTAGCCCTTTCTCAAACTATATTTATTTATATTTAAAACCTGTGTGGCACACAGATATTGCTAGAGTTTCATAAAAGCTAGCTAGCCAATATCATCTCAATTTGCAATAAAGCTTGCCAATGTTATCCAAATTTACAAAAAGGGTGTGAGGGAAGACCCCAGGGAACTGCAGACCTGTTAATCGAACTTCAGTTCCTGGAAAAATCATGGAGAAGATTGCACTGGGTACTGCTGAAAGGCATTTAAAGAATAATGCTATCAACAGGCAGAATTAACAGGGGTTCACAAAAGGTGAGTCCTGTTTAATTAATTTGATATCCTTCAATGCTAAGGCCACCTGCCTACTGGATGAAGGGAAGGTGGTGCATGTAATTTTTCTGGATTTTGGTAATGCTCGTGGTACTGCCCTTCACAGCTTCCTTTTGAACAAGTTGCTTGAATGTGGGACGAGCGTGTTCCTGGAGCACTGAGTGAGGAGCTGGCTGAAGCGCAGGGCTGAAGGAGCTGCAGTGAATGGCTCTGCATCCGGACCAGGATTGCCCCCAGGGTTCAGTTCGAGGGCACTGCTGTTCAGGACACTGAGTTGCATGAGTTGAATGCACCATTAGCAAGTTTGCTGATATGCAAACAACAAAGGGCGGTTGACTCGAGGGAGAAATTGCCTTGCAGAGGGATCCCAACAGCTTAGAGAATCAGGCCTACCAGTGTTGAAGAGGCATTTGGACAATGCCCTTAGCTTAGTCAGCACTGAGTAGCTCAGGCAGTGGGATCAGATGATCGCTGCTCCAGCTAAAATAGGCTGGTCTGTTCTGTTCTAAAATGAATGCATTGCCACCCATAGGTGGGATAAATTAAGGTATGGAAAGTAAGTGCACTGTCACACACTGGGAAAAGAATAGCTGTTCTCTAAGTTGGAAACGAACCTGAAAATTATAAACACAGTTCTATTAAAACTTGAGTCATAGTAAAGGCAGCAGTTGCTTGGGTGAGGCGATGTGATACATCGATGGAACGTGATCAGAGAGAAAAGCCAAGAGTTACTGTGCATAAGTTTTCCTTCTTTCTGATATCATTCCTAGATTGAAATACATGATTATTAATGTATTGTGTGGGATTTGCACGTGACAAAGCTCCTTTTGTTGAACACTGTGAGCAGGTGACATCTGACAGTCTAGGCCCTGACATAGTATCAGTCTTATCTGTAAAGTATCAAAATTGCTTCAGGCCATTATCTCACTCTTTACTGTTACCCATTGCAGAAAACTAATTGAGATTTAGCATTGCAATTGGACGTTTTGCTCAAATCACAGATCATTATATATCCCTTAATTTACTTTGTCTTTATTTTTCCTCCTGTTTATCCTCAGGCTTATATTTTTAAATGCTTGTCTGCTGAATACACAGATACTGAGATATTTAACTTAGTTCAGAGAAAACACGTAAATGTGCTACATGGTAATTTGAGGACTTCTTTAATGCCTATGTGCACATGTGTGTTGGTATTTAATATGGGTTTATACAGTGGAAATTCAGTAATGGAAAATGGTTTATGTATTGAAAGCATAGTTGCTGTTCCAAGACAACAAGAGGTAAACTAGAGATTTAGATCTATTTTAAATTTTCTTTTTAGCAAGTGCTACAATGAGTAGTGTCATCTTTCTTAAGTTATTCTTAAGGGACATGGCTGCATGTAAAGTCTTACTTGACTGTAGTGAAGTATTGGACAGTTGCCAGAGTCCTCTGTGCTGTGCAGTTTGCTGGCTAAAACCAAAGAGATTCTCATTCTTCATCACCATAGGCAGTACAAAGATTAGAAGCCTGAATTTTGTGCATAAAACTAATTTGTGTACATTTGGATCTTGCATCAGACACGGTTGTGAAGTGCCTTCATGTCTTTCAGAAAACAAATCCTCCAAAATCAGAATTATGATTTTTGATTTGCCCAGTTTGTGGGAGAAATCTGTGGTGAAGAAGCAACTGAATTCAGGACTTTGTGACATTTTACAGGTGTATTAACCTGTGGATTGCCATTCTTCTCAAAGAAACAGGGTAACTGGTAGATTAATTTTGTGCCTGTGGTGATTAATAGATGAGTTCTGTTCATTTCAGTGCTGCTGGTCCATAATGCAAGTGCTTAAATTTGTAATTAGTTAAATTGATCCCTAGTCTCTTGGTTGCAAGCTTGTATTGCAGTGTTAGATATTCAATCATGAAAGGAATGAATGACTCATAGCATTTCATTAACTAAATCTTAATTTAACAGTGCATAAGTCAAGAGTTTTGGTTGCAAAATTTTTGTTCACAGAAGTAGATATAAGTTCCTCACTCATGCAGTAGCAAAATGAACAATGACATCAGTGATCTTTGTGTTCTGCTTAACGGTAAAATTTAGTGCAATACCTAGTTGTGACTGTAGCAAAGAGTATTAGAATGAAATAATAACGAAGGGTAAAAGAACTGGAAAAACTCTATCAGACCTTTTAGGGAATCTCTGCCTGTGTATTCATACAGGACACCTGGACTGAAATGAAGCATCTGAAAATGAAGAACTTTTTAAAAAGTCTGTGGAAACATTAACTCTTGTGAAACTGCGTGTTAGCTAAACCAGGTGTTGTTTTCCAGTGGAAACCTCTTATTGTGCCTGACTTCCAGGCAGTTGCTATACTCTTTGAAATAGAAAACTTAGCCACTGAATATATCATTGTTTGAACTAATTAATATGCATTGTCCTTTAAGGAGGTTTATTTATCAAGGGGATTTGGTATGACACGGTGTCTGCTGCTGGCTGAATGTGGTTGTGCCTGGTATGGATCTTGTGTAGTTTTCATTCTCTTCACACTGTTCTGTGGAAATAAAATTGTCTTGCAGTAACTGTGAGGTTTTCACGTCCAGCTGCTCTCCACTTGCCAGAACCCAAGTGTGTTAAGTACTGCAAAGGTGTAGTAAAGCCCTTCAGACTTTCAGAAACTAATAAGATGATGCATGCCAAAATTGTTGCTAACCTTTCAGGGCATAATAAACTACCTAAAGATTTTTAAATGTTCTCCTTCTTTATCCAGTAGGTAAAAATGGCGGATTAGGTGATTGAATTTCTGCTTTTTGAATTTAGAATAAGGACATTGCAGATCTTCCTGAAGCTTTCTGCTTACAGAGAGGAATTTCAGATTGGAGGCAATGTTCTTGAAGAAAAAAAAAAAAAATTTGTTTGGAACGGAAGATCTCCACTTTACATTTGACACAAAATTGTTAGCTACTTAAGAAGTTGAAAAGTGGGAGTGAGTATACATAGCAACTACTCTATTATGTGATTAGAAATGTTTATGGAATCAGTTTGTCCTGCTGTTTGTGTGCAAACCATGTGAATCCTGCTGTTTTATTAATGCAGGAATATCGCACCAGGGACGATGATCACATGCTGCTTTTTCTCCAGTTATACAGAAAAACCTTAAACACTTAACTATGACTTGCAACTGCATTCAGTGTGACCATGGGCCTTAGAATTCCAGGTTATCTTTAAGACACAGTTTAGACAGGAACCTGGATTTGAGAGAGCCTAAACTTACTGGTTAAGCAGGGGATTGCGTGTGTGGTGTTTGTTGCTTTTGGTTTGTAAATTAAACCTTAACACAGTTGTGACTGTGTTTGTTCCCCTTGGCTATTCAAGGCTTCTGTCTGATGAGCACTTGAGCTAATGAAAAAATGTCTCCTTCAGTTGTTATTTTGTCTACCCGGACTTTCAGCAGAATAGAAAACTGGTGCAACAGTTTAATTCAAATGCAGACAAGGAGAGTAGCTGAGAGGAGCAGGATATTGAATGAGGTGTGTGTGGTGGGAACAGGGACAAGTCAAGAGGAGAGGAATGGGGGTAATTGGAAAGGGGAATATAGATAGAAAAGCACAGACTGACTTGCTTTTTAGGCTTTGGGGTTCTCACCTGACCTGCCCATTTATTAGGAATATTTTTGTGTTTTCTAAACCAGTGGTTTCATGTGAGCGGTGCATTTTGTACCACCCTTATTGATTCCACCCATATTTCACACCAAGAGGGAAGAAAGCAGATGGTTCAAATATTTTTTCTCAGGCTGATTTGTTCAGTCTCTGTTGATGAACTAAGTAATTATCAATATCATTCTGCAGAGAATTATTTTTATTTGGATATATGCTTGTATTAAATGCTGGGGGAAGAAGGAGTATATTAAAAAAGACATATTTAAAAGAAAATACAGATCACTAGTATTCCAGTGTCAGATACCCTGAGGATTGTTTCTTATAGCTATGCATTACAAAGCAGTTGTTCTTCAGTATTTTTGCTCTTATCCTCTTTCACAGGATGAAGTGGATGTCAGACTATTTCTAATTTGTTTTTCCAATATTACCAGATTAAGATTGCAGGAACACCTTTAAACTCCTTTTGATGCCTGATTTTAGAGTTCGTGTTTTTAAACTGTCTCCTTTGTCTTCCTAGTCGGAGAGTTTCAGAGTCACAGGCAGGGGACTGCGCCTTGACCTGGTGCCATTTAGATTGTCCTTCTGGTCATTATAAGGAGAGCTGAAGCATATTCCCTAAGTCCTCAATATGGGAAAGAGACAAGATGTTCAAGGACGAGTAGAACATTAGGCTTGCTTTCCAGAAATTGCATGGACAAACAATGGAATTTGAGTTTTACACAAAAAGGGGACAGAAGAATGGTTTTTTAAATGAAACTTAGATTATTTCCTGGGGAAAATGGAGGCTTCTGTTTCTCTAATCTCGCTGTTATGCACTGTTAAAGGTACATTAAATATATAAGGCTGTCTTTCAGTCTCCATTCATCACTGTATATTACCAGTGACTAGTGTAGTTTATTCCTTCTTTCTGACGTTGTCTTTGCATTATAAGCACAGCTTCTGTGGCAGGTGAAGTGCTGGGGAATGCCAGACTTTCCCTAGGGAAACTGTCCTTTCTTTTTTGTCTATTCTCTTATTCTTCCTTTAAACAGAGCAAAAGACTGCTTCTAATCCAGTAGTAAAGTTGATGAATTAATTTCTCCATTGTGAACCTACAGTTTAAGCTTTCATCTTGACATTGGAATGATTCCAGTAATTTTACATTATATTTAAAAGGCATATAATATCATTTTTCTGATTGATGATAGCTGTTAGAAGTAGAAGCCAACTATCCTAGGTGTTCTGTTTTATTCTTTCCTTAAGTCATCAGCAACCTGAATGTAGTCTCTTTAAAAAAAGTTATACTAAAAGTAAAAAGAAGTTTTATTTAGATTAGATACATTTTATCTCTTATTTAATTTGTCTTGCACTTCACAATAAATGGTAATTTTATGCTTTAATGCTTTTGAAGAATAACACCAGACTACAGCTGTATCTCATCCCTCTGTAGAATTCAGAAGCAAGGCACGCTACAGGCTGGAAACAAAGCAAAACAGTTTCCAAGGATTTCCCTTTTTATAAACATTGCTCAGTGGACAGAACTCTGCAAAGACGAGTCACAGGAGAAGCATCTATTTTCCAGAATATATATTAAACCAATTCTCAAGAACAAGGTTTTAAAATATCCAGATTTACTCTGTAGTTATGCTGCTAAATGACTAATCTATTCAAGTGTAAAGCTCCAGGGAAGGAAAACAGGAAAACACAATTTTCAAAAGATTTCTACTTCATAGGTCACCATCTCTTCTCGTTTTTAAGATCATTCATAGCACTGTGCAGGAATTGAAAATTCTTCCACAGTTTGTGGATGCCATTCCATAAGCTGCTTTGTTAAAGATTACTGACGCAGTACTGGACAGGAAAGAAAGCAGAGGATTTATGAGAAGCTGCTTTTCTGCAACTGTTCAGAGTTGGAGGGAGAGAGAGAAAATCAAGATAGGAGAGATCCCACAGATTTTAAAAGATAAGTTGAATCTTGTAGAGATGTTTTTAAGGAGGTATGGAGGTCAAAGGTATGGATCCGGTAGGAAGTTTAAATCCAAGAAGCCTTTTATTAGGGAACGAAGGCTTTCAGGTGAGACAAGTTCATTCAGACTGCAAAGTATGGGGGGGTTTTGTCTCATTTCTCTTCTCCATGTTCCATTTCTAATGGGGAAGGTGATGGAGCGGCCTTGAAAGAGGTAGAGCTCTGAACCTCTGGTGTTCTGTCTCAGGCTCTTAAGAGTGCAAGACTCCATTCATGTAGACCTGAGCAAGGCTTATTGATGTGTAGCGTTTGCAGTGTGGAGCTCAGAGTGAGTGAGAGAATTCAGAACACTTTTTTCCTTTTTCTCTCCTGGGTCGTGGATTCTAAGACTGGCTTAAGGCTTACTGAAAATTGTGAGGAGCTCTTCTTCATAATGAAAGAGAGGAACAACAATATGGACTATATTTTTTGATATCTGTTTAAAGAAAGCATCTCTCTGCTTTTCCTAATACTCATATAATCGAAACTACATGTTTTTATTTTTCTTTTAAAAATGTAATATTAAAAAAAGACAGTACTACTTCCATTAGATCCACACTGCAGTAACAGAGTCTGTTGAAGGAGCCTTTAAACCACTTGCGTATATACCTTGTTTTTAATTAAAATAACATGTTATTGTAAGGAAATACGCTAAATGCAGATGTAACTACACTGCTGAGTGATGGTAATTCTGTGAACGCCGCATCGGGATATGACTGCACTGTTCAGTTACACACAGATATGTGACGGGCTGGTTGAGAGTCTAGCCGGGACATAGAGGAATTATGCAAATATTCAGGTAAATAAAAAGAGGCAAAACTTACATAAAATAGTTTTGTATATTTTTTTTTCTAAACACTAACCATCAGTCTTCAATTTTTTTTTTCTAGGTTTTGTTAAATTAAATTTGAGTTGACTTCCTGATTATTTTACCTACTACTTTCAGGGGTGTTGGGTGGGTTTTTTTTTTGGTCTGTGTTTTTAGGTAAAGCTGCATTGGAACATTCTCCATTTTGGGAGACTTGGGCAAAGAAAAGGCGAAGAATTTGAATGCTAGAAGGTTAATGGTAGGAGAAGAAGAAACTTGAGCTAATTTAAAGTGTGTGTGTGAAGTTCAAAGTTGTACAACTGGAGAAGGCACTCCTTGTCAGAGTAGGAATGAAGTGATATTTCTGTGTTAGGCAGTTATGCTATTTGAAAAATAATTTTCATATTTCAGCTGTGGGATTAAGGGTCTTAAACTGCCACTCACTGCCAGAGTGTTGATCTGCTGTCTTACGGCTCTTTCAAGCTCTTGAACTCCTTCCCTTGTTTAAATGATAAAAGGACTTGTGCAATAACTGAGTTTGTGTAAAGGGAATACAAATCAAAAGTATGATACCTGCCCAAAGTACAACTACATTTTGGAGGATGGAGGAAAATTAACTGGAATATTTGGGTGGTTTCAAAGGTTGTCAAGGATTAATTCCCAATAAGGTATTCTGATAGAAAAAAATAGGAAGGAAAAAGAAAAAAAGAAAAAAGAGAGAGAGGAAGGGAGTCAGGCAACCCCTAGGACCATACTTCTTACATTTAAAGGGATACTGAGTGGTTAATATCTTGCCATCTCATCAGACCTTTGAACTCCTGTGCCTGATGTTACATCATTTAGCTGACTTGCACAGAAGGCCTCAGCACAAAATTTCCATGTTGAATAGGTCATCCTCATTACTCTTGGCTGTCCATTTGCAGTAGCTAATGCAGCTATTGTGTTTTAATAAAGCAAAATTTTAAAAAAAACCAAAAAAACCCCAAACCCTTACATTCCATCCAAAATGGCAGTGCTATTAAAGCTGTGCCATATGCCATTATTATTTTGAATCAGAAATCATATTCACTGCACAGTGTTTAAACAGAAGACTGTAAAATTATCTTGCGATATTGAGCAGGGCTGCTGGCAAGGCTCTGTGACCCATCTGGAGTGCTGCAGGCTCATGCAAGGCTGGATCCCAATGTTTCAATGAAAAATAGGAGCTGGAGAGGTCTGAGAATGATGTGTGTGCAACAATGCATCCCTATGAATACAGAGGCAGTATATACAAAGTGTAGTAGAGATACACCACATAAGCAAGGATTCTGAGGGGAAAGGATCTGTAGGTTCAGAAACTTCTTGGGACTTTTTTAAAAGGTTCTTATAGTTCTTTTTTCCCCTTTGGAATAGGATAGGGTGGTCATATTCGTTTATTTTTCTAAACAAGTTCTCCTTTGGGGGGGATTGTTTTTATTCTTTAAATATCTGCTTTCTGCTGTTGTCTTCAGACTTGCCATGATAAAGAGTATTGATTGATTTGGATTTTTTTCATAGGCAAGAGCTTTGGCTCCAAATTGGTAAAGTGGAAGTATTTTATCTTAACACAAAAGAAGTTAGAGCTTTTCTTCTGCTCAGAGTGCTGCGAGTTAGAAGCAGGTGACCTCCTGTCTACCTGGGTTTGTTGGGTTTATTTGGTTTTTTGGTTGGCTTGGGTTTTGTTTCCAGCCATTTATCACCATGCTATCTTTCAGCTAGGTCTGGTTTCTGTCACAACAGTCCAGGATGCGGTGGTTAGGCTCCACTGCTTCCTATCCTCAGACAGGTAATCCCAAAACCTCACTCTTGTGAGATACAGTCTTAATCTACCATAGATATGGGAATGTGAGGAGAACTCCCCCTCATCTGACACTGTCCTTTGTGGTTTAGAGCACCCCATTTCCTTACTCTGTTCAGATTCTTGAGTGTGGGATGCCCTCCTCAGTGTAGGTACCTAACAGCCTCATCACATCAGCTGGTCTCTTCTATATTTTGCATTTCTGCATACTTTTTTTGTTTAAAATAAGAAGAGAGCATTCAATCTTTGAGAAGGTAGCTCTTGCCTAATTGTGGTTGAGGGCACCATGTATGACCTCAGAGAGGGTTCACTGGAAGCTCAGATGTGTCGTTACCCACCCTCTTGAAATGCTGAACTTCTGGAAAAAGCTGGCAAGGGTTGAGATGCAATCAGGTAGCTTATTTAAGAATAGATTTCAGAAGGGAAAGACGTCAGGTTCTGTTCTCGAATGTTGCTAAGTAAAGCTACTGGTGAGCTTTGCTCTCTGTTTCACAAGAGGAAGGAGATGGTGATCAATAGTAGGCCTGGAGCCGCTAAAGAAAAGGACCAGTGGGAAAAATACATCTGTGGGTTTGTTTACTTGGTTTTGTTGGCATGTGTGGAGTTGGACGCTGATGGACAGCTTTAGTCCTTCAGTGTTGTAAACTGGCTTTGCACATGCATTCTGTGTTTGATCTGAGCCTTCTGACCCACAGGGCTCTTCCTTGCTTTTCATAGCTTCTGCACTTGACATTAACGATATAGATGGCAAAATCAGTATAATGATGTTTTGTCTACACCTCATCCCACTTCCCGTGCGTTTCATTAATGTTAGGAAAGCTTCCCATTTAGGCTGCTTGTCACACGCTTGCTGGCAATGTTTGTCTGCTCTTGTACATTAATTAGTACTGGCAGGAATAAGGAGTGTACAGGAGAGGAGACATGACCCAAAAATGTGTTTAAGTCATGTCCTCTCCTGGGATGCCTGTTCTTGCAAAGTATATCTTAAAGCCATCTGTGTCTAGTTCCATGGCTTATCCCCAAACTCAGTGGGTTCAAGCAAGAGGATTAATAATTATCACCACCATAACAGGAATTTCTGGTTACTTAAGAGCTTTCACATCCTTTATTAACTCCTTTAGACTTTGTATTTTAGTATCTGTTTGGTTTGTTAGAATTCTCCTTTACAACCACAAATGCTGTAGCCATAGACATAATTTTGTCAGTGCTTTTGAAAAAGCGGGTTTACTCTCTCTGCTGTCAGCTGCTCTGTGCTTAAGCACTGAGTAGCTGATGGTCTGAAAACATGAGCACCACTGATGCTGCAACTAAAAGAAACAAAATTTTAAAAAAGGAAAAAACAAACAAAACCCCCTGCAATCAGACCAAAAAAAGTAAGTATGGTTCTCTGTGTTTGATTCCTTCTGTGCCTAGCCGTGGACATAGTGGTCAAATATAGGTTGGCTGGTCAGTACAAATAAAAAAATACAAACCCTTGTAACTTAATCACAAGCCTTAGATTTTTTAAAAGGTCCTGTGATCCCTCACAGTTTGTTTGCATTTCTTGAATCAGAACCTGAAATACCAAAACATCAGAATAAAGATTTAACACTAAATGGATGTTAGTTGTAGAAAGGTCTGGGATTCCACAGAGAGATGTGTTACCATGAGGTATAAAGAGAAAGAAAATGTAATTAACGATGATACAAAACAGCTTTTTATAAAGCCTTTACTATTGTTTCTATTGTAGTGTAGCTTTTCCAAAACTACACAGAGCAATCCCAAGACTTGGGGAAGATCAATATTGTGTAGAAGCTATTTCTATCCTCACCAGAACAAAAATCATTTCCACAGCCTTTGCTGAACGAATATCTAAGGGATCCTGTATTACAAATGATTCTGCTCATATGCTGTCTCTGTACCAAAATCTCCTGTACTATTGTAAGGTCTCTTAGTCAAAGCTGGAGACTATATGGCTTCAGCCTTGGGGGTTTGGTAATTTAAAAATCATTTGTAGCATTTCACTTTTGAGATGAGAAGCATTTTTATATCTGTTAGTTAGACTTTCAGTCCTGTTTTCCTTTATTTTTTTGTTCTAAAATCCATTTTTTGTCTTAGCTGTGCTACATGAAAGAACTGATGTAAGTAATAAACCTGACCTAGTTCCAGTCTTAAAAACTGCAACTGACAGTAACTTGTTAGGGAGTTTGATCTCCTGTGAACTAATCAAGGCTTAGGTGGTAGCCTCTATGGGAAGTAGGTGGTATCATAAAAATTCCTCAACAGGTAACTTTATAAATTGGAATGAAAAGTCATAAGAAAAATGTCAGCAGAAATGCTTTCTTAGATCGCAGGGAACTGATAGCTTTCTGACATACACAAAGACACACAGTGGAAATACATCAGAGGCACAGGTATCTTTCAGTTTCTTAGCAAAAAAACAGAAATAATTACCAGCTTCAAATTATCAGTGATCCAGAAGGGAATGTATAGGTGTTAGTCTGGCAGTTCTTACTGAGAAGGAGAGGAGGGAGATTTCAGCTCACAAGGTACTCAATGACTAAAGCTCACATCAAGAATGAAGATAATTTAATTGGCAAGTTTCAACACCTGACACATCCTTTCTAAAGCAGGAAGAGCTGCTGCAGTGAAAGCACATCTGTCATTTATAAGAAGTTCACCTGCTAACTATATTGACCAGTGAACTAAGAAGCTGGCTGTCTTCTCTGTTGAATTGTGATTAAAAATGAAACATAAAACTCCAGAGATAAAAATCATCATGTAATATTGACATTGGAGATGCACATCAGTTTCTTAGTGCTGGGTATAGCACCCATGGCAGTCAAACACTGTTTTCATACGCAGGTTTGTATTTTTCCTAAGAAAACTTGCCCAAATTGGGGTCACAGTTTGCAGGGTTGGAGGCATAACGTTGATGGCCATAGCGCTAAGGCTATGTCTGCTACTGAAATAGGCTGTACAAGCTCAAAATAGTCAGCAAAGGGCTTGATTGGGGCAGTACAAAGGAAGATGCTTCTGCTTCTCTGCCTTCCTGGGCACACAGCGAGTGGAGAGGATGCAGCGCCAGTGCTTTGCACGCCTGAGTGAATAAAGAGGTATTTCTGTGTCAGCTCACATACACTCTAACCAGTGAACGTGCTAGGTGTGAGCAAAGCAGTGGTTGCAGGACTAGGGCAGATTTCTTCCACTACGCAGAAGAACTGTAGAGTCATTATGCCTAATCTGAACATAAAATAAAATAAAATGAAATTACTAGTCTCTTTGGCTGGGCCTATCCATGCTTTCCTTGGGCTACTGATGTGAGACGGACAACTCCAACTTGGCTCCTATCTCACATTTTGTGTATTGTTCAGTTTGAACATCAAGTTCGTATAATTTTGGCCAAAACTATAACGGTATGGATATCTGAATTTTGGTGAAGTTTATTAGTGGAAAAAAAGTACATTTAAATATTTGCTTCCTCAGGTTTCCAAATGGTGCGATAAACATCTAAATGTCTACTACATGTGGACCTTATCTGAAGCTCATTGTAACCACAGAAGATAGCACCATTGGCTCCAGCAGGCCTGGTCTGATCAGTGGGTCACAGCATAGCTTCCATCAGACTGCGTTTCTTGTCCTTTTTGGGGAAGGTACAGCTAATGCATCCTAAATTACTACAACTTTGCTTAGTGTAAATTCCATAGACCAGAAGAAAATAAAGGATAAATAACACAAATTTTGCAATGAAGACTTCTGTGTTATTAAGACTTGTGACTTTTTTTTACCCTGAAATATATTCCAGATAAAAAGTTGTAGAGAATACGTTCATTCTCTCTGTGGCATTTATTTCTGCAATAATGCACACAAAGCAATCTTTAACTATCACTGTATAGGATATCAAGTTATCTTTAATTATCACTACAGAATGGTTGCAAAATCAAATACTGTTGGCAATCAACATTCATTATACAATAGCATGATTGCATCTGTTCATATTACTAGATAAGCAAGGAAAATCAAAACAGTGTCTGATACATCCACTAAAACTGTCTGAGCAAAATATTGTATCTAACTCTCTTAATATCTGTCCGTGACTTTCATCTGATTAAACTCCAAAGATACATAACCACAGATGCAAATTTTCTAGGGCCTCAGAAATTAAATACTGTTATATTTCAACAGACTGGATAGTTGGAACCATACTCCAGCTGACATGATTATAGGCACAGTATAAACCTACGATAGAAAGCTGTCTAAATCTCTGAGGCCGCAGGTGCAGGATTATAGCAAAGCCCATTGAAACATACAGCGTTCTGCCTAAATGCATGAGTATGAAATTAATTAGGCAGTTGATCACATAATAAAAGTATGATGGATAATCTAATGGAAACTACCAGCCCAAAATCAATAACAAACTCGATTCTTTTATTAGATGCAGCTGATTTTCAATTCCTCTATTTACAGGATTTTGTGTTTAATAAAAGACTTTTTTTTTTTTTTTTTTTAAGATAACTTAGTGTATTTATCTCTGTTGGGAACTATAATGTGTAAGCAATGTTGAATTTGTAGATAGACATATCTGTAAGTAAATCTCTAAGATACTTGGCTGAAAAGCACATCAAAGTGCAGTGAAATAATGAGACAGGCTCCAGCTGTTGGATTCCAACAGCTTTTGATTTGTGCTCTAGTAGAAGCTCCAGGTTTTGATTCTCTGTTGATTATTTCCATGGTACTGGAGATGATTTGTTCATTATTTAAAAAATAAGCAGTATATAGCAAACAAGGGTGAGTTTGCAAACTGCATTTGAAAGGACATTTTGCTTCCCGATATGTTATTGCTTCCTATATCTATGCTCTCCCTAACCAGCTGCCATCGTTTAAAAAGTCCTTCTAAAATACATATGTAAAAGATTTTACGAAAATAATAGGTAAGGTCATTAGAAAATGGTGTCAGCAAAAACTCCAGCAATGTCAGTTTGCAGGCAGCTTTGCTACTTCTTGTGTAGAGAGGGTATTGTGGAAATTGTTTTTTCAGAGCCTTTTGAGGCTTCGCGTGTCTTACCATGAGGCTGATACTATCAAGGAATTATTACAAGTAGAAAGCGAGTGCCTTTAAAGAACTTTGGAGGCCTTATAGACCGCATGGGTTTTGAGTCAAATACATTGATCACACGGCTGTGTGAATGTGCTGATGGCACTGTGCAGATAAAGATCTTGCTCTGGAGCAAGTTCAAAAAAATCTGGTTCCAAACTACACTCCTCCTGATTTTTGTTTAGAATGACAGACTAAAAATCAGGATGCTTCCTGAAGTGTTGATTCTCAGTTGCTTGTAGAATTAAGGTTTACATCTGTTTCTACTGTAAATTTTGGGGGTGGTTTATAATTTGGTGATGGATTTCATGAAGGCTGTTGCTTGTTACCAGAATGACAAAATTCAATCAAGTAAACTAGAAAATGTTTGTGATTTTTAAAGTTTACTCTTTTTCTGGTGCAATTGGATAGATAAGGGTACAATTGCTTGGACATTTTTCTACAGTTTAACCAAAGGTGCTTAAAAAGGTATTAAGAAACAAATCCTTTGTTTTAATGTAACCTGGTGTTTCTGTTGAAATGGTTTTCTTATTAGAGCAGGTTTTCTCATAGGTTTTGGACTTTACTTACAAGATGATATCACAGTAGGCAAACTACAAATGCTATTTAATAGTAGCAGGTGGCTATATTTGATATGCCAGACTCGAGCATTCCCTTCAGAACAAGCCCATTGTAATTTCAGTCTAAAATATAGGAGCAGTCCAAGGAGCAGAAGTGAAATCACACGTCTTACTGAATCTTGCATTACATATAGCAGTCTGGAATACTTTTCGAATCTAGGACTGAAGGTGTTCACTGTCACCTTTTAGTTCATTCTCTGGGTGTAGTTTGACATCTGGAGTTTGAATCTGGTCAGTCTAAACAAACCATTTAGTCCAGGCATCCCATGCCCTGTGTCCATGTGCCAGCTGCTAACTAGGCTCTATTTTTCTCTGGTTGTGCATTAAGAAAGAAGAGTTGATTGTTAAAACACTTTGTGTGGGCTCTGACTGAGCCCATGTGGAAGGGAACTATTGGAATGATATTCCAAGAGGTCTTAGATAGATGAATCCTTAATTTCTGCTGGATTTAGAGCTGTACAAGACTTGAAACTCTGAGGTCCTGCCTACAGCTCGAAAATGAGTGATATAGAAGTATGTGTCTAAAACTTTGGGAAAGCTTGCAAATAAAGGATGGATGGAGGTGAGAGTGAGCAGGTCTTTTTAAGACTGGTAGTTGGGAACACACATCTGTTACAGGTCTTTCTGCTTGGAGATGTGGTTAAACAGTGTGCTGTAAATATGTTCATCATACCAAAGAGGAGAAGATGAAATCTATACGCTGCAATCCTTACATGCTGTAGTTTCCATGTGTGATGATTTATTATTCATTTGCTTGTAAATGTCTGACTTAAATATCCTAGAAAGAAGTCTTCGTTTGATAGTAGAGCTTGTCTCTTTGCAGTTTTATTTATTTTTCTTTTAATCTTTGTAATATTACTGTTTCCTTCTGAAATGTAAGTTATGGTGAGGCTAAGAAAGAGATGAAGTCACATCTTAAGCCATTTATGCAGTTTTGGAAAGCGATCTTCAGTCTACCTGATGGGATCTGGTACCAGTAAGACGTTAAAGAGCAAATTTTTATTTGTATATTTGCAAATTCATCCAGAAATTTTAAGAAACTGAGTTGTAAATATTTAAAAGAACATTCTTGTGTGCAGCTGAAGGGACAAGAAATAGGAGGCATAGGTTAGGTTCCACAGATCTTTGGGGCTGGTCTTTGACACTGGTATATCTTGCTTGCTCCGACTTTTTTCCTTTTTCCCATTGTGAAAACAAAGTGTTTCCTGGCTACCCCTTCAGTCCAGCAGCATAGTTACAAGGACTGGTTTGGTTTAGGTAGCAGCCAGTACCTTATTCTTTTTCTTATGGCAGTAGTGCGGGTGAGAAGAATCTCGCTGTTTCATACAGTTGCGTCATTCTGTTACATCCGAGGCTGAAAAGAAAAATCCTTCAAAAGAGCAGTGTTATGAGTAAAAATATAGTCATTGAAAAAGTACATCAAACTCATCCCTGTGCCATTATTTGATCATTTGGAACCCCTAATCAAGGGCACCAAAAGCCACTGATAGCATTCAAAGTCAGCACAGTCTTTGTGCCAACGAGGAGAAGCTGTCAGAACAATGTACAGCTCACAAATATGTCTTTAAACTAGCAGTACAGAAACTGAGTTTCAGGTTTAAATTCCCGGTTTAAGGGTTAAAACCTTAACCGTCCATGGATTTAATTCAGTTGTCCTTGAAAAAAAAATGGATCAGCTTTGTCTCTAAGTTGCATTGACAACCTGTGAAGGAAGCAGTGGTAGCCTGCACACTTGCGCTAAGCCCATTTTGGCACCAAGATCTGTCAGAATGGATTTCTAAGCACCATCAAATTGCACTGAATATTAAGATGCAAATAATGAAAATGCTCTTGGGATATGCCTACTGAACACTTTGGGTGCTACTCTAGGTAGACATTTTTTGTTTTCTAAACTAGTCTTTGGTTTGATATTTGCATCTATTGTTGCTACCATACATGGTGTGTAAATGCTAAATGTATCACCGATGATAAGTGACTAAAACATTAAGGTACAAGCCATCCCAGAATATGGTAAATGCAGTATGAGGTAATGAATACATCACTGAACATCAGTGTAGGAATAGAATGTCATTTTCAAGATCAAGGTATTTATCAGGAGAAATCAAAACAAAGCAAATGACTGGGCTAGATACATAGCAAGGCAATAAAGTACATTTTATTAAAAAGAACTGAATTAATCAGATTCATGCCTTATCTTTAATGATGGAAAGCAACAAGACTGAGGATTTGTGTTCTCAGAGTGCTAACTACTCAGTAATATCAGCTATAATGCTCCCATTTTAAAAATGACCTTTTAAAGATGCTCTATAAAATTAAATTTTAATGAATGGTAATAAACGGTGATTCTTTCCATAGGAGGAAATGCAACACTAGCCTGAAGCTTTTGCTGTCTGTCATCCACTTTCAGTACTGTGTTATGCATCCTCTTTCCTTGTTTTTGAGTATGGGAAGTATGATGATACTACAGGACTTTAAGGAAATTAAAATGAATTTAATAGTACACTTTGTCCAAGCTGTCTTTTTGGCTGAATAATGGGGTTTCTGTTGCTTTCAGGACGCTTTTTCTGAGAAGTACTTCTTCTTTTTTAGTAGTACAGTATGCCACTTCAAGGTTCTGTTCGACATTTTCCTGTTCGATTCCTACATTGAATAAGAATTGGCTGGCTAAAGAATAATTCTGGATGAATTAAAAGTATTAAAACATAGGTGTGTACCTCTGAGAAAAATTGTACTGGCTTTTCCAAAGGAAAAACCCTAAAAGCTAGTGGCCCTTCGAGGATTAGTTAAAAAAACCAATAAGTTTTATGAGGGACATGAGGAGAGCAGAAGGGGAAGAAAAGAGAGAGGAGGAGAAAGGAGCGGCAACTTGCATCATTAAACTGGTAAACGGTGCTAGAATATCAGCCTCCCTACTATCGGCAGTGATTGGAATTAATCCAGGAACTCAGAACGGGTCTGTAAATGTGTCTTCAGTTGTAGCCGTTGGCACAGATTTACATTCTCGGTCCCTTGGGCACTGAATTTCATTTCCCCATTTGCTAAATGAGAACAATTTATCCTAAATCAACGATAATCAGAGTAAACACTATTATTAATTTATTGTTTCCAGACTAGAAAAAAACCCAGTAAAACGAAGCTCTCTACTTTTATCAGTGCTTTCCCTACCCCTTTTGCCCTGAGGATCCTATTAGCAGAAAGCTGAGCAACTCTGTTTCATCAGAAATAAATTATGCCTCACTTTTTTAATGTAACTACTGAAGGGTTGTAAAGATTAGAAATACGTTTGAACCCGCTATCACTTGATGTTATTTTCCTTGATGTTCTGAGCTTCTTTAGGGGAATGAAACAACATGTTCTTCTGAAAGCCAAGAGCAGAGCTTTTTTAAAAGAACACCAGCACAGATTTTGGTTGATGTACAAAATAATTCCGATTCTGTACAGCAATATTTAAAGTAAGGTATAGGCAGTCTGAAACAGAGCTGTCATAATTCCTGGCATGTATAAGAGGCAGAATGTTTGCAGGGCAAATGGGTGGCAGAACTAGTCGCCCTCATTTTTTAAATGATTAGGAAACTGTAATTCCCCAGAAACAGTAGACTAATTCTCACTTTCTTCACAAAGGAGCTAAGGATGAAAAAGCACCTTTAATTAGTAAACACTGCTGGCACTACTTTGGTAACAAGCTGCTGTAAATGAAACTCTTAATTGCCTCTGAACACAGTATTGTATACAAATTCATGTTACTCTTTAAGTGCTGCTCTTTGTTGTTGCTATTTTATATTTTCGTAGGATGTAAAAGTAGCTTTGTCAGCCTCCTTGTTACTGAAAGTAGTTCCTGTCAACTTTCCATTTGTGGAGATCACTGAGGTTAAAAATTCACCCAAAATATTCTCTCATGATAGCTGGAAGAGACAAGTCTCGGTGCAGGCTAAATCCAAGCTAGATTAAGATCTGTGTGATGCTTCTGTAAATGAACCTAGGCTTTAAACCTGCAATGAAATTTTACGATGAAGGAAAATATTTTAAAAAATTAATGACTTGCAAAATAAATGTATAAGAACAATATATTTGTATATTTAAGATTTTGGTACAAACTAAGTGTTTTGGACTGTTCTATAAATCTGTGTAAATTTTTTTTTCATTGTAGGATGTATTCTTTTATGAAATTTTTTTTTTTAATTTAATCTTAACTTTTTTTGGCTATAACTGTCAAAGACTCTTTGAGATAGGCAGGAGCTGCATCTTCTAGATTGGCAAAGAAAACACGAGAGCAAACCAGGNTCTTATTTTAATTGTTAGAAGTTTTGGAAATTAAAAGCTGTAGATGTTTGTGTATTTGTGAGACATACCTGCATTGGCACCATAGGAAAAGGCATCCAGGTCAGTCTGTGCTTAGGGGCTGAAGAGACAATAAAGAGGATAGGAGACAATAAAGAACATGGGAGAACCAGATGATCTGAACATAGACATGTTCAGATCTATTGCAATGATTTTAATTACAGGAAAACTTTTATCGAGTTGTAGAACGTTGTTCAACTTTTTTTTTTTTCTGTGCCATCTTTGAATGCTTGCGAAAAATGCTGAATTTGAGATACATCAATTTAAATGTGATGGTGACATCTGAAATAAGCATTCCTGCTTGCTTTTTGTTTTAGAATTACTGAATGAGGGAACAGTCACCCAACCTGATAAGGGCAGATGAAGATACTGGTAAGTAGTAAGACACTTATTTTTTAATCCAGAGTACAGAATGCATATTGTGAAGGAAAACATCTTCAGAATGGTTATGCCTCCTTGGTTTGACGGTCTAAACAGTTCCACAAAAATTATTTCAGCTGCGCAGCATAAAGCCTCTGGGATGCACTCAGTGCCCATGAAGACATGAGGATTCTTGGCGGTTTTTGTTGGGGATTTTTTTCTGTGTGGAGACTGGGTTTAGATGCAAAATGGATTATGAGGCTCAGCCTTTGCAGAAGGAGGCACTTGCACTCAGTAATAATAGTCTGACACATTGGTTTATAAGGGGATCAACAAGTATAAAGATGTAGCACTATTGATTTTTTCCAAACTATTGGGTGAAACTTAATTAAAAAGAAGGAGAACGGAATTTAAGGACACTTTCAGCTTAAATTTATTGGATGAGACTATGAATGTTCTTCTGGCACAAAAGACATCTTTGCCAGCCAGAGATCCAGTAGCTTCTTGTTCGTAAATGTCACCCATTAAGAGTATTTCCCAGTAACAGGACTTGAGAGTGGAGATCCAGGCTCCAAGGCAAATCCCTCCCTCTTGCACCTCCCTTTAGGTGCTGTCTAATTGCTCTGAAGTCAGCATACAGATTCGAGGAGTGCTGCTCATTTCTGTTCCAAATGAAGTGCTTTGGACAAAGTAGAGCAGATGCAGCCCCTCTGAATTCCCACACCAGATGGAATAAGCAGTCCTATTGCAGAATATTCTGGGAATGTTGAGTTATGACAGATTTGGCTTTCAATCCCTACTTTCAGGTAGGCAGAAAGAAGCCTAAAAAAATCATTTTCCAATCATCTGGAAGTAGCTCTTTGACCCTTAGTGTTACAAGGTGAGATGAGTGCACCCTAGTGTTTGATAGATTGCTGTTTGTACAAGATATGTAGTATTTGCTAATGAGAAAAAAATAAATTAATGTGACACTTTACACTCTGATGATTAGAACATAAACTTCTGGAACATGAGAAAACAGATGAAAAACCATTGAGATCAGAACATGATGACCTTTCTTTACCTTTGGAAACAGCTTGTTCGAAACTCCAAGAAGGTGTGTGGCAGCGTCATTTCCTATGTTTATTATTCTATGCCTAACATTTGAAGTTCATATTTTTGTTCTTTTTTTAAATTTCTTTTTTCTAATGGTTCCAAAATTTAATATGGCAGTGTGATAGCTCTTGAAAGCACAATCTATCATTTCCAGAAATTAATTAAAAGGAAAAGCTACACAAATGGCTATGGAAAGGAATGCATTAATATCTTATCCAAGATAGTTTACGGTGCAGTTTCAAGGACAGCATGGACCATTCTGGGTCTGTGCTGCAGTCAGAGGGGCAGCTTTGGTTTCCTCATCCCTGACCCCATATCCTTCCTCCTACTTACATTGGCAACTGCAAGGGTGCAGTAGCCCAGTCAGAGGAGAAAACGAAACACTACTAAAACCCCCAAATGGCTCCCTCGCCTCTTCCCAGACAACTCCATCCTTCAGAAACCATAAGAACATTTTTCCTGTAGGAGCAGGTTTGAGTAGATGTTGCTGTGCAGTTCTGCAGTTGAAATTGTCGGTGCGAGGGGGAGCAGCACATGAACAGTAGCTTTGGGTGCTCTTACATCCACTGGAGCCTGCGGGGGAACTGCTTCTGAAAATGCTCAAGGCAGCAAAATCCAGAGAACTTATACATGAGTTAGAATAAATTTTAAATTATGGTATAAGTGTTCGTTCACAAGCTTCTATGTTTCAGGTTCCTATAAGATGAAATTTTAGTTTTATCTTTAACCAGCAGTACATACTGCCGTAAATGGTGATCTCCCTTTGGTGAGCGGCACTAAGTGCTGCGGATATCGTTAGGTGCGATTTCACCCCACGAGTCATTTCTTCAACTAAGTCAGTGTCATAAAGGTGGCTTGAGGTTTCTAGGAATCCTCACATTTACTGTTTGTAAGCAGAAATGGAAAAGTACAGTTTGGATACTTTATTAGCACTTCAAATTTGACTTGCACTTTGGGCATTTGTATGTCTGATACTTATGTTTAAATACATTTGCATAAAAGGAAATTTAGTACTGTCTTTGTGATGTTGCTACAAATGCCTTTTCTGAAGAAATCCAGAAGCAGCACAAAGCTTCAAGGACTGTTTAAAAATAAATACACAAGGCAGTGATTACAAACTACAGATTGGTGCCTAGCAGGGAAAAGTTTGCAATCCAGAAAATGTGCAGAACCATTTATGTTATTCAAGGTCATCACTGGAAAGATAGCAAGTAAATTTCAGAGTTATCTTTAAGATTATTAGGACTGCTGGAAAATCAAGCCCTGACATTATCTATGTAAGAAATAAATATGGTTAAATATGAGTCTAGACAGGTTTGTGACAGATAGCTCTTATTTAAAATAGTTTTTTTTATTAAATAACTCTTCTGTTGATCCATGAATCAAAGATAAACATGGGAAAAAAAATGTATACACATGTATATTATAAAATATTTGCCGTCACTTCATTTCATGAAAAGTAAAAATCTTGAAAAGAAACATTCTGGGAATTATTAAAGATAAACTTTCCGACAGCTATCTGCCTTATAAGTGACCATAGTCTAAAGGAGTAGAAAAGACTTCATTTAAAATTAAAGGAAGAACAAAGAAACACAATAACTGTTAAATATAAATCTTATTTTGGAAACACCTCTTATTATGTTGTGGATTTTTTTTCAGTATTGTCCATGGCAAAATGCACATATTAATCTACAATTTATTTATTTTAATAATTAGTTGGTAAGATTCACCAAACTCCTGAGGTGTTCTGTCACCAAGAATTTTTAATTACAAGATCCACAGTTGTTTACAGCTGAATCATTCATAATGTGGATCGATCAAGTTTCAATAAAATGGTGGTAATAAAATTGTATACTGCAAGAAAATAATATTTCATCTTAAAATATGTATTAGAGTAACCTAAACAAGCTATAAAATTAATGCAACCCACATCCCAGGTAACTCTTGAGAGGAATGTGGGTAGAATGGTTGTGTTGGGTGATGTCATGCGTCACAGTGATAAATGCATGGAAAAGCTTTTGGATTTCCAGTTTTCAACTAATAGTCAAACTTCAGATTTAGAAGCTTTAAATGCACAGGAATATTTGACATACCTGTGGTAATTGAAACAACTTACTACTCACTCTTGACTTAAAAAAACAATTCTGTCATATCAGGATTTTTTTTCCAACAGCTGCATTCACACAAACTGCTAGAAGTTAATTTTTCTGTGCAAAAGCCAGAGTGGGGAATGGAGCACAAAAAGGAAAATTGTCTTTAAGGAAAAAAGATGGTATCCTAGCCAACCACATCATGCATGACAAGGGCATGATAGCTCATCATGACAAGGAGCTAGAGAAAAGTGGAGTAATTTAGTGTAATCATATGTTTAGAGAAACATAATAAGTAAAAGGACTAATGAATTCAGGTAACACGGGTTTGTCTCCTGTGCTTGTCAGGGTCCTGTAACTGAGTAAGTGTCATTTTGCTATGTGATAATAATACATCTTCTCCTTTATGCTTTCTGTCTTA